>CXYZ01012155.1:2010055-2150141 GCA_900006705.1 Sonneratia caseolaris
GCGTTAAAATTTTATAACAATTAATTAAAATTTTTCACTCTTATTTTTTTCTCTAATTTTAATTTCTCCCAAATTGTGAAACTCTCTACATAATAATACAAAACTCTTTTCCCCCTCCCTTATCTCAATGAAAAAGTATATTTTTGTTTGATCCCTTAAAAAAAAGCAAATTTTAGTTTAAAAAAGAAGGAGAGAGAAGAGAGCCTTGCATTTTTATATGGGCTTTAGGATTTGGGCTGAACTAAAATTAGATGGAAAGAGAGCAATAAAAATGTTTAATTAATTGTTATAAATTTTATATGAGAGAGATCAAAAAATATTTAATATTATTTTTACTATTTTATTACCAATTTTTAGATTATTTTGGTTAATTTTTATTATAATTTTTTTTGAAGATCAATCTTAAGATTGAATTACATATCCTTTACCCTTTATTATACTACTATACTATATTATCATTATTTTGTAAAAAAAGAAAAAAAATCATAAATAAAAGATGATTAGAAAAAATTAGATGTTATTAAATGATAAAAACATTTTAATTGAATTTAGGTTGAGAGAGAGAGTGAGTGCGTGTGAGCGAGAGAGGGGGGAGAGAGCACAAGCGCGAGTGAGAGAGAGAGAGAGGTAGAGAGAGCTGAGCGAGAGAAAGAGGGAGGGAGAGAGAGCCGATCGAGAGAGAGAGAGAGTCGAGAGAGAGGTGTGGAGAGACAAAGGAAGAAAGAGATAGTAGATTTGACATGTGACACGTGACGATTCACATGTTTCAAATATGAAGTCACGTTATAAAAGAGAGCCACATAACCAGTCCACGTCATCAAAAATTGATGGCGTTAATAAGAAACTAACAGAATGTATTAAAGTATAGTATATTTGAAAGAAAGTGTATTATGAAATTACATTTTTAAAATTTTGTAACAAAGTATTATATTAGTATCAACTATATAATTTATATGATATCAGCCCAAACAAAAGAAGGCTGTTTTTAGTCTAAACATGGACGTATAAAGGTTGTCAGGAAGACATCATTATTCGGATGAATTCTTCGTAGTTGATCTGCCCATCACCGTCCAAGTCAGCCTCTCTTACCATCAGTTCCACCTCTTCATCCGTCAGCTTCTCCCCGAGGTGGAGCATCACCCTCCTCAGCTGTCCATGAGAAAGGGGAAACATATCTCATCTGGTTCATATTGGAGTTGAGTAGGTTGATTTCTGTAAATTCGAATAATTTATTGAATTCTAAAATGGAGGAACTCTAACCTCTTCAGGAGAAATGTACCCATCTCGATCCTTGTCGAAGACCTTGAAAGCCTCTTTCAGTTCCTCGTCTGCTTCACTCTCCTGCACAAAAGATTTAACACCGCGTCGTCTCCTACGATGTCAATTCAGTGCAAGACGTGTATATGAAAGTATAAAATCTTGTACATACAATTAGTACAGTTCCACCTTCATGTTTCTGGCCATGAGATCCAAGAACTCGCCGAGCTCTATGGTTCCATCACCATCGACATCCACCTCGCTGATCATGCTTCGGAGCTCCTTCTCTGTCGGGTTCTGTCCCAGCGATCTCATAACCCTCCCCAGCTCTTTGATCGTAATGCAACCTGTAATCATGCCCATGCATCAGTGTCTGATCCGCATGAATGTATATATATATGGATTAGTTTTAGTGATGGCTAGCCAGTTGCAGTACGTACTATGCACTCACCATCTCCGTCTCTGTCGAGGAGGCAGAACACTTGCTTGAACTCATCGATCTGATTGTGCGCCTTGGTCAGCACGTCCTCTTCTCTGGAGCTCGGCGTCATCCCAATTCCCAGCCGAGGCCCGATACGAGGCTCACGGACTCTCGATCTTCGCTTTCTTGACGATGACGATGGCCGGAGAGGAGAGAGGGAGGATGGCGATGATGAAGAACTCTAGCTCTTTGCAGCTGTATATAAAAGAATACACACATCACATGATCGCAGCATTGCTTTGAATATATATATTTGTCAACTAAGATTAACGCGTGGGATTTGAAAATGAAGGCAGGCATTGGGAAGACTTTGTAATTAGAAAGGCAACGGTCAGAATTGCTCACATGAGAAATTTGAAATTTCTACGTATGCAATAAATAGCATTGATCTCTTAAGAAAGAAAAGAACGAAGAACACGAGTTGATTGAGTAGTTTGACCTTCTTCATTACTAATCTTTTGAATTTAGATTCTTTCTAATATCATTATATCATTAAATATAATTTTTACCTATAATTACAATATTTAAATTTAATAATTTAATTAAGATAAAGATATATCAAATTATTTTAATAAATTTATGTTGACAGATATATATTGTCGCAATTACCCTAGAGTGCAAACTGTCGAGTAAGATGAACCAGTAACTTGACCCCTAATATGGTTGTTATTAGACAAGTTTTCATCCTATGAATGTCACAACTCATCGGAGACGGGGGGTACTATTTTTATTATTATTTAAAAAAAACAAAATAAATTGAAATTTTGGTGAGCCCGTGTTGGATTTGAAATGTGACTGACACAATATTTTATATTAAGTTATTTCGAGTGAAAGCAAAATTATCATAATTTAATTTAATTTTCTTAGTGACAGCACAGCACGGCACGGCACGGCAACTACTTATCCACAGATACGATGATAATAATAATATGAAGAGATTTTCGTCTGAATAAATCATAATTGAGAGACACCACATATACGAAGGAGAGAGAGAGAGAGAGAGAGAGATACGATACTAGTTGAATATGTGGCTTGGCTTGTACGTAGTCTTTGAATTGAAACAGTCTAGTCAAAAAGAGTCGCAAATTAAGAATTTCCCTCGGTTAAAAAAATAAGAATTAAAAAATATATATATATACGACGTGCCGTATTAGATGGTCGGAGCCGTTTTGACTTTCAATCGAATTGCAAGTCCCTTGGTCCTCAGTTTCCGGATTGATGTTGACTTTGCGAACTTCGATTGATTTTCTTGTCTAACCTAACCAATCCAAGCTGCCGAGCCGCTGATCGATCGATATGACGACCACAAGAGCTGTCCATGTCCCGTAATAGCACCTGTCATGACACGACACCGTATGGGCAATAGGCATAAAAGGAGTACTAGGCCAAGTGGGCTCTTGGAGTAGGCCCGGGGCGGGGGGGGATTCTTCTCCTCGGCCCATTCATCGATCATCCAATGGCTTCTATAATCGAGAGATTGGCCGTCGACAGTTCCGATATCAGGGCGAGTATACTATTTCGTTTTGAGTTTAAAATGGGAAAAATAGTGCATTTGAAATGCCATGACTAGAAGAAATACCCTTTCGGTGCTCTACGAAGTTGAAGCTGGCAAGTCCAACGAAGGAAACTATGAATCACAGTTCTTAAAACCGGATCGGACTGGTTCAATCAGGAATCCGATATCCGTCCGAACCGATTTATTTACTTAACCATAAATGTACTCCTCTAAATTCAGTCAAACCCATATAAACCAAGATCGTCGAACTTAACTGAATCGATGAATTAATTGTATGAATAAAAAATTATTGAATAAAAGTGAAAAACTTTATCGACCCTATCATTCATAAAAAAAAAAAAGATACTTATGTTTCATTTTATTTTTATAGTACTTAAATTAATATTTTTTTTTGTTAAAGATAAATATTTTAAAATTTAAATCTTAAATTTATTTTCACTATATATTATTTTAACTTATAATTATTAATTATATATCAATATTAATATTTATTAAATATATAATTTTCTGTCTTGAAAATCTATGTTATGGAGAAAGAGTCGAAAGGCAGGAGGCCCGAGGGGCAAAAAGACTTTGGGACCCCGAGAGTATGATGATTCTGAAGTCAACGAGCGTATTCGTACATTATCCCATATACGTGTCCAGTCCCGTGGAGCGTAGCGGGGGCTTAAAATTGGAAAAACGGTGACACATCTATTACACGCTAAGTCTCCGGCTGACTGACGCCTTTCTTCTTCTTCTTCTTCTTCTTCTTTTTTTTGTCTATTTGTTTATTTACATCTCTGCCCCATTCTTCACTGAAAATAACGGAGTCCACCTCACCAACCCTCAAAATTTTTTTAATGTACCAAATGAGATTCAGTTGCTTGATAAATCATTAATGATTTAGATTTAATTTGGATTTGACTAATAAATATATTACCAATAAGAAATATTTTTTGAAAATAATTCTTTAAAAAAGATTCAACAGTTATTTTCTTCTTTAAATTAAAAACTTTTTTTTTGGCTGTTTCAGTTACATTAAGGCATTCATTAAAAAAATGGGTTATATTGGGGCCCCTAATGGCATTTCCGTAGTTTCTGTGATCTTGAGGGGCTTACAACTGGTCAGGACGATCCTCCACAGGCCGTCCAAATCTCCGTCTCGATTGGTCGTGTCCTAAGGTTTTATTCCCAGTTGAAATCTCTCTCTCTCTCTCTCTCTCTCTTGCTCTCGCTCTCTCTGTTTGTATACCTCTCTGAAAATGTCGAACAGCAGCGGCTTAACGGTGCTCGACGGCTCGAAGATCAGAGGAGCCGGTGATCTCTCCCTTCCCGATCACTTCAGCTCCGCCATTACCGGAGCTCAGGTGCACCGATTACTCTGATCGCACCAAATCGACCGAATACTTGTGCTGAAGTTGATTAGCACATCTTGATCTGTTTGTTGACCAGTAAGCTTTTCAGGTGATCGAGCTGGCGGAGTCAAAGGTAACTGGCTTCCTGAATGGAACCTCATTGCCGGACAGCGTCAAACTCCCTGCTCTTAAAAGCATCGGGGTCTCAGACGCAGTCAGCTTCTCTAGCACTGAACTTGACGAGGACAGAGCTTTGCAGAAGATCAAGGGCTACATCTGCGCAATCGCCGATCAGTTAGACGGTAATTCCCACTTTTAGTTTTCTGCGATTCTACCTGCTTATTCTTGATTGCTGAGTGCTGCGTGACTGATGATGATCTACTTCATCTGTAAAAAAACTTCAAAAGCATGACCGAAGAGATTTTGGAGCCAACGGCTGTGATCCTATATTGAGAACTACATGTCTGCGTTTACTGAACAGTTATCTTTGAGCAGGTTGGATCATTTACTAGTTCTAGTGCTACTGCTGATAATAGATCAGTCGAGCTAAGTGCAGTCTTACATTGATTTGCCGACTTGCATTCTCCTGCCATTTTCTATTCCCTGTTGAAATCAGATTGTGAATTTTCTCTCTGGGATGCTAAGAAGAAATTCCGGGAAGATGAAAAATGGGATATTTGAAATTTTCAAAATGTGAGCGAATTTCCCGCCTCCATATTGTTAGAGTTTGTTACTTTTAACAATAAACTACTTATTCAAGGAGCTTTGGTTGGTCTTTTCTCTATCTTGCCACCAGCATAGCTTGCTCTCTTGTGGTGAAAGAGAGTTTTTTTTGTTCTCAGCACGTGTACTCTGATGATGCGTAATCAAAATTTATCTGGTGGTTTCTTGATTTCTTTCAATTGATGTATGAACTGAATTACCTGCACTTTTTGTAGTGCAGTGGTTGAAATTTATCGTTTTCACCTTTGTTAATATTCATTTTTGTGTCTATATGCGTATTCATGACTATGAGGACAGATGATCCACTTGTTGTATCAATTCTGGATGGAAGCACACTTCGCCTGTATCTTGAGGACGAGGATGATTTTGCGTTGTTGGCCGAGAACCTCTTCACTGAGTTAGATGTTGAAGATAAAGGAAAGATTAAGACAAAGGAGATACGAACTGCTCTGGATCAAATGGGTGTGGAGATGGGCATCCCTCCTCCGTCAGGTTTACCATTTTATTTTTTGAACTGTGTTCTCTCACATGGTTGTATTTGCTTAGATGTACATCATGATTTATTGGTGAGGCAGTCCTATCTCTCTGCTGTCACTTTACTATCACCAAAAGTGACTTACCAGTGGCTGAACCCCTGCAGCCTACTCTTCCCTTCCTTTTAATTTCTTTAGGAATTTTCACTTATTTGTTTACTCGAAGCCCAGGTTTGGTTGATCAATTGCTCATTTTTTTCTCTTGCAACTTGCTTGTTTATTTCCATTCCCTGGTGGGATCATCCTGTCTTTAGAATCGCGATCATATTTAGTGTCATATATCCATATCTTTACCGTATATTCTTCTAGTTCAGTAGAAGTGCAAAACCCTGTGTTCGAGCTCAGCCTTTTACCCTCCCTTCCTTTGTTTTGTTCCTGTACAATGTTAGCTCCATTTTCTACTCTTAATTTGCTCCATTAATTTCACCAAGGACTTTCTATAATGCCTATGTTCCCCATTTTTAATCCTCTTTAGTTTATACAGTTGATGGTCCACCTTCAACTTAGTTGGCAATTGGCACAATATAACAAGCTAGCTTTATTTGAACAGAACTCCCCCTACTAAATGATGTCCTGAAGAAAAATGGGGCAGAAGGAGAGGAGGAAGTGGGCCAAGCTCAATTTGCACATATACTGCAGCCTATTCTGCAGGAAATTGCAGATAATCTGTCTGAGAAGCCTGTCATAATAATTCATAATGTGAAGGTTGCCAGTGGTGCAAGGATCCAAAAAGTAATGGCATGCCCACAGGGCCATGGGTTTACTTATATCATATAAGTTTTTCTGATTTTGCTGCTTGACTCTCTCGGGAATGTGAAATGCTAGAAATGATGAAGTCTGGAGCTGAAAGTTCCCGAAAAAGTATAACGTAACACATGAGATCAAAGACTTGAATATGTAGCCCAATTGCTGAAAATATTCTTATAGACATCTTTCTGCTTATATATATTTATGACGTCTTGACATTAAAAATGCAGCTCTTGGAAAATGAGAAGCAACTGGATGATATCACCAAAAAGATATGCCAGTTTCAGCACGAAGTAAGTGACCATCAAGGGAGCATGGAATCTATCCGAAAATACCTGGAGAAGTTTGGCAAGGAGTTGGGATTGCCACCTGTAGAAGTTGATGAATCTGTAGCCCTTTATGATTCAGTATTTGACGTTGCTACAGAAGGCAAAATCAACAGGGATGAGTTCAGGGAGCATGTGAAGCAAATCTTGGAGAGTTTTGCTCAGCAGCTGAACGCTAATCCTGTTTTCTTTGAACCTGAAGCCTGATGTGTTTAGGCCCTCATTCAGTTCACTGGGCCGGCTTTCTATTTTTTGTGGATTCCGCATCCGAACTCCTGTTAGTGGTGCAATTTATTTCGATACAGTTTGCACTATATATACATGATAACCTTTCTGCTCTGTGACGGATTTAGTGGTTTATAATAGATACATGTATATGCAAAAGGAATTTCCGTTCATGTTTTCTGAATTCGCAACCGATGGGAGGGATGATGGTTTCTTAATTAATTGCCTTTCCGGTAAGAATGTATAAACATACGCTAGAATGAAGTTTTGGTCGGCCAAGACAAAAGGAAGGGTTGGTTCATCATCTGAAAGTCCAGACCCTAAGTGCCACTTGGGGTTCTGCTTGTTCAATTGTCACAGCAATACGGCAGCACCGATCAAGTCTTGTGTGAAAAATCTTCCGCTTTATCTCTTTCAATTTGGTGCAAAGTTTCTTAAAGTTCTCTCAAACGTGCATTTTCTTTTAGAGACATTATCTAAAAATAAGAATTGTCAATCTTTGTTGATCAATTGACGTCAGTGCCACCACGGGCACTTTCTATTTCTCTCGTTAAGCGGACGTCGACTTGTTTGTCCGTACAATCGGTACGGTTCGTCGCCATCTTGTGAAGAGTGAAGCTTAAGTGGTAGAGGGTGAGCTAAAGAGCCCGCGGCTGAGACTTTCCCAAGCAAAAGCAGCTTCCTTTGCTTTTGGACATTTTTTGCCCTTTCATTAACGCTGTTAAGAAGTCTTATGTTAAAGCTTCGTCCTCTCACTCGACGGTAATTATGGGCCGAAACCCGCCCGTCCGGGCCATGTCGGACAGGAGATCATCATCTTCCCAATCCGTGTCTCCACATGGACTGCCACTGTCTGCATTTTGGTGCAACTTCCGGGAATCTTCTCTGCTCCTTCCCCCCTCTCGTTGGCTCACTCCTCCCTTGTCTTTATCCACAACGACGATGCCCTTCCACACGCTCAGGGGGACACCTTCAGCCTAGCAACCAATTGAGCCCGCAGGACAAAAAGGAACGTTCAGATTATCGTGATGGTTTCTCCTCCTTGATCGAGTTGTTTGGCTTTGTTACAGTCGAGTAGAATGGAAGGCTGGAAAGGGGGTTGCAAAAGTCTTCTTAGTTTACTCAGTCATAAAGGTTCCAAACGACGGCATATGATGCGGCACCTCAAGTTCCTAACACCTGACAAATCGGGGCGACGTTGGTCGACAGAACTCTTCTTAAGAGTTCCTGATATTTGCTTAGCTGTTTGCCTTACACTACTACATACACAGCATGGTTAGCTGTTCCTGACACTTGCAAATACTATTTGCATTTTCACGGGCTAACAAAAGTTCCTTTCCCCTCCTCGGGGGAATGAAAAGGGGAGAAATTTTGGGGTTTGGTTTTCTCGACAGTGACAAGATTCCTAATTTCTTCTGGGACTTCGGAATTCGGACAACACCCGTGATATACATGCCGCGAGATGCTTCCTTGTATCTACAGTTCTGATAAAATTGCTTTCGCGAATGAATGAACGTGAATGCTTTATCGAGAAGAATGATTGGGCACAAAAGTAAATTATGAGATCAAATTATCATAATTGAGGTTGCATTTCCATTTCCATGGCACATGACTCGACGCACGTCTTCCTTCTGGCTCTATTTCTCCCTTGTAATCAATTATTGAGCAGGGGAAATGCATTACTACCGAAAAGAGCAGAGGAAATGCATAACGATAATATAGGAAGGTGACTAAATGTTCGATGACTGTCGGTTCTGCTGTTGGCCTATAAATAGCCAGAGCTCTGCCCGACGTTGAGAACCGTACGTCTTCCACAGCCCTAACATCCTCTCGTCCTCGCACCGCATCTGCGTTATCTTCTTCATTGCAAAGCAGTCCCAAAATCTCATTTTTACAGGTACCCTTCTTGGGCTTGGACTTCCTGTGTTTTCTTCCCCTACACTTTCCGCTTTTTCTAGTTTGTTCTGGAATTCGTTTAATCTGTCTTTTTTGCTGGCTTATTTTCATTTAGATTCCCCCGTACCTTTTACTTGTGAGGAAAAAAGGTTTGTCCTTTTCTTCCCTGCTTCCCGTTGCTCGTCTTCTTTGTATGGGATCTTTGCTTTTGAGGACAGACTACAGAGTATAGTGGAATTGTTTGCTTATTTGCCCCTTGGAACTGAGAGACAGGATATATGTTGGTTGAAAACAGTGTCGAAATGAACCTATTGATCTGTAAGAAATTATCCGTTGAGTTAAATGACGTAGAATTGCTTGCTGATGTGCCTCTAACAGTTTGAAGGGAGCTTATTAATCTATGACAAATGATACATATTGAGTTTCCTAGCAAGGAGCAAGTCATTGACTAGGAAGAAAACTTAAGGATATATGAAGGACCCCTTATCTAATCTCTTAGAAAGAAAATTTTGGAAGAAAACCAGCGTGCATGGCTATGGAACCCTTTGTTGCGATGTTCTAAATTCCTCCGTCAATATAGGTCTACATCACAGGAGTTTTCAATGAAGAATTGACTGGTCTGGTTGATTCAGTCTCGCTGTTCATTTTTTGCCACTGATTCACTGATGTGAACTCTGCAGTATGGGAAGCACTGAGGGAACTGACTATGGCGCCTACACATACAACGATCTTGAGAGGGAGCCCTACTGGCCCTCCGAAAAGCTGCGCATCTCCATAACCGGGGCAGGTGGCTTTATTGCCTCCCACATTGCCCGTCGTCTGAAGAGTGAGGGACACTACATTGTTGCTTCAGACTGGAAGAAGAACGAGCACATGACCGAGGACATGTTCTGTCATGAGTTCCACCTTGTGGACCTCAGGGTTATGGACAATTGTCTGAAGGTTACCAAGGGGGTTGATCATGTTTTCAACCTTGCAGCTGACATGGGTGGAATGGGATTCATCCAGTCCAACCACTCAGTCATTATGTATAACAATACAATGATCAGTTTTAACATGCTCGAGGCTGCTAGGATCAATGGAGTGAAGAGGTAGGGCCTATGTGGTAAATCTTAACAGAGTAAGACGTATTAATATCAGTAAGAGTAAGAGGAGTAAGAGGTTGGTTCAGAAGATGTAGAAAGCAGAGAACAAGGCATGAAGGGAGAGAATGTAGTTATTTTACAGGGAATTAGTTGTTGAACCTCTCTTAGGGAATTTCTCTATTCTCTCCTTCTCCCTCTCCCTCTCCCCTCCCCTAATTTTCTTCTGCACAAACTTATTGGTCAACGAAGAAGTGCATAATTTATTGAATTCTATTATTCTGCTCTTTTGTGAACTTATTTCCTTTGCTTGGACATACTTCTCATTTATGTGAAAACTTGGGTAGTGAACTTACTTACTTTGCCTGGACATATTTTCACTTTATGTGAAAACTTGGGTTAGGTTGTAGTTTGCTTCCTGATAGTTTTACTCCTGTTCGTCTGTTTATAGGTTTTTCTATGCCTCAAGTGCTTGTATTTATCCTGAATTTAAGCAGCTTGAGACCAATGTGAGCTTGAAGGAGTCTGATGCGTGGCCTGCTGAGGTTTTGTTGCTTTTTAATCGGTTATTCATTCATTGAATTGTGAAGCTGTTGCCAGTATGTGGCAATACTGAGAAAGGAACGGAGTAATTAATTTTATTTGTCTTACCTTTGCCGGTAATTTAGCCTCAAGATGCGTATGGGTTGGAGAAGCTGGCGACAGAGGAGCTGTGCAAGCATTACACCAAAGATTTTGGAATTGAGTGCCGAATTGGAAGGTTCCACAACATTTATGGCCCTTTCGGGACGTGGAAGGGTATGAACTTGATTCCAGTTGGCTATCATAATTAAGTGCATAATTTTTCGTCGCATTTCCAGTAGATTCAACTAAATTTCACACCCTTTTTGAATGCGCTTTTATTTAGGTGGAAGGGAGAAGGCTCCAGCTGCTTTCTGCAGAAAGGCCATCACTTCCACTGATAGGTTTGAGATGTGGGGTGATGGACTCCAAACCCGATCCTTTACCTTCATTGATGAGTGCGTTGAAGGGGTTCTCAGGTAAATCCTAATTGCTTCACGGGTCAAGTTTATCCTTTTCCTCAGTCTGATTCTTTGGAGGGAAAAGATGCTTGGGTCCTCCATGTTAGTGGGCATGGAAGAGTGGAATGGATTTAACTCCAGCTCTTTTACAAAGTTAACTGTAGAAATCAAATAAATCTGCAAAACCCAGCTTGGAGTGGAATTTGCGGCCTGAAAGATTTCTACCAAGTAAATATATATGTAACAAGGTGAAACTGTAAGAGAAGCTGCAATATACAACTCTCGTCTTGGAGTTGAATCTCCTTGTTTTGATTTGCGCAATCGTTTACCATCTCATGTCTTTTCAGGTTGACGAAGTCGGATTTCCGAGAGCCTGTGAACATCGGGAGCGATGAGATGGTAAGTATGAACGAGATGGCCGAGATAATCCTCAGCTTTGAAGACAAGAATCTCCCAATCCACCACATTCCCGGGCCAGAGGGTGTCCGAGGGCGGAACTCCGACAACACTCTCATCAAGGAGAAGCTCGGTTGGGCCCCAACCATGAGGCTGAAGGTACAGGCCATTTCATACACCGAACATTAGATCCCCTCCCATCCCAGTTTCATACAGTTTGTTTATAAACGACCAGAATCATAAACCAGCGAGTAACCTGACTCTTTTTTATCTGTGAATCTGCAGGACGGGCTGAGAATCACGTACCTTTGGATCAAGGAGCAGGTCGGGAAGGAGAAGGCCCAAGGAGTTGATCTGACAATTTATGGATCATCAAAGGTTGTTGGCACCCAGGCCCCAGTTCAGCTGGGCTCTCTTCGTGCAGCCGACGGCAAAGAATGATGTGAACCGGGTGACTCTACTGGTAAGATCTTCTGATGCTGGCAGGCATTTCACTATTATGGACCTGCTAGAAAGGCTAGTCGCTGAGGATGGATGAGCATCACGAGTGGCAGTAGATGCTCATTTGGGCATGCTATACGTTTTTTTTTTATATATAAATATTTGGGGTAATTATCTTGATGTTGTGAGGGCATTCATGTCTCTCAGTATGCTTGCTATGTCTAAGCTTTTGTGCCGACTTATGTACCACTGCACGAGTAATTCGGGGATGGATAGTGTCTGTTGTCCTGTCGGCCCCGTGGATTGAAATCGGTATTTCGTTCTGCCCGTGTTTAATTACCGATAATTGATAGGGCGAAGGAAGAATCGTGTCATTGGGTCGCCGTTTTCACAACTGGGGTCGATGTCGGACGAGGAAATCTGATGGGCACGACGTAATCATGCTATGAGAAGGGATAAGCTCGACACTGGAGCAGATAAAAATAATAAAATTCCAAGTTACACGTCATTCTGTTGTAATCTTGTCGGTCCCGGTGACATGGAAATGCGTTCCATCTATCACTATGCACATATTATATAAATATAAAATTTTCGAGGCTAGGAGTCAGCAAATACGACCCTCAAAGGGCGATCCAAGTCTAATCACGACAATCTCAAGGTGACTATGACAGAGGGAGTTGATCATCGATGGACACGTTATGCCTGCTACGAGGACTTCACCCACGTGCATCTGATGTTACGTTAATTTTTCCAATTGTATGGTATGACGATTTTCGACGTGTTGCCACGTCGATCATCGTCATCGTGCCGTGGAAGATATATCCGTAAGAAGGGAAGAAAAAAAAAAAAAAGGGAGGGGCCTGGCCTGTCCTTTTAGACAATTGAGTCCGACAGGACCCCATCTTCTTCAAGGAGACAACGCCGATTCGATGTGTCAAGTAGTGGCCCCCACAGTCCTTTATCTGAGCTTCTCTCTTTATTCATAATTTCTTTTCTTTTCTTTTTTTTCTGAAATAATCATTATTCGCCCTTTTCTTTTCTGTTTTCAAATAAATCGAATAATAATAATTGACAAAAGAGACGGCACAACTTTGAGTGCCTCGAAAGCAGAAAAAGGAAGGGTCGTCTCTGTGGGGCCCGGTGAGGGGGTGGGGCCCAACTGCTCAGTATTTATCTTTTCCACGAGGGATGGAGCCGGAGCCGGCGCCGCGTCCCCCGGAGCTCCTCCAATGAAGAGGGGGCAAAAAAGGGCCCGGCACGAAAGCACGGCCCGAAAATAAACCTGTCGATCCGAAAAAGTACGAAAATAAAAATTATAATAAAAAAGATTATAAAAAAATAAAAATAATTAATTACATATATGATTATATCTTAATATTTTATGTAAATTAATATAAATTTCATATTAACAGAATAATTATATAAAAATTATTTTAAAATATAAATTATTTAAATTTATTTGTGTGATTTGTACCATATACCAGCCCCTTGAATTTCCCTCTTCATTTTGGTCTGAAAATTAAAATAAGAGTAATAATAAAAGACGGTGGGAGAAATAATGGAAACCAACCGTGAGATCGATATTTCAGGAAAGGGCGTGTCCTTTCTTGGAAATTCAACCCCAAATTCTCAGGTGAGAATTGGAAACGGCCAGACAAAGTCAACCAAATTTGGCAGTGATTTTGTTCATATTCCACTTTGGAGTCCTTAGTCTTACGGGGGAAAACGTACGGAATGAACCTGAATAACTTTTACATGACAACGCATGTTATCTCCCTAATAAAATAATTTGTTATTTATATTAGATTTAGATTTTTCGAGAGAAAAAAATTTGTGATGGAAAGGATTTTGTATTTAAATAGATCAATTTCTTCATAATTTTCTCACATCTTCAACATTTGTACCAATATCATCCATTCCTAATCAAAATGACCAGAGATGAGGAACTCATTTCTACCACCAATGGATGCATTAGCATAGTCCATCTCTTGCTAGGTAGCCAATTCTATTTATGGCTAGTTGGCTATCTTGATTATCTAGCTTTAGAGCCTTAACCTGCTCTGGTCAAGGTACTAGGATCGGAGTTTCAGATATAAAATCAATAATTTGTAAAAAGATACTCTGACCCAGACGACATTCCTTGGTATTTTCCTCGGACCTTCACCGGCCTTGAGCTTAAGCTCTGACCTCTGTAGCATGGAGCAAAAAAACTACAAGACTGCGACCATAGTACCAAGTCACGAACGATAACCCAGACAGGTCCAATGGTTTGCATATATATATGCATCAAAAGCCCCAACCAGCATGAGTTTGCAGTCCCAAAGGTGAGAATGAAAGTTATCCAAATCTGTTAAAATGAATTAATTAGAAATCATTAAAATTCAAATATATATATATATATGTTTATATGTCCAGGTTTACCATTTGCCAGTCCTGAAGTATTTGGTGTTTGGACAGAAGCACGTGGTGAAAGGACAATAACGCCCCTGGTGAAACCTACACACACACCCACATATATGTATGCATTTATATATCTATACTTCCACGAAAAAACACGTCAGACATATATCAACCCCAACAAGAATCCCCAATCTCTCACAGGCGGAGAGAGAAGGAAATGGATAGGGTACTTTCAGTGGACGAAATCTCCGACCAATTCTGGTCGTCGTCGCCGCCGCGGCTGCTGGTGCCCGGCGAGCAGTCCATGATGAACCGGAGCGAATCAGAATGGGCGTTCCAGTGCTTCCTCCAAGAACAGGTCTCCCCTAAGGCCAAGGCGGCGACCAGCAATTCCTCCTCGGCCGGAGGTGGGGGCGATCATAGCGATGTCATGGAGATCAAGGATACCAGCACCGATCGGAATGAGGGGCCGAGTCAGAATCCCACCAATGCGAACAATGCTAATATCAACGGTAATAATAATAACAACGCTAGGGGGTGCAAGACCGCGGCCAAACCGCCGGCGGTTAATGCGGGCGCGGAGAATATTCCTGCCATCTCCGAGGAGTACCGAGCATTTCTAAAGCGCAAGCTCAACTTGGCTTGCGCCGCCGTGGCTTTGTCGAGGGTACTCTCTCTCGACCTCTCCCTCTTCTCCCTCTCTGTGCACGGGGTCTTGCCGATCGATCCTTCAATGAACTGCTAAGTGATTGGTACATACTATTGTATGATCGACTCTATGCATAACGAAAAGTTTGCTCTGAAAACCTTTTAGCTTGTTTTCATTATAATCTTACGGGAAAAAAAAAAGAGGGAAGGCAACCACCCAATTAAAACAGTGTTTTTTAAAGGGAAAAGCGCTTGATTGGAAATTTCTTCTGTTTCATTGCTCGACCTTTTGGGTTCGTTCTTTTTGTGAAGACTGCTAGTTTAGCTCAGATGAGCTAAGATTTTGGTGATTAGCTTGGAGAATTAGGAAATTTGAATAAAAATTGATCATCTTGCCCTTAGCAGTTCCGGAAAAGCTGGGGTCTTGCTTTACTTTGTGTGTGTTCAAACCTTCGATTGGACTCTAGTATGGTAAACTGCCTTTCCCTTGTGTATATTATGAACAGGCCTCATATGTCATACCTCAAGAATCCACTACTAAATCTGAAGGCTCACAGGCTTCGAAGCAAGCACAGCCAGGATCTCACGGTCCCTCTAAAGGTTTGGCTATCCCTTGCAGTTGCATCTATCTTCTGTCTATCCTATGACCATGTAACTAGAATACATTCAGCAACTAAAAGTTCTTTTTCATTTTTCAGATAATCGGTTCCAATTATCTGATGTACCCTACTTAATGTAACACCAAGAAGTCGTCATTACCCAATATAATTGTTTCAGTCTCCTGTTTATAATTCTTGAGCTGTTCTGCTGACTTAGCTTATCTGCTACAGAACTCTCAAGCCATCTTTGATTGACTAATAAATACTGTTTGTTCCTGATGAGATATACAGAAGATGTGCATGAAATCTCAAAGTCACAAGATAAGGATGCTGGTGGTGCTCCAATTGGAAATCCTTCACTTTCTGCTTTGCAGAAGAAGACTGGGATCCCTGTGAGATCGACAAGTGAATCATCAAGAGAACAATCAGATGATGATGAAGCCGAAGGAGAAACTGCTACAACTGAGAATATGGATCCTTCTAATGCAAAGCACGTAAGGAGGTAATTGCCTTATGTTCTGATCTATTCCCAATGGAGTTTGCTTGTAATTTTTTTTCTATGTATTGGATTTATTTGCATGGACAGAAGGTTAGTTTATTGATTTGGTAAGTGCTCTTTCAGAATGCTCTCCAATAGAGAATCGGCCAGACGCTCAAGAAGAAGAAAGCAGGCCCATTTGACAGAGCTTGAGACGCAAGTAAGATCAATGTCCAGTTACATGTTAACAGAACTCCTGAAGTATATCTACCAACCTTCTAACTTCCAAGAAATGATAGGTTGCTCAACTGGGAGTTGAGAATTCCTCTCTCCTCAAGCGCCTGGCTGACATCAGCCAGAAATACAATGAAGCAGCTGTCGATAACAGAGTTTTAAAGGCAGATGTTGAAACATTGAGGGCAAAGGTATCTAATAGATGATCATTCTCATTGCTGGTTATTGATTTTGATCCTCACTTGCCTATGATTTTATATATCCAGGTGAAGATGGCTGAGGAAAATGTTAAAAGATTAACAGGACTGAATCCAATGTTTCATGTGATGTCTGAGATGTCCTCATTGGGAACTTCGCCATTTGATGGTAGTCCTTCTGATGCATCAACCGATGCTGCTGTTCCTGTCCGTGATGACCAAAGGAACGAGTATTATCAGGCCACTTCTAACAATACAGCGTCCTCATCTCATGATCCCAGATTCAACAGTAGCTTGGCAGATATTTCTTCTTCAGCTGACCACATGTCCCAGAATGTGGCATCAGCTAATAAAATGGGCAGGACAGCTTCGATGCAGAGAGTGGCGAGCTTGGAGCATTTGCAGAAGCGGATTCGAGGTGATTTGAGTCCCTGTGGTCCTTGATGCAATCATGAGCAATGGGCTTCTTCTTTAACTGCAACTAAGAAGACTTCCATCCATTGCTATTGTTTCTCAACTGTGAAATCTGTGATTCCACATTTCTGCATATGGCAGTTGATCTAATTTCTGCCACTGATAATTACTGTTTCATCTCTCTCCTGGTGAAAATGTCAATTGGAGATTGCTGCTTTCCGTGTTTGACTTAAATGCCTCCCATCTTCATTTCCTCCCTCTCACAATCTCCACGTCCTCCCTCTGCTGAAGCATAATAATTTGAAACAGCCATGTTATCCTCCTCCTCTTGCATCAGAACCTCACCTACTTCAGCTCCAGCTGGAGCTTCCCGACCCACCCGGCAATTAGAACATACCTGTGAAGCATCCATGCACTAAAGCATCTTTTTCTAAGAAACTCAATCTCTATTGCCATGGTTCTGTATTGTCCTCCATTTAAGACTCTTAAGAGATGGGTACAAATCCTTGGTTTAAGAACTGTAACATTTTCAGATGTCTGGACATCGGCAATGTAAAATGCAGAAATCGCTTGTATCTCTTAAATGCAATTTCAATTTTAGTCTCATAATTCGACTTGAATAGGTCCATCAAACTTGTCAACGGTTCGTTCAAACTACGAGAAAAGAAAGATTTTTTTTTTGTACCTAAACGTGGCCTTTATTGCAGCTGTATCTGAAGGCGGCCAATAGAGTCAATCAAGAACCGCGGAACGAACCAAAAGAAAAACTTTCGTATCTCATCTGCCCCCGTTCATCATCATCCAGGAGAAGAGGACAATCCCCAGAAACAAACCCATAAAGTGGGGAAAATTCCGTGGCAGAAACCATGGAGATCTCTTCATCTCTAACTCTCCGTCTCTCCTTTACGCCTCCTAGACTCCCTTCTCGTCTGCCTTTCTGTGCTTCTCGTTCCACCTTCACCAGCACGTCCTCTCTAGCCCGCTGCAACAGAATCGACTGTAGCGTCAGAAGGGATCCGTTTGTCCTTGGTATTTCAAGAGGCAGAGACAGCAGGGCCAGAAGAGGGTTGACTTGCAATGCTCTATTTGGACTGGGTGTGCCTGAGCTGGTCGTTATAGCCGGAGTCGCTGCTCTGGTTTTTGGGCCCAAGAAGTTGCCTGAAGTAGGAAGTTGTATTGGGAAAACCGTGAAGAGCTTTGAACAGGTGAGCTGGATTTTATCCGGATCTGCGCGGTTGCTTAGGAATCCTAGTTTGTTTGTATAGCTCTGTCAGTACTTGTGAGATTTTTGGGTGAGAGAGTTGCTGTACACACCTCGTAGTCATTGTACACCCTGAGATATTGTTGCTCAAGATACGATAACTTCAGTGTTGGAAACCAGATTGGTTGGTGAGCTTTGACTTCACGATATTTCTATATTCCTGTAAGTTGTGGGCTCTTTAGGTTCGATTTTTTGAGTTGGGATTACTTATAGTGTGTTATACACGGGTGTAGGATGCACCCAATATTTGTGACAAGTGGCTGATTTGGTGCGGTTGAAGTTGGGGGAGGGTGTGAAGGACCGGAATATTCAGCTTGAAAAAGTGCACAGTCGAGGAGGAGTAGAATTGTAGAAGTTGGGCTCAGTTTGCTTTCTCTATAGTATTTGCTGTGTTATATTCTCATGTGGCAGTGTTCAAGATAGCAGTGAGGTGGAATTAGTTTCCGATATGGTCCTTCAAAGATATCTTTGAATAGCATTTTTGTTTTCCCCTCCCCATGGATCTTCATTTTGGAGTTTATTATACGTTCATTGAACAATGAAGAATCAGCTGATGGTTTCTATTCTTGAAGGCTCCTTGATAGGCCTCTTACATAGCATTCATTAAGTTTTCTAGATGCCTTTTCTACCATGCTTATCCTCTGATGTCAAGTCTGATTAACAGAACGAATGCAAATGAATGAGTCTGGGGATACTATGCACCTGAACTGTCAATAACATGTCTTGCTTGGCTAATTCATGCAGGCGGCTAAAGAATTTGAGTTCGAGCTCAAGAAACCGCCTGATTCCATAGCCGAGTCCTCTGCTACCGAGCCAAAAGCAGTCATCGAGGAGAAAAAAGAGGACTCAGTCCCAAGTATGAAGGAGAGTGCTTGAGAATGTGGAGATTCATCTTGATTGCTGAGTCATCAAAATGCTGGGTCTGGTGCTTATAGAACAAGTTAGTTGATTCCAAAATTTAGATCCACTATATGAGATATTTCTCCTTTGAAAGAGCTGTTATTGCGGACATTCATTTGTCTTCAATTCATCCATTTCTATATTAGTCTTCATCATATCTGCCAATGCTAGTCTGGTTTACATACAGTTATGCCGTTTCAGTATGTTTTTCATCATCCTTAAGGTATATTCGTGTGATTGTGGGAACCCCTGTTGGTCAGGTGTCTCTTTTTCTTACCTGCAAAGTTGTCTCTTGGTGCCTTCAAATCCTCCTCCAGGTTATGAGCTAATAAAATAATGTTTCTCTTCTTGTTGAATGTTGGCGTTTGTTTTCTCTTAAGTGCTGGATTTGGCAATAACTTTGGCTGTCGGTTGGTAATATGAGTCAATGAAATAACAAATAAGCTTCAATTTGGGTTGCTAGAGATAGTAATTTCCACGCCGATCAGATGTGTAAATGGGGCAACAATCAAACACAGGAATCCTTATGTATTTTTGAGGGTAAGGTTGCTCCTCTTCCATTCTGATCTCTTATGAATGAATGGTTTGTTGCTGATAAAAGGGGAAAAAAAAACTTCAATTCAGCTGTGATGAATGCGCACTGCTGTTTAAAGCTCATCGTAACTACTACACCTTTCTGTCATATGGATTTCTGTATCTACAGCATTCAAGATCAGTGTTGTAAGTCCTGTTCACACGATCTTTGTATATCTGCAATTACCTACCGGACACCGCATTAATATATCAAGATCTATACTGGGTAATGGATCAGGCGAATGCTCTATTTCAGGAACCAACTTGTTAGGCACCTCTTCTTGTGCGTAGGCTTACCGGTTCTCGGGGTGTACTGTGTTTAGGAATGGAAACAGGATGGAACGGAATTTGCCACATGAATGGTGTTATCCTTCTACTTCGTTGTACTGATCCATCGTCTCGCAACTGTCTCTCACTTGAATTGCCCCAATCTTGCTTTGTTAACTCGATTTGGTCGCCCGATCCATGTGGTAAAATACACGATCATGGGCCTCAGCACCACCTTGTGTGTTGCATGTTGAAGTTTAAACGGATGATACCCGTGCTTGCCTTAATCTAAGTGTGCCTTCGTCAAGTTAATATGGACTTTAATCCTCTAGATCAATGAGCGCTGAGAGATGATATCTATTTCAAACCGAATCGCTCAGAGCAAACCCTTTCATCAAGAATCCTTTCAAGTAGCTGTCAAATGTAGTCTCAAAACTTTACCGATAGACTAAAGGAGTCTGTTCGAGCTCATGAGGACGAAAAGAAAGAACTGTACATGATTTCTGCCATTGAAACGGGCATACATCGATGAAGAAAGAACATGTAAAGTCAGTAGAGTGCTTCTCCTGGTCACTGCTCTCTGTACAAACAGATTTCATGTCCATGCCAACGAGATCTAACCCATGAGCTATGTACACATTGAGGACCTTGTCCGCCCCAGCAGGCCCTCTCCATAGCATCAAAAACCCCTCCTTGCTGCAGGTTCTGTCATGGAAGCCGATTTACAGATCGAACTGACGTTATCCTTGGAAAGCACGAGTTTCTGAGTTTCAAAAAGAGCGAGACACTTTTTCCTTCCACTCCAAGGAAAGACAACCGGGTCCCAAAGAAGCCCTTTACAGCTCCGAACCCTTCATGATTCTCAGCCTCTTGCAAGAAGTGACGAACATGCTGTAAAAGAAACGGAGAAAAGAACACTGTAAGTGATCTTTCTCGACCAAGGAAAAGGCAAAAATGTATTTCATTTCTATTACTGATAATATCATGCCAGATCAGGCTCTCAGTCTACAGTCAGTCAACTCAGTTTCAGATCTGATGCGGAATTAACTCGGGAATTCAGGAAAGAGAGCTTACTTCCATGGAACATCTCCAACAAGCATCCAGTCCCCATCTTTGTCTTCATAAGTTGGCACGAATTCTGATCCGTTATAGCCTTCCCTCTCAGAATAGTCACCTATACAAATACAACAAGAACAACATCAGCTGCCATCTTGTCGTTAGTCATTTTAGCTTCAGTAAATCAGATCCAAAACCATCAAGAAATCAAGTGATGTGCTTCATCAGTTACCTGCTTTGAACTTGAACATGTCTCCCAAGTCCTTTAGGAGTTCAAGGTACCCCTTGTAGAGCTTCAAGTCAATCTTCCTTAGGTACGGAACGCCGTCCATGCTGACTTTTACGTACACTGCTGCAGATTCGGGCTCAGTCTTCTTAGGCTGCAAGCAGTTTTTCCGGTAAGACCGGATCGGTGGCCATCCCACCACCTGTGCCCTGCGTTAACACATCAGAACCGGACCGCATTAGCTCCGCCTCCGTATACTGCTGATCATCCTACGGGGGACACTAGATTCGGCTCAAACAAATAGATGCGATGCTTACTTTGCGGGTCGAGTGCTTTCCTGGTGATCGCACTCCCGAGGATCATCGTTCGACACATTGGATTCTCCATCACAATATGCCGACTCCAGCAGTCCTCGTTTGTTGCTGCTCTTCGTTAAACCGGCAGGTGGTGTTTTCTTCTCGTGATCTGCCGTGCCCGGCAGGCCTAGTCGGAGTTCCGTAGCTTCGAGATTGAGATCTCCTTTGAACGCCATTGATTGCCCGCAACAGATGGGACTCGATGGTATATGCTCCTCGAGATGGTCCTCGCTGCCCGCCCTACTGCTGTCTTCCTATGGCGATTGACCGATGGATGTGTCTGGCATGAAAATGGTCATCAAAGGTTGGTTTTATAGATTAGGCGCTACGAAGGGGGCCATGAGCCAATGAATTAATTAAGGGCTCTACTCGAGAATTAAAAATTTAAAAGAAAAGAAAGAAAGAAATTTGGGGGGATAATGTCTAGGTACAGGACATGGGCAGGTAACGGTGTTTGTGAAATGAAGAGCAGAATAAAAGAGGCTGTCAATAGGATACGGGGACAGGGTACGGACAGAGTGAGCCACCCCCACGTTGAGGACCGTGTGACCCTCCGACTTCCACGGTCCAGATCGCATCTAGCGGCCACCGCAAGATGAGGTCAGGGTCGTCGGATTTCGGGGGACCCAGTGTCATGTGATTGGGCCCACGTGCGCTGTCGTTGATGGGTCAGACACGTTTATGATGAACAAGGGCCTGACTAGCCGGTCCGGTTCCTACGAAATGATGCCGGTCCGCTTCTAGTTTCTTCCCCCATTATTAGTCTCACGTAATCTTCTTTTTAATTTATTGCTACATAATATTAACAAATCTTGATCCATTTATATTTAAGTAAAAAAAATCAGTCTATTAGAGACTAATATCTTATTTAATGTGAAAAAATATCGAATTATTTTGATTATATCCATTTTTTTAAACAGAAAATATAAATAAAATTTCACATGTGACAGACAATACATTATTAAAAAAAAATAATCATTGTTTCTTTTTCTCGAGAAAAGACATTGCTAGACGACCCTTCATGATTATGTCCATGTACTGTGCACATTAATTTAGCTCTTTTTTAAAAAAAAATTCTTGACCTAAGTTGAATTATGTGCATGTGGGTCTAGGCTGAATTTGTGCCTCAATTGGAGGGAAATGTACAGTGATTTAAAATTGTGAAATTAATTAGTGGGGTTGGAACTGAAATTTTTTTGGCAATCTGTTCCTGTTTTAGGCTACCAATGTGATCCTTTCCTTCCCCAGTCCATAATAATAATAATAATAATAATAATAATAATAATGGCACGAGAAATCTCACGATAGTAATCGAATTTACAATATCTTAATTTCATTAACCTTAAATCGAACTGTATGGCAAAATAATTTACCCACAGACTGCATCTATCGTCACACATTAAACATGTTGATACAATTGATATAGTTGTCAAATATAAAATTCTAAATTTCGAATTTGATTATAATTAGCTTCATATCCTTTTATTATCATATTTCCCCTGTTATATGCTAAATTAAAAAAAAAATCCCTTTACAATGAGGGTGAGCGCTAGTTACTTTTTTCCTTTACAAATTGACGTTCAAAAGCAAAGAAGAGAGGATTCCCCTCCACAGTGAAACGGCCCTGCAAGAAACTGAAAGGGCAAGGCATGTATATGCTGTAAGTGGTGCGTGGCCAACCTTGATCCTTATCTATTCATATGGGGACACTAAGATATGATACCCCAGGCTTCGAAATTAACTTCTTTATCGTACATTAAAAAGCATTTGAATTTTTCTTTTTATCAAACATTTGCAGTGATCACCACTTTCGGTATTATCTATATTCACACCGTTTATTATCCGAACCAACAAAGGATCGACACCATTGGCGCATAGTAACTATGGTTAGTACTCACAACACGAGCTATATATGCAGTAGTTGAAGCTGCAAAGTGATCCATCCTCCATACATATATATATGTATGTATATATCATGTTCTATATCGATCGTATGGCGAAATAGCTCCTAAAGACGGTCGGGATGGAGAGAGGTAGATCCAGTGGACACATATTATCTTTGAGGTTAAATATGGCTCCATATTATACATTAATGGAGTACAATTCTCACCACACACACACACATATATATATATGTGTACATATATTCGCGACAGCATAAATGCATGTCTCGAGACTATATATATGTATATACGTGCACCTTCTGTGACATGTTTCTGGCTACGAACGGGTTTCCAGAGCAGCCTTAGAGTATCAGCATCGAGCCAATAATGCATGCAATGAATGGGATGACAAGCAGGTTGGTTAACGTCTTTATCGATCATCATCATCGACTACTGTCTCACTTATTTCTCTTGCAGGGTGGGAAGGGGACAATCCAATCGTGGCTTGATCCTCCTTCCTCTCCTCCATGAATCATCCATTGAATCCGGCCGTCCTCATCTCCCTACCTTTGATCTTACGTTTCTAAATTGATGATTAATGACTCAACCCACATCCCCAAAGAAACCACACGTTTGATGTCCGCACTAGGTGGGATGTCGACAAGGGTGCGTGAAGGGATACACATGTAAGAACCTGTGCGGCAAAGCTAGCAAAGCATTAATTTATTATTTCATCCGAGAAATTAAAACTTATCTCTACACACGTGTGGTGTCCTGTAGGGACAGGGTGAGGGCGTTGACAGTGAACTATTGTTCTCTAGGTCTACTACGACGGGTCACCCACACGAGCATATCTTATCTTGAAGATCGATCGGCCATTGAGAAGTGGGCCTCTCTCTCTTTTGGTCTTGTGACAGAGGGCAACCAGTCCCCGTCTGTGTGTGTTACAGACATATCTCTCATCATCCGGAAGATGCCGCCGGATGACTCTAACACCCGTGTACTTTGCCATACAACTTTGCGGCCGCCAAGTTAGAGTCCGCTGCACTGTCCTATCGATCCATCTCATGGAACTCGATCGATCTCTCTCTCCCTCTCTCTCTCTCTATCGCCATATCATTTTGACAACAACCGATGTTCAATTTTGCACGAACCATCATCAACGTGACTCTGATCTCTCAATGGCCACCAAGCCAATGCATACATACATGCATATATGGCCACGAGTGGGACACTTGAGTTAGGTCATACCCTCTCGAGCCTTCGTACGATTACATATCGCGTTGAGTTGAAGACTGATTCAGTCGCCACCGTATATATGTGACGATGATCGGCCAGTCGGTTGCCCGCTCGCGAAGAGATATGACAGCTGACTTAATTGGCTTTTCATTGATTGATTTACATTATTGATATATCTTTGTGACGTCGGGCACAAATGGACCTACAAAATAATGTTTTACACTTCAAAAAAGGGGGAAACAGTTCCTCTGTTGCAACGGCAGTGCCACGAGATCATTTCTGACTGGATTTGACTTAATTTAGTCGCTAATATTAATTAATTAATTAAAAGTATATCCCATTATTAAATTATTAAATATTATATGCCCCTCACACACACACACACGAGGAGACGAAGAGAAATATTTCTTCTCATTGTAAATTTATTACTCTAACTTCTAAGTGCACGGAAAAACAGGGAAATTCAATCAATAGATTTCTTGGATGGACGGAGCACACTCACATGCCAGTGGCATAAGATGGGACCGGTTCACATGCCAGCATGTCCCATGCATCCTTACAAAAACGTTGTCGGCTAGAGCGAGGGAGGGCCCACGAGGATCCCTCCTGTCAATCCATCACCCGATTGGATGCCCTACGACCTGTTGACTTTTCGGGCAGATGGGCCCCACCAAACAGCTCGGCGCCACTAGCTGATGTTAATGTATATCATACATATCATAAGTTCGTAACTATCATCCATCACACGGAATTTCAAGTAGGAAAAAGAAAGAAAGAAAGAAAGAACCAAAAACAACTTACCATTTTGACGTACTCAAATAATTTTTTATCTAAGATAAAAAATGACAGGATTAAATTATCCTAATTAAGTCACTTAGGTATTGTTGCCTCTTCTGTTTTCCTTCTATCATAATCGTTTCTAGCTCAAGCCTTTAATCACCTCCACCAGACTATTCCAATATCATTATCATAGCAATTTTTTTTATATCAGTATTATTCGATATCATAATAACCGATTAATATATTAAATAGTGTATTGTACAGTTTAAAACCCGCTAATTAAATCTCGGATATCAACTCTCAAGAGTTTCGAATCATATACCTGATTTACAGTATATTATCAATTTACCAGTAAATTATTACTCATTGAAATTATTATTATAGCAATATGTTGACCTTTATTGACCCTGCTCAATATTTCTTTGAATTATTATTCTCTAAAATTATACATTTTGTTAAAACAAAATTGTAGGGGACATTTTCCTTTTGATTTTTTATTTTATACATTTGGGTCATTTTGGGAAGAGGGAATATAGGGCAAATTAGAAAAGGGAAACAAAGGCCAACCGGTCATGTCCACTTGCCCCGCCACAATCATTCGAAATTATTACATCACTCATGACATCATCCACCCGAGGGGCCACGACAACGGTCATCCAAGCTCATCCGCAAGCTACAGGTGGCGAGATCTTGGCCCTCTGATCCTATGATTGACCTCCCCAACGGCAGCCACCCATGATGTCCTCCTCATATCACTCTACGCCCAAATTAACAAAAGCTTCCGCTCTCTCTACGACCTTTAAGAAACAGCCTGCTCGCCTAGGACAAGAACTCAAGAAGTCAAGACTCGGTCGGAGAGGGGAAGAGAAGAAAATCAACAAGGGTGTGAGGTTTTAAGCTGGACGCACATGGCTGTCGAGCCCGACAAGTTCCATACGATCGACTTCGACGAGACTGAGCTGAGACTCGGGTTGCCCGGAGGGAAAGCCGGGAGAAATGAGCAGGAGAACCCGAATGGTATCAGCGGCAAAACTGGCAGCAGTAACTATGGGAAGAGAGGTTTCCCAGACACCGTCGACCTGAAGCTCAACCTCTCCTCGAAAGATCCAAAGGCGGCGGAGGAGGTCCAGAAGATGAAGGAGAAGGCTGTCGTCGTGCTATCGAATACGGATCCTGCTAAGCCCCCCGCCAAGTAATCTCCTCGTCTCTTGCGATTTATTTCACTGCCATTAGAGTCCGTGTTCTATTGCGTAATTGCTATGCCTGCATGCATGCACCACTAGGGATAACGGCTAATACGGCCCCGTCGAATCTAGTATATTTCTCTTGGCATGCTAACTAGGATGAATATGCATTGTTAATCGCCTTTTTCTGTGCATTTATATGACTGCAGAAGTCATAGATATCCGAATGTCGATCACGCATATCAGAACATATTATTATCTTATCAACTAATAATTTTCTTGGCCGGAATTAATTGTGAAGTTAACTGGAATTAAATTTCCCAGATGGGGGCCGTTCCTATCTTTTGAGAACTGAAAAAGAATGATCGACTTGACGTTTGTGGCCGTGGCTTGCTGTCGGGGGAAACAGAGGAAAAGAACAAAACATGGGGAATCTTCTGCTTTCCCTGGCCAACCGCACACTTCCACGAGAAAAAGGCCGAAACACTGGCATTCCGCCCGTCCGATTTGAATTGAAAATTAATCTAGTTTAAATAAGAAGTCTAATAACGTCTAGTGTCTCTACCGTAAAGTATAATTCTTGGAGCTTAACTTTCCTGTTCAAAGGGTGAGAATTTTCACCCATTAGAACCGTGAGGAAAAACTCTATAGTTCAATGAGTGGATTGCTCTTCATAAGTGAGAACTTCCAGGTGGACCAAACTCTTAGTTGTGATGTGTCAAAATTTGTTCAGGGCACAGGTGGTGGGTTGGCCACCAGTCCGATCGTTCCGAAAGAACGTCGTGGCCGTCCAGAAGGCCAGCATCAACGAATCGGACAAGGCCGGCAGCGGTGTCGCGTTTGTCAAAGTTAGCATGGACGGTGCGCCTTACCTGCGCAAGGTGGACCTGAAACTGTACAAGAGCTATCAGGAACTCTCCGATGCCCTGGCGAATATGTTCAGACCTTTCACCATCGGTATATATACGTCTCCTTAATTTCCAACCCAGTTTACATTAAGATAACGTTATATATTATCACTCAAGAATAATTGATCGAACGACTGATGGTGGATCGTATGCATTATGGAAATCAGGCAACTGCGGGTCGCAAGGGACGTCGAAGGACTTCATGAACGAGAGCAAGCTGGTAGACCTCTTAAATGGGTCCGACTATGTGCCCACTTATGAGGATAAGGATGGTGACTGGATGCTCGTGGGAGATGTGCCGTGGGAGTAAGTTCCACATACTACTGATCTTCTTTGATCTCTAAAACCGAGATCAGTAAACGCGAAGGACTACTTTGATCTGCGCCACGTGTATCGAATCTACTGATAATCGTTCTTCCATGAACCTTGATAGGATGTTTGTCGACTCATGCAAGCGCCTGAGGATAATGAAAGGGTCCGAGGCGATTGGACTCGGTAAGCATCGATTCTCGATCAATCCGATGCTCTATTGGGTGTGTACAAGAGCTTGATTATTATGAAATTACGAATATTGTTCTTGTCCTATGCATTGCAAGCAGCGCCGAGGGCAGTGGAGAAGTGCAGGAAGAGGGGCTGAAGAGCTTGCGAAGATGAAGGCGTTCAAAGCTCGACATCTCATCGGAGAAGAACCGGGTGAAAGCGATCTACTCGGAGAAATCCGGCGAAAACCGAATCGATGCGACTGGAAGCCGACTGGCTCGAGAAGGGATCGAGCATGGAGATGCTCTTTGCTCGTCCCGATCTGTTGATATTTTCTTTCTAGTTTCTCTGTTTTATTTTTGGTATGTATAAGATATGTTTCTGAGGCAATAATTGATGTTAAATTATTGCTGCATCTGCCGCTCACTGTGTTATATTTATTGATTTTTTTCTTCCTGGGAAACGAACAAGATCCATGAACAAACAGGAGCATGTGGACGTCCGTTGGGACCAATTGATTGGCTCAGATAAAGTGTATTTTGTCGCGATTTCATTACTAAAGTAGTTCTTATCATAATTCAGATGTGAATCCTATCCTATATTCAAAGTTTACTGATACGTAAATATTGGAGGAGGGTGCATGTCCAACATGTGTTCCGAGAAGGAGAACGCGTTCGCAGACTGGCCTGCAAATGGATCTCTCCACCGGGTTATGGATTCTCCTCCTAGCTCGAGCCGTCTGATTTATGCTGATATCGTCGGGATTGCTCTCATTTGGGTGGGGTGGGGGGCGGGGAATCTTACACTTCGATGTCTTCGATATCTACAATTGATATGATAAAAAAGGCAGTAAAGCACAAGCTGTGAAAAAATAAAAGGGAAGTAGAGGACAAATGGCCGACAGTTTTATGAAAGGGGATGGGACGAGGACGATGCCTGTCCTTCGCAGGAATTATTTTAAAAGACAAATATTACTTTAAATGTTTTTAAAGAAATTAAAAAAAGAAAAAGAAAGATGAGAAAACGCATGCTTATCCATCTAGAGATAACATCATCGGAAGCCACACAATTGTAACCGGGTGATTACGGTGGAATTTCTACTGGTCCACTCACTTTTTTAACACTTAAATTTTACATATTTTAAAATAATCTTTTTAATCTTATACATTTAATTATATAACACACTTAATTGTAATTTTAATAGTATATTGATATAATCTTTATTTACCAATGTAACATAATATCTTGTCGATAAGTTGCAGACATGATATGACTATGTGGCAAAATTTGCCGACATGGTGATGTTCTGTTGATGTAAAGCTTCATGAGACGTTAAATTCGTTAAAAGTATGATTCAAGTAAGTTACGGTGGAGTTGTTAAAATAATGGTATGGACCGGTTCCGGTCAGCCTGTTATACTTAATAGTCTAAGCTAGTTATGGTTCATAGTTTATTATAGAATGAACCAGCCCAGAACATGCATAAGTGGGCTGGTCCATGATTCAGACCTGTTCAACTTGTGAACAGAGCATTTTTTTTCTTTTAAAAAAGTTTTAAATTATTTAATAATGCATGATGATTTGATTAGATTGATATGAATGTTGAAGAGTGGTTTGATTAGTGAAATTATTGATGTGAATAATGATTTGATTGGTTTGTCACTGTGAACTAATGATTTGCTATTGTAATCAATAATCAAATGCTCGGCCATTTGTGGCCATTGATTTTGTAGCAAATTGAAGGAGATCACGACACTTGGCAGGGAGAGAGCATTGGTTCTCGGTCCGAGCAGGTGTGGTCTAGTTTCGTGATAGTTTTGGGCTAATTTAGTAGAGTAACGGTTCGTACGGTTACGGTTCTACAGGCCTATATTTTTTATTCGGCTTGTAACCGTCCCTCAATCTAATAAAAGCGGTCTCGGGGCATGGTTAAAGGTGGTTTGGACCGGTTCCTGATTAACATCTCTATGTTATTGAATTAAATATGTAGAACTAAGAAGAAATATTCTAAAATATATATAAGATTTAAATATAAAAAAATAGTAAATATATAGATTTTGAGTATAATTATGTGAAATATAATTAAAATATCTGCATATTCCAATTATGTAAGATTCATTTATTAAGGAAAACATATTACTATAATTATAATATTAACTTTGTCTGATCGAAACAGAACTCCCAATTACTTCTCCAAACTTCCCCATTTAAATTGACCGGTTCGATTTTGATTAAAAGTTTGAACCTCCACAGATCAGGTCGACTCTATATGATACTATATTCAGCCTCCCTCAAGGAGCAATGCGATTCAACGGGTCGGGATTCAGGCTCTAGCTAGTTGGGTCCCTGCACGTTGGGGTGGGTCACGAGGAGAAGTTACAGGAGGGATTTAACCTAGCTGTATATACGATATGTAAACAAATCGGGGTTTGGCCACTTCTGATTAGGTCTTGACGGCCGAAGTAGAACGTGCCTACGGGAGAGGACTGGCTGCATTCATCGATTTGAAACCTTCATGGGAAGGCTCGAGCTCGAGCTAGCACCTATACTACTGATCAGTCGCTTTCACCTTTTTTTTTTTTTGGTTTTTTTCCCATGTTTTCTATCCATCTCCAGGATAGAAGAATGGAAAACGTCTGGACCTTGTGGCTAATACCATGCAGCGAGAGGATCGGAAAACGGAAAACGGTGGGCAAAACGACCTTCTTTCCTCCCAATGTACTCATCTCACACTATCCACGAGTTCAATAGATGTAATCATATAAATTCGGATGATATTGGTTCATTTAAAAAATAATAATAATATTTTTTATTCGTAATATTAGGATGCAATATTATTGTATGTATCAACTCATGCATACTTAGGTGAAAACTCAAATTTGGTCCAACTTTACAGTGCTCATAGTGTTTGAAAGTTTGGTGCCGTAGAGAGAGAGAGAGAGAGAGAGGAAGGAGACATCAACATCGTACCAACAAGGCATAGTAATTAATAGTGGGTTCACATACGTTCTCATGGGATCCTCGATCCTTGTCGTACGCGCATTTCGCACTGTTTTATTTTCATTTCCGAAATATGGTCGGCTTTTTCACCTAACAAAGTCGAGACCCAACGTGGTGATCTGGTTAAGTGCGACATAACCTTATAATGAATGGGTAGGATTATAATAACTGGACGCGATAATAAAATAGGGTGATGTGAAATCCGCTCCTACTAGAAAAGAATAGGATTATGACATTAATGCTGTATAATCCTCCCTTCATACAGGAGAGAAGTAATTATATTAAAATATTAAAATATTTATATTTTAAATTACATGTATTTTTTAAATAATATTTTTAATTATATATAATTGATTACGTAATATATTTAAGTTATAATTATAATAATAAACTAATGTAACAATTATTTATTGTCGTGTCATAATGATATATTGATAAATTATGAACATGACATACCCATATGACAAAGAATTATGTAATTGTATTAGATTAAGTGAAACTATTAAATGTTAGGTAGGAAATCTTTAAAATTATTATTTAAATATATTATAAAATAAAAATATATAATTAATAAAAATTATTTTAAGGTGCGTATGTCCTCATATAAAAAATAATAAATATATAATATTTTGCCGCTCGATACATGTATATTGACACGCAATCCTCTGCGTCATGGTCTTTGTAATTTGAATATAAAGATACGCACTTACGAAAATAACGAGAGGACCCGTTTAGATTTAGAGAGGAAAAATATAGTATAAAATTGCCCGCTTTTGTCCTCCTCTTTTTTTTTTTTTCATTCACACGTGCCAGGACATTTGTCACGTGCTTCCAGTGTCCGTTGGATTCACATGTCCGTGTCACCCCACACTGATGTGAACAGTGTCTCCACGGGAAAGTTAACAGCACGTGCACTTAATCAGAGAGTTAAAACTACGTGATATGCCAAGCTGGGTAATTAAAATCTCTTTCTAAAAGGGGAACCGATTTGATACATTTTTTTTCGATTATGCATTTTAGATGCAGCGAACCGGTCGGTCAGGTACAGGTGCGGAGAAAGATTAAGCGATGGGAGTGGAAGGCTATGCTAATCAAAGTGGAACTAGGATTCTTGTCTAAAGTCGGATTTGACGACATTGCACTAATCGAGTGAGAAGAACCTACACGTAATCGAAGACGTCTTCCATTTCATCTTTCACACTAACGCAGCGAATTTTCTCAGTCGGTGGAGGGAGGAGAAAGGGAAGAATAAGGCGACCCGACTCCATGTGGGAACCTTCGAGTCACTAGGGTAATTCCGTAAATTCAGTCCCTCCGTCCGTATTATAAATTAAGCGACGAGCTCTACTGCCACCACCAGTCAGATCTACACCGCAGAATAGTTACCCACTAAGAGAGGAAGAGGGAGTCGGCAAATGGAGGCCATGAGGCTGAGCAAAGTGTGTACGGCGGCCGTGGTCGTGGTGCTGCTGGTCTCCGCCCACAGCCTAGGGGGTGCTTCCGCCCAGAGCGCTTCGAACGTTAAGGCCCGGTACCACTACTACAGCCCGGAGGAGAACAAGTGGAGCCTCGACGACGCCCACGCGTACTGCGCCCCCTGGTACGACAGCAAGCCGCTGTCGTGGAAGAAGGCGTACGGCTGGGCCGCCTACTGCGGGTCCTCCGGCCCCACCGGCCAGGCAGCCTGCGGCAAATGCCTGAAGGTAGGGTTCCGTATGTCGTGTTGTCCCGGCGTGGATCGCCGTCGTCGATCGGGATGTGAGGCTCTGAAACTGAGCTGCGTATACATATATAGTAGTATACTATACTATACTATTGTTCTATTCCAACTCGCAGGTGACGAACGTGAAGACGGGAGCGTCGAAGACAGTGAGGATAGTGGACAAGTGCAGCCGCGGCGTGCTGAGCCTGGACACCAACGTCTTCCGCGACATGGACACCGACCACAGCGGCTTCGTGCAGGGCTACATGACCGTGAACTACCAGTTTGTCAGCTGCTAGTTAATGATCGGTAGCCGACGATAAATGCGACGAGACCCGGGCTAATAACCGGAGCGATCCAGCGGATTGTCGTATGATAATTTCAATAATAATGTTGGACTCTGTAGTACCGTACTTGAGCATGTGGAGTGTTCCCTCAACGAGAGACCGTTCCCTCGACAGTGGCCATTCATCAGCACATCCTACTACCTATACGTAGAATGCCACTTTGTTACGTTCGGCGGTTGTTCTTAGGTATATATATGCTATATATAATGTGGGTAAAAATTGGATTGCATGCATGAAAACGGGGTGCGCGATAGAGTGGCATCGATCTCAATTTGAGAGCAATAAATTCTGAATTCGATTTTTGATAATGGATTCATTTAGGATATTAGGGTGAATGCAAGTCCCAACCCTTATAAATCCACTGCAAAATCCTTTCTACCGATGTAATTGTAACATCTTGGTAAAATGAGATACCGAAGACACTGACATTTTATCTGTACTATACAGTATCACCGGGTCAGTTGAAATACACCCAAAAACTATTTTACGGTCGGATCGAAATGTCTAGGAAAATTTATGTTCACTTTTCCAATATAAAATTTGATCATTAAATTATCTATTTTAGAATTTAGTGAGAGAACAACTCTACTTTGGTGAAGGCACTGACAACTTAATAACAGTGATGTTAAAAAGAGATTGCGGGCCCCAAAATAGTAGGCCCATTTTAATTCACATTGGACTGGCTTGGCCCAACAGGCCTCTCACTTAGCCCAAAAACTAGGCCCAAATTAATCTCCCGACTCCCCTTCGTCTCCGTTCATTCACTCGTCGATTGCGGTTGCTGCTCCTCGCGGCATCTCCTGCTCCAGCCACCGGGAATTGAAGCCATGCAACAGGTAAAGCTCCGGTGGGATAAACCATGTCCGATGGGGATGCCCCTTCAACTCTTTGGCGGTCTAGTCCTATTCCATTTCTGTGTGGTTTGAGAGCGATCTGATGCTCGAGAAGCTGATCTTTTGAAGGGCGCGGGATCGGAGACGGAGGTCACGTGGGAGGACCAGCTGAACATCAACAGATTCTCCAATCTCAACAATCGATCCCACGAGCTCGAAGACGAGATTAAGGCAGCAAAGGTGCGGATCGCGGCTTCTATCTCATGTTGTTTCTTAGACAGGTTTTCTCCTGATCTTGAGGGAAGATTCGGGTCCAGGGATTCTTTTATTTCTCGTGTCCAATACCTGTTGCAGAGTCTGTGGTTTATCATGGACAAATCGAATGGCTACCCTGCTATTGTCAAGCTTACTATGGGTCGATTGATTCAGTGATTTGAAGTCTGTGATTAGGGCTAGCATTCTATGATTTCCTTAGCTTTAATAGAGTGAATTTCGAGGGCTTGGTTTCCATTATATCGAATGATGGTTTTTTTTCTATGATGAAATGATTGCTTGAAAGAGTCATTATTCACTAGAAACCTCTGTGATCACTAATCTGTTATCGTTTCAGTGTTCAAAACTGAGGTTCCTTTGCAGCTCGAGGTTCTTATCCTTGTAATCTTAGCGGGAAGCAATGTTAGATCCTTTGGAGTTCGATAGGATGCTATTTCTAATCTGTTGTCGACAATCAATGATATCTGGGGATAACAAGTGTTTGCATTGATGAAAAGAAAATGTGAATCTTGAATTTTTTATTGAACTTTTCAACTGGATTGAACTGCAAAGGATCTCAACTCTCCATTTCGATGCTTTCTAGTGAAGATCTTTATGAGGTACTTCTTGGTTCTCTGTATTATATTGTACCATTCAGGTGTTAAGGATCGATCCTTGTTTTGCTTTCTGTGCTGCTGCTGCTGCTGCTGCTGCTGTATCTCTTCGGACTCTCTTCCTTGTCATTCATCCTGATCTTTTTCAGGAGAGGAATGACAATTTTGAGGATGCAAGCAATGAGCTGATTCTCACTGATGAGGACGTGGTGCGCTTCCAGATTGGGGAGGTCTTTGCTCATGTGCTGAGGGACGAAGTTGAGCAAAGGATCGAACTGATGAAGGAGGACAACACCAAGAACTTGGAGAAATTGGAGGAGGAGAAGGAATCCGTGCTAGCGCAGATGGCTGAGTTGAAGAAGATTTTGTATGCCAAGTTCAAAGACTCCATCAATCTAGAGGAGGATTGAAGGGATTGCTATCAGATTCTCGTGTCCACTCCCAGGACTTCCCAAAATTCCTGCATTTCATTAGACTCTGAAGATCATGGCAGGGAATGTTTTTTTTTATCAATTGCACTGTTCAGTGATCCATAGTTTCTGTGAAAAGTCCTGGATCAGAGAACATAGACAATTGCATTTTTTGACACGTAATATGTCATCGGTCGTATGCTGCCATTCTGCATGTGTTTCTTACTGCTCATGAAAAGGTGTATCGACAACTCGTCATGAATACAGATTTCTTCCTAAACAACCGACGGAGAATACTTTGCTCTAACACATCCCGCAGAGTAGAGTCAACCCGAATTCAATTTGACAAACTAATCCTGCCAGCGTCCTCCCAGCAAGGTCTGCGATCCGTGCACATTCTCAAACTCGTTGTCAAATGCCATCAAGAATCATAGATGAGTGACCCTTTTGTGAAAGATCTAACCGGAAGTTTAGTTTTAATTCTTCTACTGATCACGAGATTCTTGAAAGAACAAAACCTCAGGGTTTCCTCTTCTGCACGCACATCTCAGCGCGTGGACAAAAAATCACATTCCTCCAGAGTGAGTGAGTCAGTGTTCCACAGCTAGACAAATACAAGCTTAAACAAGAACAGCTGATGAAGTACGGTTCTTCAGAGAGAATGTCATCCAGCCACCAGAGGATATTGATGGTGCCAAGATTTCCTTCACTGTTCTACTTCACCCATTCGAAGCAGAGAATCACTAAGGATATATAAACTCAACTGAATCAGGTCATACTCAAAATCAGTGCTACACAGTGGAAGCATTTCGAATACAACAAACAGCAAGGGAGCAAACATCCATGCTGGCCCTAGCTCCGCCCAATACAATCCTAGAAACCAGGCTTATTCTTAGAAGAGACAGAATTAATATATCACAAGGGGGAAGAAACCATAGAAGCTGCAAAGTATGGTCGACACCACAGGGAAGCAGAATAAAAGTTTAACATGGCCGTATAAAAGCCGCAGCTAACCGAAGACAACAAGACCACATCAACACTGCATTCAGCTGAGCAGTAGGATCAAAGGACAGTAACTTCAAATAATAAATATTATAATGTTCCACTGCAGTGTATTTAACATCAACAACAACGTGCCATATCGATAGTCAGTCTCGTAATCAAATACAATGAACAAAAGAAAGGTGCATCTTAACTTATCTTACTGACAATGTGAACCACCGTATCTTCCCTGACCAGATCCAGAAACTAGTATAATTCCTCTTTGCAGCGCAAGGACACACTTTTTTTTCCTCCAAAGACCAGAATTTGTAGAAATCCCCAAACAAGCAAAACGATCCAAGCTATGACTTTGAGAATTACGATCAAGTTCCGAGTTTTCTCTACTCCCTCTCCTTTGTAACCAATCTATATCACCCAAATTCTGCAGCTTGGTCCACCAGCGGTTTGAAGATCGCCGACAATGTCTGATTCTGTAAAAGCGGAAACTTAGAGCAACAAGAATCCTATATCTTGGAGCACAGTAAACCATCCGTTTGCCAATTGGAGACATTTTCTAGTTCAACCGAGTGTACGGAGGCGTCCTCATGGGCTGGCTTCCCACAACGTTGAACAACCCACCCTCATTGGCGCTTTCTTCGTCGACATACACATCCTCCGAGTTCCTAAAGGCAGCGTGCAACCCTGCGATTACGACCACTATCACGAGAGACACGAGCACGTTCAGGCCCACATCGGTGAGCACGAGAGCTACAATGGTGACGATGCTGAGCCCCACGAGGACGATCCTGTCGTCGACGCTGTAATTGAGGACAACTAGGGTTTCTTCGCGGGAGAAGTAGAGGAAGTACCAGGCGACGAAGACGACGATGAAGACGATCAAGGAAACAGGGTGCCAGAGGAGGCTGAGGAAGAGGATGGCGAGCATGATCATGGTGTAGTTGACGCGGAAGTGGTTGAGGTTCTTCCTGATCCGGGACATGGCGTCGGCGTAACTGTAAGGGAGGGAGAAGGACGCGACGTCGAGGAACTCGCGCCAGGGGCGGCGTGTAGCGAGGAACTCGGTGGCGCGGGAGGAGTATGAGACGTTGGCCATCGGGGGCCGCGTGTAGGTGGCACCGCTTCCGCCGCTACTGACGGTGGTGGTGGCGGCGGCGGTGCCGTACGAGGCGGCTGGCTTTATGGACATCGCGGTGCCCGTACGCGATCCGCAGATCTGCAAACACCCAACAGAGAGAGAGAGAGAGAGAGAGAGAGAGAGAGAGAGAGAGAGATCTACAATGGTGGAGAGGCAGAGGGAGGGGAAGAGGAAGGTTGGCTATGGCTATGNGGGGGGGGGGGGGGGGGGGGGGGGGGGGTTGGAGATTTCTCGGTCAAGGCTTGCTCCGGAAAAGGCTCTCAACTCAACATCTTTGCGGAGCCAATGCCAACACGATCCTCCTCATCAATGCCCTCTCAGTCTTTCCCATTCCAAGTAATTAATAATTTTTTTTTTATAAAAAACCCGTTAATTTATTTAATTAAAATCGATTTAAATGTAATTGATGTAATTAAATCTCAGTAAGGATCAATTTACCCTTTCCAGTTGCTTCCCAATGACTTGGCACATTGAGATTCCTTCCATGACTGCGTAGATCCCACGGAGAAAAGAATGACGAGACACAGATGCCTTTACACAAAGTCAAGAAAAAGCCACCAGCCTGCCATCCCTGTCCTCGCAAACTCAATCGTACTCCTCCAAGGGTACGTCGGAGGGCGGGAAGCTGACTCTCTCTCTGCCCATCGGAGACGCAGACCTCTCCGACGGGTCTTCTTCTCGGCCTGAAGCACGAGTTCTTTGCAATCTCCCAGGTTATGTGTTTCTGTGATCAGTGCCGGGAGACGGGTCACTGCTCGACGCAGTAGATTGGATAAGCACTACCTGCATATAACCATCGACGACTGCACGGGAATCCTGTCTTCGAAACGTATCACTTCCCCCCTCGATTTTGCTTTGGTAGTTCTCTCCTTCGTCTCTGGACTCACCTGACGAGCAGGCACCCGTACTGACACATGAATCATCACTGATTTCCTGATCAATCCGAACTTCTTTTCTCGAGCCAATTCTGCTACACCGTCTCGGGAGTCAAAGTTGAGGGTCAAGTGCACCGAGGCTCCAATACTTGAGCACTTCCCTGGATTCGACACAAGGTACGTCTATCACAGCTTGGGGCAAATTCATGTTTTCTGTTCTGTCCAGAACATATGCATCCGACACACGTGCTTCAGTTGGTCATATTAGTTTGGGTTTCTCGACACCTGAAATTCCTACTGCAAGATGCACGCATATGAACAGTGCAGCTGTGTGAAACGACCCTGCAGAAAGCTATCAAGCTCATACGATTTTATATGAAAAGTTGGAAGGCCGCGACATCTATCCTTGAAGCAGGATATGACTTTTGCCAGTTATACGAAAAGCTTAAAAGAAGGGAAGAGATCATGAGGAAGATCGCAGGGAGATCGATTTTGCAAGAGGAATATCAAGTGTACACAGTTTCGTTCCTAAGGACATTTGTCCACTCCGAAACCAATAGGCTCCCTACTGGCAAAAAAGGGACACTGCAAAACCGCACTGGAAACAATCTTCGGTTGCAGCATCATTGATCGGAATTATCAAACGGCTGTCCTTGACCATAGAAACTTTATAAACCCTATTGTTAATTATATAAGCCCCCTCTGATCTCCTCCTGATCTTCCTCCCTGTCGCTGTTGCTGCCTCTTTTCTTTTCCTCGTTCGATTCATTTACTTCTGTCTTCTGTTATGATGAATGAAGCAAATGAGTCCATTGTCTGTACAAAGACACCTGCGCTCTTCTCCTCACTTTGACTGCATCACGGAACAAGCCACAGCCTGTGCCCAGTGCCTCAGCTTCGTCTTCACGTGTTGAGGATCATCTCCTGCAAGACATCAGACGTCCCCACCCCACAAAGAAAAACGCTAATTAATAATAATCTCTTGCAGGAGTTATGGCTTCGCTAAGCACACGGGAGAAATGATTAACGGTTTCAGTCTTCAACCAGTCCTTGAATCAGAGATGTACCTATTGGCTGACATGTTCTTGTCATGTTACATGTTCCATGCAATGTGATTGTTTTATAGTCAAAACAGTTTCATCTTTGTCTGTTTTCTTGATTGTATCTTACCTGGATTGCAGATCTTCCATGCGTCAGACTCGCTCCTGGGGCTCCCCGACGAGGAAGAGCAGCCACCGAGAGAGGAGGTTGATGCTCGGCTCTGTGGGGTGGAGATGGGGCTTAGGGTTAGCTGACGGTTCACAGCGAAGTAAAGGTCGAGTGCAGGGAGGGTGTTGCAGAGCTGCTGCCCATCCTCCTCCTTGAAGCCAAACCCGAGCTCGATGCATCCCTTAAGCTCGTTAAGGTCCTCGTCGGTGATCTCACCGTCGCCATCATTCACAGGGCCATTCCTCCTCGTCTCCTGCCTAAGGATCTGGCGCCGCCGCCTCTCCCAGGCAATGTCCCGGCGCGTCTCGCACATTGAGAGCTGCTTGGAGAGCCACTTCTTCCTGTTCTTCCACCTAGGCGGGGCAAGGGGCATCCCCTCCAGCTCCTCGCATTCCGAAGACCCGTTCGACGAGGCCGAGGATGACGACTCCTTATTCATCTCTCCTCACAGCAGAAAATGAATCCGCAGAGAAAACAGTCAGCTGTATTCTGTTATCTTTGTTGGTATCTGTACCCGGATGAACTCTCGGGGGCCAAGGCAGCAACAACTAGCCGCCCTGACTGAGGGAATATGGAGAAGAGGGAAGGATCTCTCGCTAACAGAAGATGAAACGGGAGAAAGAAATGGAGAGCAGCACAAAGAGAGGTTAGGAGTTTAATGGGACAAAAGGCAGTTAGAGCGGGCAACGGCCGGCTGTCATGGCTGCCGCTCATGACTCTTTTGCGGCATCCACCGTTCATTGCTAACACACACAGAAACCCAACCCTTAATAATTATTATAATTAGGACTCTCTCCCTCTCTCTCTCTCGCTCTCCTTTTCTGTTTCCATTGAGAAGGCCAAATTTAGTTATCAGAAGAACTAATCTTTGGTGGGCTCAGCTACATTCCAGCAGCAACCACCCCACAAATTTAGTGTAGAATATTCCCGAACGAGTCTGCACGTGCATACAAGTATACACTGATAGAGCTAATCGTACTGTGGAGAATATCTCCAGGCTTGAAGATGGTCTTCTGTACTGTTCACTTACTAACCGAGTTCGATAGCGTTGATAACCATGAAAGAAAAGGATATTTTACGGGCATGTGCTCGTGTCTGTCTCAATTTGAATCTACTCATGAGGATCATGAGATGATCTTCACTCGGGGAAACGTGGCAGGATGTGTCTTCACCCTAAGAACATATATAGTAGTGAATCCGAGAACAATGAGGCTCTTGTTTCTTGGTACTTGAAAGTGAACAGTGCAAAAAATCGATAAAATTCTTAGATTTTCTTTTCCATCATCTGCTCTTTTAATAAGTGAATAGAAACCGCCAGAGCATAGGAAGAATCGACTGTTCTCCGGGTTTCTTCTCAGTCCCATTTCAGTCTTCCAGATCATCTGTTATTAAGTTGCTGTGTTCTTTCCCCGATTTCCATGTCCTCTGTTTTAGTGTTTTGCTGAGAACAAGCCTTGTTCTTTATAAACAGGAGAGACACATGGACCCAAAAAAATTCCAGTAATGGGAATGGAACCATGGCCTCTTTGTCCAAGGTTGAAGATGAAGTTACTACACCAAGTCCTGAGAAAAACTTATATGAGTTACATACAATATAAAGTCTCGGAGAGAGAAATTGCAGAAAAGAGTTAATTTAGTTGCTGCTTTTTCAAACTTCCTATGAATTCCAATCACTCAGGTAATAGCTATCTTACACCAATCAAAATCCATAATTGGTTTCATATCCTCATTTTCGACCATGTGCACAAATTTTGCCGATGAATCAATTCATAAAGAAAAAAACAAGAATTTACCCCAGTTTTTTGGCTCTTGCCTGGCCTCATCTCCCAGGTGAGATCCAGAGACAGACGAATGAGTTTTGATTCAGCCATGGAAGGTTCAACCCTGACCGGTTGAAGCAGAACAGAAGTCCCTAGAGAAACCCGTGATCCATAGCGGCGTGCAGAGAGGTCTTGAGGAACCAGCCTTCCTTTTTCCTTGAATCAGGGGTTCAATCCTCAAGCCCATTTTCCCTGTATGCCAAGGCTACGTTCGGCTCTCTCTTCTGCTCTCTCAATCCTCTGCCTGAAACGCAAAATGTGCAAGAATCATGGAATGTTGCTTTCCTTCTTGTCACTTTTCATTCTCTTGAACTTGGTGATCGTGTCTGGAACGGATTCAAAGCTTGTTATAACTTGCAGAACCGGTGACAAGGGAAAGGGCGTGGACAGATGGGAATGGGAGCCGTACACCAAGTACTTCACTTCCTCAAGCTTAACTCCTGTTACAGCATCCTTTCAGGACCTTTCCCTTCCCTCCGAAATCCCCTATATGACTGAGAATCTTCACTGCCGAAGCAACCTACATGTTCCCAGTGAAGGCTGATAAGTGATACGGGATTCAGCTCCATTTCTAACCAGTGACTTACGGCTCCCTCAACCCCAACGATGCTGACTTCGATGCAATTGCCCACAGAGTCTTGCTCCTGAAGAACTTCTTCATGAAACCATCAGGACTCTCATGCAGGCTTACATCGCGAGAGAGTACTCACTTGTACCAGCAAGTGCCTATGTCATTAATGTAACCTCCAATCCCTCCAAGGAGCACACAGGTTTGTTCGCTTTTGTCAATGGAATCGAACTGATTCCGATGCTGGACATCTTCAGCTCAGTCCAGTTGGTCGGTTTTGAGGACCAGCCTGTGGCTGTCAAGGCCTCGAGCTTGCAGATGATTACAATGGAATGCCCCCACGAATGACCCTGTGCTGAGGAATTGGTACGATGACACTCCTTTATCTCTATGGGGCAAATGCAGGGGTTGCAACCTCGATAAACAATTTGTCTGGGATCGATTACGATGGAATGCCGCAACATATTGCCCACCTGGATGTCTACAGCAGAGTGAGATGGATGGGTTAAGATGGGGACCTCAACAAGAAATACAATCTGAATTGGCAATTCCAGGTTGACGCCAATTTCACCTACCTACTAAGGCTCCACTTCTGCGATTACCAAGCTGAAAATGTAAATCAGAGGGTGCTCGATATGTACATCAATAACCAGACAGCCCCAGCCAGAGCCGATGTAATCACTTGGGCCAACCATTCATCTATCCAGTGCATAAGGTCTATGCAATATATGTCGCAGATGCTGCTGGCGATGAACAGATCACATTGGCCCTCCATTCCTCAGTCGATACAGTACCACCACCTGAAGTCTATGCTGCAATTCCCAACAGGTTGGAGATTTACAAGATGAGTGATCCGACAGGGAACTTAGCTGGTTCCAAACCGCAGCCTTCGGAGATGCTTCTCGAGGCTGAGGTGGCCGCCCAAGCCAGCCCAGCCAAGGGCTTCTCCTTCCCGAGCAGAAACATTCATGTAGTTGCCGGGGCTGCTGGGAGGGCGGCAGCGGCCTTTGGGGCCATGGCAACAACATGTGTGACTGTTTACATGAAGAAGAGGAGAGATCACCAAGGAATTGAGTCCCACACCACCAGTTGGCTTCCCATCTCCGGGATCTCTCTCCCCAACGCCAGTAAGTCCCATGCTTCAGTCACCAGCCACCGTTCTCACTTGCTGAGATCAAACAGGCCACGAAGAACTTGATGAATCAAATGTCATTGATTTTTGGGTGGGGGGTGATTGTGGGGTGGTGGTGTTGTGTTTGGGAAGGTCTATAAGGGAGTCACTGGTAAGACCACCAAAGTTGCGATCAAAACATTGAACCCGCAATTCAAGCAGGACGCCAACGAGTTCCAAATTGAGGCTGAGATGCTCTCGAAGCTGAGGCACAAGCCTCTACTGTCTCCTATTGGCTACTGCGAGGGGAAAAATGAGATGTGTCCGGTCTATGATTACATTGGTCGCGGAACCCACAGGGAGCACATCTACAAGGGCAACAATTCTCGGTTCTCACGGAAGCAGAGCCACGAGATCTTCTGCATTGGAGCAGCTAGAGGGCTCCGTTACCTTCACACTGGAGCAAGATACAAGATCATTCACAAAGATGTTAAGACCAGCAACATTATCTTGGACGAGAACTGGGATGCAAAGGTTTCCAACTTTGGGTTGTCGAAAGACAGGACCCATCATGGATAAGGGGCACGTGAGCACTGCGGTGAAGGGAAGCCTCGAGTACCTAGACCCGGAGTAGTTCCGGAGGCAACAGCTGACGGAGAAGTCCGATGTCTACTTCAGGTCGTCCTCTTTGAGGTTCTTTGTGCTCGGCCGGCTCTGAATCCGAATCTCCCCAAAGAACTGGTGAGCCTCACTACTGGGCTCAGCACTGCCAGAGGAATGGCACACTCGAGGACATCATCGACCCGCACATCAAGGGAAAGATCAACCTGCAGTGCCTCTAGAAATATGCTGAGACTGCGCAGTAGTGCCTCTCTGATGCAGGAATAGGGCCCTCCATGGGAGATGTCCTCTGGAATCTTGAGTTCGCCCTCCAGCTGCGGTAGAATGCTAACAGCTTGAGCAACTCAACAAGGGGAAGGACGAGCAACTTCAATGAGATCGGCCTTCTGGACGATAACATTACGCTCCACATGAACAACCTCAGCCTCGGGAGTGAACACGAGGTGAGTCAGCAGTTGGATGGTAGGAACCTGACCGAGATCTTTTTGCAGCTCGTGAACCTGAAAGGGAGACAACGGAGAACAACATGGAACATCAAGATTCCAGTCAAGTTTTCTATTACACTCCCGCTAAAAGTATGATAGGCCAGAAGGCCATAAGAACAAATCAGCAGCCACTCGAGCTACTTCTCATGAGTGGAAGTCCGGAGTGAGCTTCTGGTTCTTTCCCCTGTATTGCATGGAAGAAAACTTTTAAATAGTGGCATAACTTAGTCTTACGTGATTTATGGTGTTCTCTTGTCTAGTAGGTAGAAACATTGTACAAGTGTTCAATTTACGAGCTGCTTTGTGCTCCTCTGTTGTTCTGTTGAGGTTCTATGTGTCCGTAAACCTTATACTGGGGAAGCCCGAGAGCATATAGAGACATAGGTCTTGTTCTTGGACCACACCTCGTGCTTGTACCGAGAAAGTGAACATGAGAGACTCGAGAATGAGCAACATTGGAAAAAATAATTCGGTACCTCAGAAAATATCAGTTGCTGCAACTATCCTCTGTGGAGCCATCATGATTCACATGAGGGGATGAACTGAGAGAGGATCATCTTTGATTCAAAAGTGGCCAAAAACCATTTAGGAAGTCGAAACATGTTGTCCGGAGAGTATCATCTTTTATTCCCCTAGTTTACCACTATCAGGCCTTGTTAGTAATCCAGATTCAATTCAAGTCAATCTAACTATGCCAATTCAGGTACAATCTTCTCCGATGAACACACAAAGGTAGAATTCAACAACTATAGGACTTCTAAAATGAATGACCCTGAAAATCAACGGATGCTCAATTGATTGATCCCTTTCCTGTAGGCAAATATGTCCATTGCCAAGGGGCCACCCTCAGATTTGGCAGATTTCCTTAGGATATCTGACCATGTGTGGGAAGCATAGGCTTTTACTGCTAAATGTTTTCCTCACAATCAAGTTGCAGAATGGACGGGAGGAAAAAGAACAGGAGTCGCCGACTAAAATGTTGCCGTAGAGAGACTGGCATTGAACTGTTCTTCAAGACTCTCTCTACTGATCTGTCCCTCCAGAACACCCAACCAGAAACTGATGGCTTGTGCTCACAAAGAACCCGACAATAAGAAATCCAAGTACTAGTGTAGCATCTAACTCATTTTCCCACAGCATGCAGAAGCAGTACATTTGACTACATTGAAGCTACTCTAAATTATCTAAGACACACGATTTAGGTTCTTCAAGTTATGGGGGGCGACAACTCTTCTTCGGATACAATAAAGTATAATAAGTCAGTTAAGAACAATGAACAATATACATTTCATGACAACATAAGTCCCCTGCAGGCGCCGACAAAACCGGCTATTTCCTCCCCAAAACTAATCCTATCATGCAGTACCAAGAAACAACACCATTTCTTCCTCACCTCACAAGTTTGAAAACTCTCATGGTTGGACCTCGACATCAGCGCTCTTCTCTGTTTCATCAGGAGGCTTACAGGGAACCACTGCCTTGGTTGTCTCTTTAGATCGCATCTCTCTTGATTTAGCGGTTCCATTACCATTGCCCTTTGCACTGACTGGGCTCTTAGTTTTAGGACTGAAGTTAGACTTTTCCTTCAAGCTGCTCAGGCTGTGGCGAACTGCACGAACACACACTTTGCCCTTCTCATCAGGAGATGCGTTAACTGCATCACTACAGCTCTTTCTTCGACCCAGTTTTGGGGATTTGGGCCGAGTAAGTGGCAGCTGCACCAGATAAATAATAAAGGTAAACCTATAGAAGCAGTGTCTAATTTCAAGATTGCTTCAAATTTTCTTTCCTTACCTGAAATGTTAATCATCTTTTTTTTCTATTTAAAAAAAATGAAATTATTCAGCTCTTATCAGAGCATATTTTATCAAGTGCAATATGCTGCTGGCTGATTTTTTTGGACATTTTCAAGATTAGAGATGAAAATTTCTTATGGCAGTTTTCCATGAGCAAACATGACCATTTGAAAAGGAACTTGACAGGTAATCTCTCACCAACATAAATTATTTTTTTAGCAGGATGAAGAAAGAAAAGCAAGACAATACCTTCTTCAATTCGACCTTTGGAGGAGGCCCCTCATAGTAGAAGCTGGGCACAGGTTTTGCTTTCACGACCATGCTCTTCCTAAGCTGCTTGATCACCGCATCTTGCTCCTCCTGAAGTTCTTAAATTAGTCTTGCATAAATCAGATTGATTTTAACAAAATTCACAGGCCAATTTCTACTGCATGCACAGAAAATAAGAAATCACGTAGTATGTAGAGACTACATACCCTGGCCCTGGCCTCATAATGACTTCTCTCTGCCTCCAGAGCTCGATGCTTTTCCTCCAATTTTGTGTAGAACTTGAAGAGCAAGAAATTTATAATGAGAAAAATTTTCTCAAGAGCATTAAAGATAACTATGAGGAAAACTTCGCATTTTCAAGTGGAACATACCTCCTTTCGCTTCTCAGCACGTTCACTGGACCTAAATGCTGGAGCAGAGCCTGCAGTGACCCTTGATCTGACTGATTTAACTGTTTGGACAGATGCAGCAGCACTACATTGTTGAGGAATAGCAATCAGACATATAAAATGAATTAAGAAAATGCTATGAGGCGACATTTGGAAGTGCCAAATAAGTTTAAATATGTTGTCAGAGGATACGAGGAAGTGATGGAGATGCAGTCTTCTTCATCGGCATGTTTCTGCGGTATCTTCCTCAAAATCATTGGGGAGCTTGGCTGAAAGATAGGAAATTATATTTGTGAAACTGATGTAAACAGTCAGAGAATTAACTCTCTTGTGGATATTCAATTCTGCAAGGAAGCGATGATGGTTGTAGAAATATGAAGACAACAGAATGTAAGAGTTCCCAAGCTTCCAAAAGTCAAAAGGCATGATAACTAGATGTAAGAAAGAAAGAATTCTAGGGGTGCCATTTCTGTTTGATTTTGGAGAATGGATCTAACTTTCTGATTACCTGGATGAAAAAGCGCATACAATATTTTTTGCTTAGATTTTTTTTTCTTTGACGATCAAAAACAAGTTTTCAAATTTTAGTCTAGCATGCATATTCTTAGAAAATTTGATTAATTAGAAAATGGCAGACTTGGGTAGTTTTACACAAACAAACATATTAGGCCTACGTACTCAACCAACTAAAATGACAACAGAAGATTAGCATTCAGGAATTATAGTTACCTGCAAATTGTTAGCACCTGGTGATGCCATGTCAAGAGGAGACCCAGCTCCATGTTTCTCAGTAGCCAATGCAGAGGGGTCAGGAATGTCGAGATTTTCACAGGCATTCCCATTCATGCCAGATTTTGTATCAGGCATGCTTAACTTCTTAGGATCAATATTGGACTTCTGATCTTCCATTTTCTCCTTGTTTGTTTCATTGATGTTGGTGCTCTTAACTCCAAGAACTTCTTGCTTCTCATGGCAATCCTCCTCAAGGAAAGAATTATTCTCCACAGTGCATTCTTTCACCTCATACTCCTTATTGAGATGATCGTCTGCAACTCTTGGTGCGCCATGGACTTTATCATGGGAATGAGAGTTTGTTCCATAGGATTTCATGTCGATTCTCACACCTGTCAATTCTCTCCCCATCACTCTGCATTACAATTCAAAATAAGTAAAAACCATTTTAAGAGATGAAGGAACCAGTTTAACCAGTAAAATGACCCTAAAAGAAATAGTGATCCCGCAATGAGGAGCAGTTAAAAGACATGCTAAGAGAAGGGAGGAAAAAAAAACATGTTGCCTAATGATAGGGCAAACTACCACAAAGTAAGAGAGAGCAAAACACCACTTACATAAAACAAAATCAGTCACTTTCAAGAGGCTCTATATGACGTTGTTCTTTGCAACTCTACAAAATCAAAGGAAGGTCAATTTTTGGGACCTGAATGAAAAGCAGAGGGTCTAAAAGAAACATAATCACGGAATACTAGAGGATGAATCTACATCGATGTTTGCAGCTAAGATGGGCATGAAGGGGAACCTTTTGCCCGCATTTGTAATGATATCATAATCCAAATAACTATCACCTCACAGAGTTTGACAAATCTTCCAGAAGTCCACTGGGCTATACGGAGAAACGGAGAGCCGAACAACAGGAACACATAATCTGGTAATCCACACGCGAAATACTCCGAAATTACACAATCAAAAGAGAAACAAGAGGCAGGAAATCTCATTTTCCAGACACAAATGCGAACAACAAACACCTAGACACAGCTTTTAGCGGATAGCAACGATAAAAGAACACGAATTAAAGACTGCCCACAGAGAAGAAGCCCGAGCTATCCCATTAAAAGCACAGACTTCGCAGCAAAACACCGAAGATCGACAAGCATTGCAAATGCCCATGAAAATCTCGAGTCAAGAACCTCTTACGAACCCAGTAATGCAAGAATGCAGCGGATTTGACGACCGATCTGACAGGATCTTAGGACCCGGAGGCCCCCCTTTTCTTCTCTCCGCAGAAGCCAGCCAACACAAATTATGCTTCTCCGATTTTCCCTCTCTCCAACTACAAACAGCAGCTAGGACCAGGTGTTTTTTTTTTTTTGGGATAACGCTGTCTCTCTTGGTTATATATAGTGCGGCCATTTTAAATTTTAAAAATTTCCCCTTTTTCCCCCCTAATTAGCGTCAATTCAATTCAATTAATATCGGGTATTGTAGTTTCAGTTTTGGAGTTGACAGCTGACGGCGTTATGGTGAGATAACGGCGAGGGGGTTTGAATTGAACTTTGAAGCGTCGCGACCAAAAGTCGTACATGGCAATGGGGGCCCACTCACCAGAAATTCTTTCAAATTTTCAATCCACCCCCTCAATTCAATTCAATTCAAAATTTGGTGGGGACCACCATCATGCTTGCACCCACTAAATGCCCTCCTTTTCGGTTTTTGTCCTTGGTTTCTTTTTGATACCAACACATTACGAGAAAATATCAAGATTATGATGGGAATATCTATTTTTAGTAGAGTTGTTTTTGGATATTATAGGTTAAAATATGATCTTACTGTATTCGGTGAATACGTGAGATTTTCTATAGAATTTAGCAAGAACAAGCAAAATGAGGTGAAGTTTATGTTAATTAGAAGGTGGAGATACAACAACATGTGTCTTTCCTATTTCTTTTTGGTACAAAATTTGGTATCTTATGTAAAATTCATCAATTTTGATTTTGAATAATAAGAAGAAATTGATAGCCAAATGAGTCAGCCTTTTATTTAAAAAGAGTCAAATGTCCCTCAATTTGGTTCTTTTGTTAATCCTAATAGAACAAGATAAGGGATTAGCCTTTCTTAAGAAATTTATAGGTAAAACTAACAATAGAAAATAAATTCATGATGAGAACATTTGTTGTTTTACCTCAAGATTAAGCTTTGAAATAGCATTCCCTATCTTTAAATGAAAGGAATTTGCGTGAAAAAATATTATCCTTAAATTAATCGATTCAATTCAAATTAGATATTAATTGTGGTCTAATAATTTATTAATACTATTAATTAAAAAAAGATAAAAAAGAAATAGCACTCTCCCTCTCGGATTGACTGGTTTTTATGATTAAAAAAAACAACTCGTTTATCTGGATTGGTATCTGACGTGAAATGAAATCTAGTGAATTTTGGAATATTTATTTATTTTTACTTTACTCCGTTAACGGCGGTTAGTTCCTCCGAAGGGAGTGTCGGGATTGACGTTTGACTCCGTGGACCGAGGCCAAGGGTTGAAAGCGTCGGAGACGTCGCGGTGCTGTCGGCTTTTGTATTTTTTGTCTTCGCCGAAATTTTCCAAAAATCATAAAATTAAGTTTTTTTCCCCTATTATCAACCGTCACTTTTCTTTAAATTTTATTTTTTTTACCGCACGTAATTTGAAATTACTATTATATATATACACCCACAATCTCATTTAAATTTAACGCTTTCCCCCGTAATTTAACAGTACTCAAAGTGTATTGCTATATGAGTTCACGTTGATCTCCGTTTATGTGGCATAACTAATTGCGCAATTATATGAGGTTAATTGGGACGGCCATGAAATCGGCATCCCAAGTTCGAATCTTGCTTGAAAAATCGTAATAATAATAATAATAATAATAATAATGGAAGTAAATGCATTTTGTCGATTTCAACCGGCCTCAGGTGTATGGGACAGTGAAATTAACAGATATCCTCATGTACGAACGTCCTACTACATGTCATGGAATCGGACAAGCGACTCTCTGATCAAATGGTAACCCCGTCCGATTGTCGATTCTGATTTTTGCAGGCCCGTCGCTTGCATGTCCGCATATTCCTCGAGTAAGTCCATGAAAAATAAAATTTTCAAAAAAAAAAAGGAGGGGGCGTGCGGTGTAGATTGATTCGTATAGGGAGGGTCCCAAATTTCTTCATCTGACTTGATTAGGCGTGAGACGATGGGGATGTGGGGGGGTCCAATCCTCTAGTCGTGCACTCTACGCGCCCAATTGCCCTCTGGCTACCATATAGCATCAGTTATTATTGGCGGATTAATTGGCTAGTTAATTAAATTTCCCCCTGTGACGTGACGTGGAGCTCAGCCGTGCCCCTTGATATCCAAATTTTCCCGACAAAAAGAGACCAAAAAGAATACTTTGGACTCATAAGGAAGGGGAGTTGGTATGAAGTGAAATTATTTACATACTAATTATTAAAAAAATTATAAATTTAATTATTATCATAAAATTATTTTTATCCATTTATTGGACCACACTCAACCTCTTTTTGTAATCATAAATCTCTGCTTAATTGAAATAAAAACTAATAGGAAAAGCTCCTCCTTTTCTTCTTCTTTTCAATGCAAGCCCGAATAAATATCAAAGAGGAATAATGGATGATCAGTTTATTAATTAATAATTTTTTTTATAATATATATTGATAAAAATATAAATTTAATACTTTTTTGTGCTAGAATTATATGTACTCAACCGTCCATGTCACCGCCACTAATACACACACACACACGTATATGTGAATGTATATTTATTAATCCACTAGATATTTTTCAAAATTTTGAATTTGATGGTCCAGAGTACGTGTTGGACAGGTGGCAGTGAATGGGAGGCATTCTTACTTTCATTTTTCGCTGACCGCCACCTGCTTGGAATTAGTGGCAGCTGGAGAGATATTCGCAGAGCTTCTATTACCGCTCAAGAATTGGCCACTCACCCATGCTTCATTCTTCTTCCTTTTATCGATATCCTTATATATATATATATATGTTGATGTACGACAATGCCAACGACAAGATAACTCGTTCGTGTTTTACCTGTCAGTTGTTTATCCCCCGGAGGACTACGATGCCAAGTCCCGGATCAGTCCGCACACTTAGCCTACCAAAACCCGAAAGTGAATGAGCAATTAACATCACGAGCGGTGGAAGTAGTCCAACGACTCTTTTGGACCCGATCTCGATCATAGCAGTGTGAGGGAGATCGAGAGAAACGTGAACTAATTAATTAATTAAAGAAGGAATAGTACACGCCTCGGCACAGCTGAAAATTAATTTCATGAACACGTGTATCGGGCTATTTATGGCTCTCACGCAGGAGACTTGAAGAAGGGGCTGTTCCTCTCTATTAGTCGAATCATCCTCGAGTAGTCTCGGGTCTGCTTTTACGGTACCGTGACCCTAAAGTTCGGGAAAACCCAGCGTACCAATTGAAGAAATACTCGTGGGGGTGCTTCACGGATGAGCACTCTTTTTTGGTTCAATGTTACTGAACGTGCTAGCCGACTGCAAGCCCGATTGTGAACGTTGTCTGCGAGTGAACATATATATATATATATATATATGCAGGACATTTTCCTCAACCTTCTTCTTCGTTCATGAGGCCAGCTGTGATCGATCAGGTCCTAGAAATTTGACTAACCCTCAGCCTCAGTAAGTCCATGCGAGTCACTCTTACTCGACCTTGTCATCCGCCTCCCTCTTCCATAGCGTCCTACATATGACTATGAAGTATATCATGATTGTGACACCCAATATCCAAAATTTATATGAGATTTCATAAATTGTACCTATTATTATAAGATTATAAGATTTGAATGGGAAAGAAAGCACATACCATATGAATCCACTTTTATTTTGAATAGTAATGATAAATAAACTTGCCTTTCCCACGTCCAAAAAGGGTCAAAAAAGGAATTGGGTTTCTTTTCGGAAAGGTTTGCCTTCCTCCTCACTCGTTCGGCTTTTTATGCTTTTGATGGACTGACTGGAAGATCTGATGAGACACGTAGAAGAGCTTTATTACCTCTTTGTCCATATGGCTATGGCGATATCATAGATGACGTCTTCCTAGATTAGGGCGGTGCAAACCCTACCTCTTGTCCTCCGTTCCGAAATTATTCAAAGTGGTTCGATAAAAGTGGCACTGGGGGAATGGTAAAGGCCACATTTAATGTCATGCGTCGCTTCATCTCGAGTAGGAACCGAGGCGCACGTAATAAGATATCACTGGACATGAAGCACTTTGAGAGATCTTTGAATTTGGATAGTATATTTTCTTTGTTGAAGGGTTTTTGGATTGGTCCATACTGGAGTTGGACGGATCCATCTATGATAGAACTATTTTAACTATGGATTTTCTCCATTTGAATTAAAAACTTAATTAATTTTAAAGAGTAGATATCAAATCATCTCGACTTATTCAAATATTATATATTTGTTAAAACTTTTATTATATTGCATGAGTAGTGGGATCAGCACCTGAACACTCGAATTATGGGCCCCCGAGCCCGCCTTTTCCGAATCGAAGACAATGAGTATGGTAGGTTGAAAATGTGCTTCATATATATATAACGGACCTTTTGAGCCCACACATGTCCCCGTGTGCGTGTGTGTCTATATACGTATACATAATTGTAATATAATTTTAGGCTGTAGGTGTAGGGGTAGCCTTGTGGGATTGAGATTGTACTCTGTGAGTGAGTCTGGGAAGTTCGACACCCAGTTGCTTCTCCTGCTGGGACCTTAGTGAAGGCCACCTCCGAGGTCCATTGACAGCACCGATGTTCAGTTCCTTCTTAACCAACCCAGGCGAGTCCATACGACGAAGAAGGAACTGGAAGCCGAAGGGAAAAGCAGCTCGTGAAAGGAGTTGCTCTGACAATGTAGTGAAAGTTGCAGTAGCAATGTTCAAGCGTTCGCTGTTATTTTCTTTTCACGGGATTACCGATTATCAACTCTGTTAATTTCATTCATTTTTTTCTGGAGGATTAATGTAAATGTGAACTGTTCGGTCGGGCATTGTGCATGTCGGGTTTTCCCCAGTTCATTCGGTGGAACTTCTTGTGCAGCTCTTCTGTGCCGTCGGATGGGGAGTAACCGGTTCAATGGTCGCATAAAACCGAATTAAATAAGCAAGGGCATTGTCGGCGTGGAACCCCTTCACGCGATCCGACGCTAGAGAGTTCCCAAAAAATTATAAATTGTTAACATGATGACTGGTCCTGTCCTGTGAGTTTACGGCCTGATTGGTTGGCTGGAGTCATGGAACTTTCCATGGAGAGGGTCCATTTTCCTTCTCTGGTGGAAGGGCTATTTGATCATCCCACCAAAAATTTAAAACCTCAATTGCAAAGTAGAGATTCATTAAGGACCGAATATGTAAATAACGAAACATGGCTCCCGTTGCCCACAATGGTATCCCGATGGAAACTAGGTCGATGTACGACCGCTCTACCCCTCTTCTCCCTACCAGCTTCTGTCACTCTCTCGCATAGATAATCGATTATGTAAGATTTTCTTAATGCGGAACTATTACTCATTTTGCAATGCTAACTTTGAGCAGACATTGGGCTTACTTCTTTACTAAATATCAATGGACATGGTGTGGGGGTGCTATTATTGGATGTGATTGGTCAATCTGCTTCATGATTTTATTTCCTTCACCGAGCTTTCTATGATCAATTACCATTGGACAGCCCTCATGGCCAAATTCGAGCAGGATGTCAAGGAGTACAACATAGTCAAAGTGGAGCAGCCACTCGTTGAGCATAACACATCGCAAGATGGGCATGTCATGTAGGAGAGCTGGCTGAGGATGGACTGCCTCATGAGGAGGAACAGGAGCCTGAAGAGGGCTCAGTGCCCCACGAGAAAGTAAACGAGGAGAATTCAGGGGTTGAAGTTGTAGATAAGAGGTGGCTTGGGTGGCCTAGAGAGGGAGTCTTTTGGATGCTCGTTCTTGCCCAGAAACTGAGGGGAATCATTGGACGCCAAGTGCGGAATTCATTAAGAAAGTATTTGAAGAGACAAGAGCTTGTAGTAAGGTTCTTGATGGTCCTCAAGGAACAGCCGAACGAGTTGTAAGTAAATAAGTCTCTCTTACATTTGTTTTAATGTTATATTACAAGGTTTTGCGAGGTGGGAGTGGCTCAAAACCGGCTGTTTATGTATCTGTCTTTATGGGCATAATTTGATGCTTAGGAATATGTACTAGCCTATAGCTTAATTCTCACTCCATTTGTTATCTATTACTTTCATATCAAATTTCTGCTATCTCATTATCCATGATTAGCCATTTGGATTCAGAAGATTTAGGAGTCATCAAGGTGAGCTTATTTTGCCCTAAACATGCCTACATGTAGTCTAGAAGTAAAAGAACGTGGGTGAATGTTGTGAGATATTTACCTTCTTTGCCTCTTCAGCTTCTGTGAGGGGACTAATTTATGATTCATGATTCATGGTGCATGTTGCAATTTTTGCTAATGAAACTTGCAGGCATTTTTGTTCAGGTATAAGTTCTTGAATTGAAAAAAACACATTTCAAGAATGTTGAAGATCCTAAAAACATGGGATTTTTGACAAATAATAAAATATGCTTCATCTCATAGATTAAGCAGCTAAGACGTTGATAATCGTGAAAATTCCCCTTGTACAGTTAAAGATATTAAAGTGTCAACTACTTAAGACTAATGATAAATACTTACGGAAATTGTCTTTGTTATAACAAAGTAAACAATTATTACAAAGTTGATAAAGATTAAAACTAATTGTATAACTACACGCATCGCCAATTATTAATTGCCTAAAGAAGATCGAAGGGAAATATTGTGAAGGAAACCATGGACTTTAGTACGGTTTTTTTCTTTCCCCTATAACAGATGAATCTTCAAAGGTTCTTTCCACAGAATCTCTCAATGACCAATAAGACCATGAATTTAAAGAAGCAAGAATCCCGATTGCTAGGATCAGCTTTATGCATTGTAGATTGTTGATGAGTTGGTCCAATTTATAGTTCAATGTCATATGAACAATTGGACCAAGAAGCTCCCTGGCTATTGGGTAACTTCAAAACCTAGTTAATTGATGTCTTGCTGTAGATGATAGCTGTTGAGGAAATAGATCCATGAAATTCAACATGCCAAAGATGCTTAAGAAAATGACAATTCAAATGCAAAATGAGGCTGATATACTTGCACTCCTAGCATTGAACACTGAACCTTGGAATGGATTAAACTGCAGTGGAATAGTATCGCCAATGAAATCTTATGTTAACTTTTAGTGGACTGTCATTGCTTGGGCATGCAAAGCAGAGCAATTTGTTTCCTCGAGGATTACTGATGCTATTATATACTAGTTGTAGAAAATGCAAAAGGATTGTTTAGAAGTTGATTATCTGAAAAATTTTGTTATTTATGAATTAGATAATGAAGTGAAGGCAATATTTTGAGGCTTTGAGCATTGTTTTGACTTTGAAATCATACTCTATTTAACACTATTCAATAGAAAATTAATATCTTTGTATAATAGGTTGAAGAACTTATGCAACTATAAGTAAGGATTTGTATTTATTTACAATATCTAAAGACAAAAGTGAAGGTAATCATATTGATTATGTGCGAATCTACCACCCAAATGCCAGTTCATATTGTAATTATATACTTGGAAGTGACATAACGTTTATTGGGAATCTTCTTGGTACTACATACTTAACTGCTACATGGTATAACTTATTCTGAAATGGTTAATTTGACATCCACTTGTATTTATTTTAGAGCTTTTTCTCCTGGTCTACACTTATGAAGAAACTCCTGACTATAGAGTGTTCCTTTTGTGTATTTAGGTGTTGGCATTTGATGTTTCTTGTCCAATATCTTAATCTAAGTATAAATGAGAAGTTACAACACAAACAGTTTATATAGTAATATGTTGTTATACTGATATTTGTGCTTTTGTATGAGTTATGGTGTCTGCTAAGGAGGAACCCGATTCTTCTCTTCCCCTTGGCATGAATGGTCTTCTAAGTATTCACAAACACCTTGTAGATGGTTGTGAAGGTGCTTCAATTAATCCTCATGCTACTACAATTGGCAAAATCCCAACAAGATTGCTTGTTGCGGCTTCTTGAGCATGAATCTTAATTGGAAAATTGGGAGTAACTGTTAAATCCATTCAGGAAAAATCAAATTGCATAGCTAGAGTTCTTGGCTCAAGTTGTACTTTTCCTAATACATATTGGATGACTTGTGAATTATGCAATTTGCACAATTAGTTTCTAGTTTGTAAGATTGTTATTTTTACTTTTATGGGTATAAGTGAATTAAATAGCAAAGTTGTACTACATAATGAGTATAAGTTTGGGTTGTCTTAGGGAGCCTTTTGGATGGTTTATATCCTCTCTCTCTCTCTCTCTCTCTCTCTCTATATATATATATATAGTTAATGACATCTATAAGTTACTAATGGTTGGTACTATTATGTTTTATGTTTTGGTATTTTCTTGCAGTTGCATCAATTATTGCGTCTATCACAAATTATTCCCAAATTTATTTTCTCAACTAACTTTTATATTATAAATAGCATAAGATCTACCGATTGTTGCTCTTCAAGATGACAGAGTTATTAAAGTTGTAGGAGATGCATCTAGAGTGCACAGAGAGATTGAGCTGATAGCATCTCATTTGAGGAAGTTTCTTGTTGACCATAGTGTAATTTTGTTGTTTAAGATGCAGGTAACCTCTTCATGTTCCTTGTTCCATCAATAGCTGAATGAATGGTGGTAGTAGTAATTGAATTGTTGCTGAAACTTGAATTTTGTTGGTTAGATGCAAATGACAAAAGTTTCCCCAATTGATCATCACATGCCACCTCACCAACTTTGGGGCCCACCCCAGGGTCATATGCATGCTCCACCTAGTCAAGGCCATTGGCATAATCCCTAGCACCTACCACCCTTGTGGCAACTTGATAGTTATTATCCACCTCTAGAAATGCTACCTCCTATGGACTATCAAGTTCATCAAGGAATATTCATCCATGGAAGGGAAGCCCCAGTGGGAGTTCATGCACAATGAAGCAGTTAGACAGAACCTTCCATGATCAAGCATGTTGTCTACAGCATTCAGTTTCATCTTGTTCAATTGCTAATTTTGCCACTAGAAGAAGGTGCCAGTAGAGGCGGGAAAGAAAGGAAATTTGGTTCTTGATTGGGCCAAGCATGGATGTTATGAATTAATGCGTTTCTTGTATAATTGCACTGTTTCATCGGAACATATTAGCAGAATTTTGTTGCGGTAGTATAAACATATCGAACTTTGAAAAGTTTTCAATTACTTTCCATCAAAATCCACTTGTGATCATGATATTCTTGCACTTAGCGATTGCATAACAAATGTAAATTCCATTATTATATGCTGATGCTGTCATTGGGTTTGCTAGTTCCAGCATAAGCTATATTTGACGTACCAGTGGGACAACTGATACCAGTCAAGAAACTCAAGGAATTCCCAGTGAGATGACCATTGAGATAAGTGGAACTGCTTCCCAAGTTCAGACAACTCACCAGCTGATTTGGGTAATATGACTTACTAAAACTTCAATTTGGCAGAGTGGACTCCACGATGAGCGGTGCCATTGAACAACATTCAAAGTATAATATTGTTGAATTGCATTATCATTTTACAGCATTTTACCAAATGAATTTGAAATCATTCCCATTGTTTCCTCTGCTTGGGTTTTGTGATTGTCATTATCTTTTGTAGACACCTATTGATATGAATGCATTTTTACCATTTTATGTTTTGTAGAATTGCATGGCTGAAGTGGCTGCTGCACTAATAGTGCAAGCACAAGCGGGAACTTCACTGGACAAAGGCTATAACTCACAAGCCTAGAACTCTTACCAAGCCCATGAGTCAGATTTTGCATCTCCTCCTTTGAACCTGGGACAAATTCGAGGTTACATCTCCACTTATGGGTCAACTCACGAGCGGTCCACTATTCCCTAAACTAATGAGTGTAGATTTACCTTTACTGAGTCCCTGAGACTGTAATGGCATGTTCAACATCCTAAAATTCAACTCATGCCATTCTTGCCACCGTCGTGTCTATTCTTCTCTTCTTTCATGTATGGATTCAGGTTAAAAGATTGGATCATGTTATTATTATTCCATCTAATTTGGAAGACAATTTCTTTGTTCTCAATAAGTAAAAGAGAGAGAGGAGGGTTGATGATGATTTCCGTGGCAATGTTATGGAAACAAATGATATATAATTGCATAGATTGAATTAAGTAGACAATTTTGGTCATATGACATTGACTATCACATATGTATTTATATGGGTAGAATTTTCTTTTGTTTGTTATCTTGTCAATAAATGAATGTAATGTCTATAGATGTCACATGAGCATACTACACATCTTTTGTGGAACATGGGTACTAGCATGAAGATACATTCAAAGGTGGTCATTTGTCAGCTTGAGATCATGTTTTCGGAGAACCACTTGAGGCTTTGCAAATCTGAAACAATCCTCTTGCAGTCCATACACTAATGAACTAACGAATTTCCTCCTTGGGAAATCTGTTTATCGTCGTTTCACTGTGAGCCTTCTAGTTCTAGCATTGCTTCTCACCCATCATTACGATGTCATGTCAACAAGGAGACTAGCATAGTCAGGCAGAGAGTTGAATCCGACAAGGCGAGTGAAAGAAGGAAGAGAAACGGATAGGAGTTTGCTAGTAGTTAAAGGGTCATTGACTCATTGACAAGAAATTGATGTTTATTTTCAGCACCTATTATGGAACAATTGCTTTTAGGTTAAAAACTTATCATACTTTAGACCCTGATTTAGGCCTTGTCAATTCGGGCCGTTTTAGCGCAGCACACCATATTGAGTGACCTAAAAAATTTATGTCAAATCATATAAATAATTATTTTTAAAAATAAATTTAAATAATTTTATATTTTAAAATAATATTTTATAACATAATTAACTAATTAATCTAAATTTTATATTAGTTTGAATAAAATATTGAATAACTATTAGAAATAATTATAATTAAGTAATTAATTAATATTGTAACTTTTCTTATTATTTTCTTTTTATTATAAAATTTATTTTTATATTTTTAGGTCAACACTTTTTTTGACCATATCGGTACAACCCAATATCTCAGGCAGTTCGGAGATATAGCACAGACACTATTTTTTTGTGTTGCATTTAATTTGTGCCAAGTTTTGCAACCTCTATCTCATTTCTCTCATGTAATTTTTTGATTATGTCTTTACTTTATTTTCTACTATAAGTAGAGAAGTCAGACCTACAAGTGACAAAATGTGGCATGGCCCAAAAACATAGTCTAGGTATGACATAAAAAAATTACGTCGGCTTGAAAGTATGAAAATAAATTTTATAATAAAATTAAAATATTGAGTAATTATATATTATAATTATATTTTAATCATTATTTAAATTAATCGATTAATATATCATAAAAATTTTATTTCAAAATTCAAATAATTTAAATTTAATTTTAAAAATTAATTATTTGTGTGATTCCGGTTACCCAAAATATGAAATATCTATGCCTGGCTGAGATTTTTTGGCCGCATGAGATGCATGCTGTTATTGTCCGACAGTAGATTTGTGCCGTGCGAGAATAAATTTGCAGCTCGTCCATTTTGTTCTTGAGAAGGATTGTGTGGAGCTTAGTCGGGCTTGCTTCGACGGGGGCAGCCTCTTTGTTGACTTGGCGTAGAAATAGCAACCCCTTTGAGAAGATTGAACTAAGAAATCTAGTTGGTAAGAAATCTTCTCATTCACCTGTCCTGATTTTACCCAACTATTCCGGAGAGAGAGATGGGGATCTGCTGGGGTGATCCTCGCTTCCCTACTCCAAGCCATACTGGCTATCTAAAGTCAGGTGCCCAACATCAAGAACCTTTGGTATCCTGTATTTAGTTACATTTCAGTGAGGTTCTTTATTCTAAATATGATGATTTGCTCTTATCTGAGCTAGTCTGGTTATATGATCTGTTTTGTCTCCGGTGGCTTCTTCCATCTCCTCATACAATTCTGAATCGTACGTGAGAATAGTCGCCCGAAATGGGAAAAAATGGAAGTTTTCTTTTCATGTGCTTATGCCTCATTTACCAACTCTACAAACAGGGATGCAACTGAGAATCAGCAGTTCATCTTCATCTGGGGATGGCGACCATCACAACCACCTGGTGCCAGGTGATGTCGGGCCCTTTCCAAGTGGGTCCATTCTTGCTGACCCGTGCCTGAGGAACTTCACTCTCGGAGAGTTGACTGCTGCCACTGAGAATTTCCGGAGTGATTTGTTGCTTGGAGAAGGAGGGTTCGGGCAAGTCTTCAAAGGTTTCATTAATGAGGATGTAGCTTTTGGAAGGACAAAGACCCCTGTTGCCGTGAAGAAGCTAAGTCAAGAAGGTGTTCAAGGATACAGGGAATGGATGGTAAAGATTCCATGAATGATGCTTCAAAAACCGGATCCTCATAACTTGTACCTTTTCCAAGATTTCTCGACTAAAGCACAATTGATGGTATAGAGGGTCGGGTTGGTTCAGGAAAATAGTGATCCAATTTTTCTCATCTGGGAAAACGATAAAGTGGTATACCAATCAATCTGTGCGATTTTACTTCAATTTTCTATTTTTGCTGCTGGGTTGACAGCTAATCCTCGTGATAGAAACATGGGTAGCTGGAAAATTCTCTTGATATTCTTTCACGAATAATAATTTGAGAGGAAATGCTACTGAATAAATTTTTCTTAAAGTCAGGAGTTTCCTTTTTAATGGGTAGGTGTGGTGTCCCTTACTACATGTTTCATTCATTCAGTTGATTTTCCTGTGCAGACTGAGGTCCAATTTCTGGGACGGCTCTCTCATCCCAACATTGCGAAGCTGTTGGGTTTCTGTTCGGAGGATGGCCAGCTGTTACTAGTTTACGAGTTTTTGTCCAGGGGAAGCTTGAACAACCAACTATATGGAAGTAAGCACCTCTGAAAAAATCTAAGGGGAGCCCAGAAAAATTTCCTTTGATCAGGATCGTCTTAACTATTTGCTACAATGTTTTTACTTTGGCAGAACCCTCCATAGCTCATCCTCTCGCATGGGCCATGAGGCTTAAGATTGCGATCGGGGCTGCGAGAGGCCTGGAGTTCTTGCACTCATATGAGAATACTATACTATACCGGGATTTCAAAAGTTCTAATATCCTTCTGGACAGAGTAAGTTATGGTTCAATTTCTCCTTATCTATGCTGGTAACTTGTAAGATATATGAGTGATAAGTCATGAAAACACCCTCTTCTTTCCCTTAGTTTGGACTTTGGTTATCCCAAATAATATGCTACATCAGAATATGGAACAGTTGAAATTATTTATTGCAGCAACTTATATGGAGGTGCAAGCTGCCTGATAAATAGCTCTTCTATGGCCGATATTTGGAGCTTTTTCTGTTAGATTAGACTGGCTATCTAGTGACTCATGCTGGATATAAAGGGTGTTGAAAGTTGGAGAAGGAGAACTGTTAGACAATGTCCGGGAGTCTCTTTACAGATTATACTGTTAGATAATGTCTGGGAGTCTCTTTACAGATTATATCACTCCAGTTCGTTTTTAGATTGGTGATGAATAAAGAAAACAAATTAGGAATGAACAGCAGTTTTTTTCTAGCCAATCCTTTGAGCTTTCTGTTACTCCCTATCCTTGTGGTCTGAGCAACCTTGAAATCTCATGTTTGAGACCAAATCTTCTGATTTAATGATTCTCTGTGCAGTTTTATAATGCCAAATTGTCGGACTTTGGGTTGGCCCTGTTTATTCCTTCGGATGGTGAATCCTCTGTCAAAACGGCAGTTGTTGGCACTTACGGTTATGCTGCCCCTGAGTACATAGCGACTGGTAATTAATTCATCAATTTGTTTAGAACTTATTGCCTCTTAATTATTCAGAAAGATATTTGGTCTAGTTATTTTCTTATTGGATGCTCAATAACTTTACAGGGCACCTAACTATAAAGAGCGATGTTTACAGTTTCGGGGTATTGTTACTTGAGTTATTGACAGGCTTGAGGGTTTTTGATAAGAACCGTCCAAGAGGGAAAGCTCATCTTGCGGAGTGGGCAGAGCCGCGGTTGTTGAGTGAGAGAAAAGTGAAGGCTATGATTGATTCAACGTTGAAGGGAAAGTATCCTCCTTACGCTGCAGTCCAACTAGCTCAGCTAGCTTCGAAGTGTCTGACAAAGGAACCCAGAGTGCGGCCATCTATGACCGAAGTTGTGGAGGCACTAGAAGAGATAAAAGCTTCTGGTAAAGAATCGAGATGTACTTCAATTGATTCATGATGAGAAGATGATTAGTCCTGAGCTTGCTGAGGTAACTCCTCTGAGGTCCAAGCAGCTGCAGGAGTCCCCCTCTCTTATTGAGTTAAAGGGTTACTTGTGCGATCATTGTGCTGTATAGTCGAGCTCAGACCTATAGTTTTACTCATTTTGATGGCAAATGGAATCGCATGTACCCCGAGCTTTTAGCGGTAGATTCCATCTCTTCAAGTGTCTCCACAAATTGATTTAGAAACGGCTGCTTTTTAGCAGTGAATTATTATTCTTCAGAGCTAATTATGCCGTATAGATTCTTCGTGTTCTTTGACATGGTACTATACATCTCCTAAACGCTGAATTAGATGTGAGGTTAAGTGTCAGCTGGCATATGCACTTGTTTCTGGCATGCTTTTCACTCTCATGCTATATCCAGGACTGTGATTCAGGTTACACGGATATGGAATTCAATAGACTGTGGATTTATCATGTGTTCGAAGATTGCGAGATCTTTTTGCGGAAAAATTAGTTGGAAAATTCCAGCTTTGGCTCTTCTCTAATGCCGTGGATCTATGCAAAATCAGGATACAGCAATTGTTGGCATGATCTTTTCACGTCGTCATCGTCATCCCAGAAGGAATATCTAACTCGAACTAACCAATATTTCAGGGATTTCAGCTGTTGAGTAAGCATTATATCTTGTCGGTCAGTAAAGACTGACTTCAGATGATGCAGTTGACGAAATTACATATAAACGATGACATTTTTTTTTCATCAGATCTTGATTTGATTTTTTTTGGGTGGAAATTAAATAGAATTAATGGGAGTATACTATAGGTTGATACTGTGCTTCTGTGGGGAAATGATTCTATATACATCAATAATTGAATTAGTTCTCGGAAAGTGCCCCGGTGTGAAGCAGAAGCTAAAGTCAAGAAGCAGAAGTCAAAGTCAAGAGGCAGAATAGAAGGAATCGTCATCGATCCTTTCTTCACTTGCAACGTTCCTTCTCTCTGTCTGCTAGAGTAACTACTTACCTCCTGTATTTCCATTTCCTGTCAAGCTCAGCAGTGAAAGAGGGATAGAAAGAGATGGGAATTTGTTGGGGGGATCCTCACTATCCAACTCCAAGTCATACTGGTTCTCTCAAGTCAGGTACCTGAAAACATTTTGTTACGCAAAACTTCTGTTCTTCTATTTGATCCTGTGATCTTCATTGAAAGAACCCCCATGTAATTCCTGTTCCTTCAACCCTGTGATCTACTGACAGGGTTGAAACTTTCAATCAGCAGTTCTTCATCATCATCTGAGCACAGCAGTGGTCTGAGCAGCAACCAGCCCTTCCCCGATGGAATAATATTCTTGGAAACGAATTTGAGGATGTTCACTCTCGCAGAACTGAAGGCTGCAACAGGAAATTTCAGAGGTGACTCGTTGCTCGGAAAAGGAGGCTTTGGAAAAGTCTTCAAAGGTCTGCTTGATGAAAAAAACCCTTTGGGAGGGAGAAAGACAGTCATTGCTGTTAAAAAACGCGATCAGGAATCAGCACAAGGATTCATTGAATGGAAGGTAGTAATGCATCACGATAATGTTCTCAGCATGAATTCGAAACTGAGGCCTTCAAAGAACTTTGAGGAACTCTTTTTTTTATTATTATTTAAATTGTTCTACCTTGGCTATCATTATTGTGCAGTCAGAAATCGAGTTTCTTGGAAGGCTGTATCATCCTAACCTTGCAACACTGCTCGGCTACTGTCATGAGAATTCTGAGCTGTTGCTTGTATATGATTTTGCGCCAAAGGGAAGCTTGAACAACCACCTGTTTGGAAGTAAATGCCTTGTCTGTAAGGATCTTTGTAGTCAACTTCAAGCATTGACTTCATCAATCTAAACAGGCTAGTATTATGGTGCAGGGGGTTCAGTTGCTCATCCTCTTCCATGGAATTTAAGGCTTAAGATTGCAATTGGAGCTGCCCGGGGCCTGGCTTTCTTGCACTCATCTGATAGGGCAATAATCTATAGAGATCTAAAATCATCAAATGTTTTGCTGGATGGGGTAACGATTCAGGGTGTTTGCGAAACAAATATTTTTCTTTTCTGAGAAGTTCAGAGCACTAACAATATATATGAAAGATGATCAATGCTGCCTAAGGTGCATAAATAGCTGAGCTGAAATGATACCAATTGAAGCTCAAATAACAGAACCAGGAGAGGCAGGATATACATTGAGCACTTAATTTGTGTATCTTGACCAGAGACTGGAGCCACTGCACTATTATTATACACTAACTGATCTATTCAAGCGGGCTTAGTAATTATAGCAATTAGGGTCCTAGAGCAGCTTATTCTCATTTGTTCACACGGGTCACTAGCATGAATCATGTAGCATGATCGTGTGGCTGGAATTTGGAAATGCTGTGTAGTTTTCAGGCTTTAGTGTACATGTGAGGCCCTGCAGCTGTCCCCCTGTGTCGATATTCTCCTCGATGCTGAAAATAGAGGGACTTGGAAAAGGTAGTGTCTATGTGAAAAGTCTGAAAAATAGAGCCAACATAGCACATTTAGGTGGTGAAGGAGTGAATATATGCAGCTTATGGCAACCCTCTCATGCACATGGGAGGAGCTTGACCATCGGCCGGTAACATCAGCATCTCGTGATATATTTATTTTTGCTACCATAGAGGGAACTTTTGTTCTGATATTTGATATCAGAAGATTCTAACTTGTCGATGCTGGATCACTTGCAGTACTATGCTCCCAAACTATCGGACTTTGGTCTCGCAAGGCTTGGTCCCAAGGATGGTGAGTCACATGTTTCGACAAAGTTTATGGCCACTGTTGGCTATGCCGCCCCAGAATATTTAGAAACCGGTAAAATTCTAACTCATTTTCTCCATTAGAACACGACGTTTCTTCGAGAGACTAATAATAATCGTACCTACCTATGGTCCATCAAGTGCAGGGCGCCTTTCTGTTAAGAGTGATGTGTACTCTTACGGCGTCCTGTTGCTCGAGCTGCTGACAGGCTTGAGGTCTATCGATCGCGATCGACCGGCAGCTCAACGCAAACTGGTGGACTGGGCCACGCCGCGCTTACGGCATAAAAGAAAAGTTATATCCATTGTGGACCCCAAGCTGGAGGGCAAATATTCAGTAGAGGCTGCCATTGGAATAGCTAAGCTTGCGCTGACATGTCTCCAGCGTGGTCCGAAATCGCGACCTTCCATGACTGAGGTCGTGAAATCGCTGGAAGAGATTGAATCTGCCGCCAAAAAATCAAAGGGTCCATAAATTGGCTTTAAACTCCAGATGTTCATACTGAAACACGTACTGCTGTGTCCTCTGCTTTGCCCAAGAAGGATCGGTCCTGGGCTTGTCGGGGGTAATGATTATTATACGAATGGCTCACAATTGGGCGGAGTATATTTGTCTTGTCTTCTAGAGCATATATGGCATCTGAGAACTTACTGTTGCAGCTTTCTTTCTATTTATTCATTGTGGGGTAACGGAAGGTTAGTAGTCGCACCTCTCACAAGCTGTTACGAGCATCCTTGCCTTTTGCTCATCATTTGCAGAAACACGAGCTTGTACTGTTAATTTGTAGATTTTCATCTAAATAAAGTTTCCAATGCGTTCGCTAAATGGAATTCTGCGGATACACGAGGTTCCCATCTTCGCTAAATATAGATTTTTAAGCATCAAAATGCGCACACTACCCAAGGTATGCCTTCCGATCGTTGATTCCGTATGAGATGCGGTGATAAAATCCTTAATTTATCACTTTTCTAGAAGGGAGAGGAGCGCCTCACTCTCTCATCATTGATTGCATTCTCAAAAAAAAAAAAATGATGTCGGCACTTTAACACGGCCCATCAATATTCGTCTGGTTTCTGCCTGAAAAGCTTCGAGCTTGAAGCTCCTTCTCGACGCAAAAATGGCGGACAAGATTACAATTTGTATTGGGATGGTAATTTTTTATTATATATTTTGATGCACTTTGTTCTATGGTTTTTCATATAAATAGTTACATTAGATTTTATTATTTGACATTTTGAAGGAAAAAAAAAAGTTCCAACGGTGTATTCATAACTTATAGTATAAGGTTTAGGTATTAAAACTGCTATGGTATGGATCAATTTCAAAACTTAGACACAGTCAAGCGCAGGTAACACTAAATGTTGCAGGTGCCCGGACAGTCCTCCGAGAGAGAGAGCGGGGCGCCCCCCCGCGGGAGGGGGGGTGTGGTGGTGGTCGTGGGTGATGTACTTTAACATAAAAGTCAAACTAGGCCACAGAAAATTAATGATAAAATGAGAGTTTCTTCTTTGTTGGTCGTCTCTTCTGCATTTTTTTTATTTCTCCCTCAGCTAGAAGACTTGCAATCTATTGAGATCGGTTTGGGTTGTTAAGCCTAGGAAATTTCATGTGGGTATAAAAAAATTTGAAAATTGACCAGGAAAGTCATCCGGCTCATCCTTCTTCCCCGCCTTTACTCCTTCTCTGAAAGTCGATTGCACCATTGAAGACGGGTAAAGAAGGTTTCAAGTCACATGGGAATTTGCTGGGGTGCTCCTGATTACCCAACTCCCAGCTTCACCGGATATCTCAGACCAGGTTTTCTCTTGTTGAGTGTTCTTCCGTTTTGTGTGAGCTGCTGCTAAAGATTGTATGCTGTCTCTTTATTTAGCTTCGATGCATAGAATGTGGGTCTTGTCTGTTCCCTTTGTTTATCTTACGTTGGTTCTCCTCTCTCTCTCTCTCTCTCTCTCTCTCTCTCTCTCTCTCTCTCTCCATCGTTTCTGCTGGGATCGGAGAGTGCGGTGAATTTAATTGACCGTACAACGAACTTACCTCTTTCCAGAAGGAACAGTCAAACGAAAAGGACAACAGAAATGAAAATTGCACTTCCTTTTTGCCAAGAGCAAGCTTTCGGTAACTCAACTCAGGAGATTGTCTCTCGTCACCAACCTGAGAATTTGTCACCCGACTGCGGACAGCACTTGGAGCTCCAGTTAAGATCGCGAATGCTCAGATTATAGGCCCAGAAGTCCTGAATTCCTGCCACAGTTTTGACCCGACTGGAGTTGAGCTAGACCTTCTGGTCGAGGCTTGATCTGTTGCTGTTCGCTGCAAACTTCTGCTCTCCGTTTTTAAGTATTTTTATGCTGTATTTTGCAGCTATCTATTATTCACGCTGTTGCTTTTTTTCACCTCTTCTTTGTGGAATGAAATCCTCTGAGAAGGTTAGAACTTGGACCCCTTGAAGTTCTAACAAAATCCATAAAGAATTGAGCTCCACCTCCATATTGGAGGAATAATTTCTGCTTCGTAAGTTATCTGAGACGGGTCTTGTTTCTGTTTGATCCTCAGAAAATGCGGGTTTTTAATATTTACCCTTTATATTGAGCATCCAGAATTCTCAATTTTGACTGGATTCTTTGAGTTCTTGATTGTCATAAGTTATCTGTTGTATGAATTCCTCAGATGTTTTGGGTTCATTTTAGAATGGAGGAGCATTCTTCCACTGATAAAGCTGTTGTCTAAGCTTATTTTGTTCGAAAACAGGACAGACATCACTGTCAATTAGCAGCACATCATCTTCTGATGATGAGCTAGGCAGGAGCTCAGGAGGGAGATCTATTGAAGGTGTCCCAAACAGGGAGGTCGTGCCTGCCACAGATGTTATAGTTTTTACCTTATCCGAGCTGCGCAAAGCCACTAGAAACTTCCAACCTAATTCACTTGTGGGAGAAGGAGGTTTTGGTAGAGTCTTCAAAGGCTACCTGGATGAGGGGCACTCCCATGGCCGCGGCAGGATACCAATCGCCGTAAAAAAACTAAACAGCGAGAGCGTGCAGGGATTTAAAGAATGGAAGGTATTCCGTCCTCTTTCTTCAAAGATTTTCTTGGTTTCATGTTTTAGTTCCCACAACTACTTATTTTATCATGTAAGACTCTATTCCGAGGTTTGAGCATCGGTGAATTCTGTGCTGCAGAATTGGATTTGTTGGATATCCTTTTAGAAATATCATATGTTCTCGATTTCATGATATTGATATTGTTCTTATCAATTTTTTGCGCAGTCAGAGATTACTTTTCTAGGCAGCTTAGCCCATCCTAACATTGTCAAGCTGCTAGGATATTGCTCGGAGGAAGGAAATCTACTTGTTGTCTATGAGTACATGCCAAAGGGTACCCTTAAAAATCACCTATTCCGAAGTAAGTTACAGTAGGAAGCATTAATTTTGTAGTTTTTATGCCAGAATCAAGCTTTTACAAGTGCAGGATCTGATTTTCTTAGTTATGCCGATCTTCGATTTGAGTAGATAACAGAATTTTCTCTATGCAAGGGGGTGCAATGGATCCACTTTCTTGGATCTTACGGCTTAAAATCGCGAGTGGAGCAGCCAAAGGCCTGGCTTTTTTGCATCAGTTAGAAAAGCCAATTATTTGCAGGGATTTCAAGCCCTCAAATATATTGCTTGGCGGGGTAAGGTGTATTTCATTAGCTACGGTCAATTGGCCATTTCTAGGCAATTTATAGTATATCAGAGAGTTCTCGCTGTGGAATTGTACCTGTTTTTGGTTAATCCCGTCTGCTCATGAATTGACTGTCTTCCTCTTAGATCCCGTTATAAGACTCAATCTTGAAATCTAGCCTTTTTCTCAATTTTGTGAAATCATGTAGAGTCCTGTCCTGCAACTTTCTCTGGTTATCATTTGCCTACGCAACTCGAAATCATTCATTGAATGTTATTTTATATCAAACTTTCACAGAGATGAATTGAACGTATAAAGGAGTGTAGTCTAATTAAAAATTCATTTTGCTCGAGTTATTCCGCTGCAGGATTTCAATGCCAAAATATCTGACTTCGGCTTGGCAAGAGCAGGGCCTGCCGATGACGAGTCGCATGTTACCACACAGGTCATTGGCACCTACGGCTATGCAGCCCCTGAGTATATAGCAACTGGTACATTCCATAACCCATGTTGTATTTGTTCTGTATTAGCGTTGCCAATTCACTGCCACATCATGTATCACTTTTATTATTCACAGTTGTAGTGTGATTCATCCGGGACTTTAATTTAACAGGGCATCTGTATGTAAAGAGTGATGTGTACAGTTTTGGGGTTGTGCTACTTGAGATATTGACAGGAAGACGAGCTTACGATGATAGTCGACCACCTGGGGAGCACTTCGTGGTGGAGTGGGTCCGACCACAAGTATCTAGGAGGAAACTAGCAAGAGTTGTGGACCCGCGTTTGAAAGGAAGGTATCCTTTAAAGGACGCTCTCGAATTGGCTCAGCTTGCATTCCACTGTCTCCAGATAGAGCCTAAGGGCCGGCCTTCAATGGATGAAGTCTTAAGGGAGCTGGAAAAGATTGCTGCTCATTAACTGATTCTTTCTACCGAGGGGCTCCTAACTTACAACGAATCGACAGCAAAAAGTCATCAGTATTCTCTTAAGGGTCCTCAGTTTGACAGGGATTCTCAATATCTCCGAATTCTATGCTAGGAAGCTGTTGCTGCTTGTCCAGCATATGCCATGAGTAATTTATCATTAAATAGAAAACACTGAGTCCATAGAATCTTTATCTGGCCATTGAGGAACTTGAGATTCACTCTGGACAAGGCAACTTCGCTTGCTATTTGTATTTACTTCAGGAAGGCTAACCTCATGATGAAAAATAACATGAAACTAACTGAAGGGGGTAAAAGCAGCTTTTATGGAGTTAACAAAGTTGTAATTGCTACCTTAATTTTGGCACTGACTTAGATAGGTGCTGCACAAGTAGTCCTAAAATGTCCTGTCTGATTGCATCGGCTACAATGCACAACCCGCTTCATCCTCCCACGATCCTCCATCCTAACCCTCCTCTTCCTTGGCCTTCCAGGGGGCCTTAGTGACTTGGGTGGGTTGATCACAACATCGATGGCCTTGCTCCCATTAGGATCCCCACTAACAGCCAACAAATCCTTCCAGAGAGACTTATCGGGGATTGGGTGGATAGTCTGTGAATATGCCTTCCGGTAGGTTGCCACAGTGAAGCAGCTCTCAGTGAACCGCTGCACATTCTGGCGGCATGAGAGCAGGGCTGCCACAGCATGGGAGCAAGGGAGTGCATAGAGCTGCCATCCCCTGCAGCCACAGAAACGGTTCCTAATGTCCACAATGTTGGTCCCCTCATGTGACATGACTTCGAACTCGGCTTCGTTGGCCCGCAAGACCTGGAAGGTCCGTGCCTGTTCAAGGGCCTCTGCAACACACCTCTCGGCAGAAGGCACAAGGATTGAGGTCCATTGCATGCTTGTCTCCCTCCTCTCATTGAACCAAGTCATGAGCTGCCTCCTTATGGACTCCATCATCTGGACAATCGGAAGCCCTGAAGCCTCGAGGATCCATGAGTTGAGTGACTCGACTATGTTAGCTGTTAGTTGCCCAAACCTTGTCCCCTCAAAGTAGGCTGTGGCCCACAAGCGGGGAGGAATCCGGCGAATCCAGTATGCAGCATCCTGCGAGATCTCCTCAATCTCAAGGATCTTTGCCTCAAACTCAATCACAGTGAGGGCATGGGCTGCTTCCCAAAGAAGGTCTACAAGGATCGTATTGTTAAACTCCTTTTGGAAGCTCTCACTAAGGTGGCGCATGCAGAATCCATGAAAGGCCGTGGGGAAGTTAGCCTCCACCCCGTCTACAACCCCCTTCTGCCTGTCCGATAAAATAGTGAGCCTTGGCATGTTCTCAGCATTAATCTCGAGGAGGTTGTGAAGCTCAGAGAGAAACCACATCCAATTATCATCATTCTCCTCATCAACAACTCCAAAAGCTAAAGGAAACATAGCTCCATCGCCATCAAAACCTGTCACGAGAAGCAGAGTTCCGAGATATTTGCTCTTCAGGAACGTCCGATCCAACCCGAGCAAAGGCCGACAAGCATTTAGAAACCCATAAATTGATGCCTGAAAGGATATAAAAAGCCGCTGAAAGGAGCTATCAGTAGGGTTCCCATAAACCACAGCTATACTCCCCGGATTTGTTTGTTTAATCTGTTCGCAATACTGTGGAAGCAAGCGATACCCTTCTTCAAAGGATCCACGCATTGCTGCCATTATTCGTTCCTTTCCTCTCCAGGCCTGCTTGTACGAAAGTGTGATCCCGTGGAGCCGATGGATCTCCTCAAGGATCTCTTTGGGCTTGTAGTTAGGGTTCTCAATCAGGCGCTGCTCCACAGACTCAGCGACCCACTGGACTGAGGCCTGCTGGTGGCCCAGATGGGTGATCCCTCCACAGGTGTGGTTTCCATTGATGGTCCTAATCGTGAAGGTGGGAACTCCGGGGAGCTTAGCAGCATGAATCCGCCATGAACAACCCTCACTTGCACACTTGGCCGTGAACCGAGTCTTATCAGATTTAATTGTTTGGATCTCAAAATGAAGGGCAATGGCAGTATCCCTCAGTGCCCTTCTGCAGCTCTTGACGTCAGGGAACTCTTGACCCACCACAAGCTCATAGTTTGGACTGGCCACAGAAGATCGTACCTGGATAATTGAAGGCATAGGGATCATGAGCCCGGTGGAGTCTAGGTCCGCTTCTTCAGCAGGATCGGTTCCCATTTCCTGGCTATCGTCCATGGCAAGCTCTAGGTTGTTGTCAAGCTCCTGATTCTCCGAGATGCCCAAGTTGGTGGTGTTCAACAAAGTGAGTTCGTGGTTCTGAGCCAACTCATGGTCCTCGTGGTCGGGTTTCTGGTCCATGGAGAAGTCATTCTCGTGCATATAGCCATGGCTGCTACAGCTCCCTTCCTGGTTGTGGTTTGGGCCAAGACCCAAATCGTGGCCACAAGCCTGCACCAGGCCTAAGTGATGATGCTCATGATTTTGGCCAAGTCCGAGGTTATGATCATGGCCTAAAAGAGAGTGCTGATTCTGACTCATATTATGAGTTTGACCAATAATCAAATCCTGGTTAGCCATTGGAATATGGATCTTAGTGTTTTGATCAATTCTCAAGCCCAAAATTGATGCCAGCTATTAGCCTAAAATATTTCAAACTGCATCAAAACTTGGCCTGCAACAACAAATTCATTTCATGGTTTTAAACAGTTTAGTCACAACGTCGTAATAGATTTTGTGCACAATTTTTTTTTAATGTTTCATATACAGCAAAGAACATTTCCAGCTATAACAGAAAACCTCCATCTTAACAAGCAGACAGGAAAGAACACTCCGGGGTTAGGCCATAAAAAAAAAGAAAAGAAAAGGGAAGAAGAAGTATCAACAGTAAGAAATACAAAATAACATGCCATGAATCTATATATCAAATACTTTGAGGCAAATCTGATCCTTCCTAAATGGGTATCACCACCACCATTGACAATTAAAAGCAGCAAATTCACAGCCTAAAGACATCCTTCTTGGTCGAATACTTAATTATTGGCACAAAAAAAAATACCAGGGAAGGTTCGTGATTATCAGGTAAATAAAGAGAGTCAACGACAGTAGCTAGCTTCCCCAAGCTCTCTAAGCAGCTACAGGACGCAACCAATGTAAAAAGGGGCGAAGCCCAGAGGCCTATAACAAGATCAGACCAAGAAAAAACCAAAGCAATCTGAAACTCACATTAACACTAAGCGTGCAAGCTCAAATAGTAAGAACCCAGGCGTATCTAAATGTGGGTCCTCCAGGGAGCTCGGAAAGCTGCCACCTTTGACGAACACTGCATCGACTCGTTCAGGAAATTAGGGCTTCGCCGGAGGGAAGATGATGGTAGTGGAGCAGTGTTCGTTGGAAAGGCGGTGACAGAGAAACGGAATTTGGCGGGTAAATTGGAGGGATAAAATAGGGATTAGGGCAGAGAGAGAGAGCGAGAGGGAGAGAGAGGGGAGATTTGTGGAATTTTCAAGGGCAGACAGGAGAAAGGCGTTAGGGTTGGGAATGGAATTACAGGCCTTCGACTGAGCAGAGAAAATTAGGGGTATTTATGTAAATTGAGCTTGCGGGAAGGAGAAATTACTATTTTGGGCTTTGCTTACTCGGCCCATCAATCGGGCCTAAAAAACTTAAACAGGCGAATAATCGTCTCTCTTTATGGATTTTTGTTTCAATTGTGCCCCACGAGGTTTTTCTGCGTCTCAATCTGGTCCCTGCAATTTCAGTCCCCATAGTTTATCTCCTCGATTATTCTTCTAATCTATCTAGATATCATGTTCTCGATGTCTTCATCGGTTTACCAAGTCGCAGTTACCGTTTTCTCCTCCCATGTAAGACATTGGAGAGAACTCCTCAGGACATATATATACTAAATTAAGATAAAGAAATGCGTATATGACTGAATAAATGAGGGCAGTAACACCCACCGTGAGCGTGATAGAGTGGTTCGACATTCATCATTCAAATAAGAGAACTCAAGTTTGAGTTCCACTTAGGCGGGGAGCTCTTAATATCTTAAATGAGCCGACTCAAGATAATCCGGATTAGTCAGTTAGATAAATTTCAACTGGATACCAGCAGTTTATACAAAAAAAAAAGAGGCAGTAACACGTTGCTCGATCGTTTTGAGACTCTAGCGAGAAGACGGAAACCCGATGAAACCATCGGGGCAGCTCTCTCCGCTAGAAAGATTCGTAGAAACCTAAGCCATGAACGGCAAGAAGGGAACTGTCAAGAAAAACATCAGAGGCTGCCGCTTCCACGTGCGAGTTCTTCCAACCATCGCTCGGCCCATGCCACCGCGACGGCGAATCGGCCGTCGAGCATGGATGATCGGCAGGAAGTTTCATGGCTGCTCCTTGCTCCCTGCTGAATGTCGCCGGTCCTTCCTCCTTCTCATGGGGGCGATGGAGCTCCAGCATCGGAGTCCTTCCCGGTGAGCTCCTGAACGATGGCCCGGAACTCGGAATCAGTCGCAGCTGTCACCATCACTGGGCTGGAAATGTAAGTGACCTTCAATGGCTTCTTCTTCATCATCATGTTCTTGGTGGGCTTCTTTTGTATCTCGTTGTTGGCATGGTATTGATCATGGAGGTTCTCACCAAGTTTGCCCATTGTAGAGACAGAGATCAGACACGAAGAGGAGTTTTTTTTTTTTCCTAAATTGCTGAGATGGGTATAGAAAGAAAACATAATCTGTTGATTTACTAAGACTTGTTTATATAGTTGTTTGTCGGGAAGATTGATGGTGTTCATCGGGGACATGTTGGGTTTCGAAGAAATTGTGGAGAGCTATGGAAAGGGACGAGATTGGGGGCAAAACAAATTATTGAGGCGGCGGAAGGGAAGTTAACCATTAAATTGACATCAATTATCAGAAATTTGCAAAGGTTGGTGAGCGCACGTGCCACCCTAATCACACCACTCGATTGGATGAACCTTCATCTTTTAATTCATTAACAAAGGTTAAGAATCATGTCATCCAACGATGATTGCACGTCGTCAATGGTATGTAATGGTTGCTTGTCGGTCGCATTTGGCAGTTGTTTTGTGATGAGAATTCATTTTTATGGTCCAACACTTACGTAAGGATATCGAATATAAAATAGGATAATAATTTAAATTTTTTTAAATATTGAAATAATTACTATTTAAAAATATAATATATTTTAATTAATTTAAATTTAAATTGCTCACTCACGTAATTATGATTTATATAACCGAGGATTTTTTTAATTTTAAAAAGTGAAGTTAATTTAACTTAACTAACTTATAAATGGAATTTATTTTCTAGATTTGTCGACCGCCACCAGCTCCTGGGTCATGTTTGATAGGTACGAGTAAGATAAAATTAATTGTCTACCGTTTCATTACTTTTGTTCTTTTTTTTTTTGACGTTTTCTCACTCTGAATCGATGAGCCTCGGAATTAAATAGTTTTTGTTAAAGGTGTAGTCATTAAGGACCCAATTTTGAGATCAGCTGCCGCGGTTATCGTCGTGTCGCGTGGAAATTAAACATAAAGCTAATATAAGACATAAATATATATATATATATATATCATTAGCTCTATATAATGTTTCAACTCCATCGTCAATTCCAAAGTCATGGTCTCATCTCAACTAGAAGAGCTACGAAGATGAAAGTTCGACGACCTTGCCGGAAGTAGAGGGCCTCATCGACGGCCACCACCCAGCCAAAAAGACGGCTCAGATAAAAGAGAGAGTCTCCGGTGAATCCGTGATACCACCCGGCGAGCTTATTTGGTGTATCGGACCAATAAAATTGTGGCACCTGTCCAATTAAATCTCCTCATCTTCGCCCTGGGAAGTTAACGGCAGATAGCAACTTACAGTCGTTGCCGTCAGTGATTTTCAAACGAAAAAGAGAGAAGCAAATCAGCTGCCACCTATCTTTAAAAACAAACATAAATCAAATCCCTCCGATATTTTTGTCAATTAGTGATCGTCCCTTCCATATGAACCCTAACACTCCTATGTTGAACAATATCAAAACTCACCTTGTGCACACATCTCGCCATATCAAGCAAAAGTAAGCGAAAATTCATCTTTTTTGTCTTCTTATTGTGAGTGACCCTTCCATGCCTTATCTTCCGTGTGCCTTGTTTTTTTTCCTTCTCTTTTTAAATTTTGCATTGCATAGGAACAACAGAAGAAGGCTTTTCATATTTGAAGCTCTTGTCAGCATCCGATGAGATAATCTACGTATTTCGATTAATTGCTAAGCAATTACAGCATTACGAGATTATTTGGAGTTAGGCAATCTGAAGTCTAATCTGCAAAACGTGGAAGAGGGGTTGGTGAGAGTGTATGACAAGCCCAGGGAGGAATTGGCTGACGGGCTACTTTGGATGTGGGTGGAGCTCACAGCTTGAAACAAAAATTCGTTCTCTGAAGGTTTCCTGATGTATTTTAAAGAACATACATAAATTTTTTTTTTATGGCACTTTCTTTGTGATAGATCGATCGATCTTTCTTGCATTATATCGATTTGTCTTTGATGACCATTCTCTCTTAAGTAAAATTGGGAGTCAATAACGTGTGTCAAAATGTATATGTTATTGTCATGTTTGTATATTTTTTTTATTCTCATTAATTCATTTACATATTCATATGATTGGGCTCAGGATACCTTAGGTAGATGATGCTAATGGAAGGATCACAAGCAAATGGAGAATTCACTTCAAAAGAAGATGAGGGGAACAAGGAGGAGCATATGACGAAGTTGGAGGAGGACTCCTTGATACAGCCAACAGTTGGGATGAGATTAGCTTCAGAAGAAAAATGCAATTTGAGATCAGAGAGAAGGCGCATGTGGGAGCGTTATAAGGTCGATGATCAATGCAGGCATGAAGCCAATTAAAATCATATTCATATTTGGCAAACACAACATTGGGTCTACTAGAAAAGATGTTCACGACTATTTGCGCACCGAGCGAGAGGAAATTATTGGAGCTGGAGATGGGCGGAGTGCTATAAATCACTTTGGAGGCAGACAGGCGGTGGACCCAATGTTCTTCTACTATGTTCAAGTAGATCAGTCTAATCGTATGGCTGATTCTTTCTGGAGAGATAGTAGATCAAGGCTCGACTTTGATTTATTTGGGGACGTTGTGGTCTTTGACACTACCTACCGAACTGATCGGTAGAATTTAATGTGTGCCCCGTTTGTAGAAATAAATCATCATTGGAAAAATGTGCTATTTGGTTGTGCTTTTCTTTTAGACGAGACGAACGAGGATGCTATGGGTGGCCGACAACCAAAGACCATGTTTACTAATCAAGATCAAGCACAAAATTCACTTCCACTTGCACAACCAGTTTATGAAAATGGCTATGGGTGGCCGACAACCAAAGACTTTGTTTACTAATCAAGATCAAGCACAAAATTCACTTCCACTTGGCACAACCTGTTTATGAAAATGCCTGGATTGGTTTTAAAACATTGATGAATCACCCAGTGATTGATCACACTGCTCTTCATTAAAATCCATTAAATTGTTTCGGAAATTTAAAGCGAACTATGATTAAAAATTATTATTGTCTCTAATTAAATTTACGGGGTTGTCACATCCCCTTTCCGACTCTTGTGCTTTGGAAATGCATATAATATGGACCATTTACATGTTCTTGTGATATCAGTATAGATCAAATACCCTTCGAGATATCTCATATTTAAGTGAATGATTCAAATATATAATATATTAGCTCGTGTTCTTGGCTTGTTACCTTCATCTTGACAAACTGACATCATTCTAAGTGGTAAAAGAAGAAGCTTAGCTTAATTCAGAGATGAACATTTTCTTGACAAGATTAATTTTGTGGAAGACAGGCAACACTGAGGAAGTCAATAAATCCTTTGAGAATATTAGATGGCCATTCGGAGATGCTTCTTCTAGGCTTCATGACAACTATCCAATCTCGTCCACATGTGTCATTAATATTTGCTCCAAGGCCTGCACGAAGATTGAGCTACATAGTTGATCCAGAGTTTTAAAAACCAGAACGGGCCAGCCGGTTTGACCGAGACCGTCAACTCATCCGATCCGGTTCCTATAAAAGACCCAATTAAACTTTCAATGAGGTCAACTCTGGTTGAATCAGCTATTTTCTGGTCCACCCAATTAACCTAATTGAATCGATGGGTAACCGATTGACTTAAAATTTTAAAAAATAAAAATATATTATAATGTACATATTTTATTTTACTAAATTTATATTTATTAAATATGCGATTCAACCCACTAAACTCATTATCTTATCCATAAACCCATATCTACACTGTTTTCTGATATGATCCGATTTAAAAAACTATGATTTATTCAATAAGTTTCTTCCCCGAATTTCCATTTAAAAAAAGAAGAAGTTATACACATATCCCCTAGTTTTAGTGGAATTACATACATGTATGGCCATTGGCAATAATTATAGTCACTATCAATCGGATGAAACTGGACCACCCCCTCCATTACTCAATATCCAGTGTAACATCAATTATGCTATGAGAGGATAAGAATTTATAGAAGGAATGGTGTCGCCTAGTAGCTGTTCGATGAAATGCCCCAAAGAGAGTCATTTTAGTCGGCACTATCGTAGCTCAAAGAAGGCCGGCGGGAAAAAGTACATCAGAGCTTTAAAGGACAAATGTGATAACCACAGTCCTCCAGTATTTCGCACTGAGAAAGGAAAGGGGAAGTTGATATAATAGGTAGAAGGAATTCGGCATCAGGAGCTTATGCGAGGTCGCAACCGTGGCTAGAGAAGACGATCGAAGCAGGGAAGCTGAAGGAAGAGCTGCGAGGGGGTCGTAGCAGTAGAGGAGAGCCATCTCCTTCCCTATCATCATTTAACTGCACTGTCTCCTTCTTCTCCTTCCTTCCAACTATTGAAGCTCCCTTATTGCTGAAGGTAAGTTTTGGATTTTTTTTTCTTTTTCAATGAGAAGCGGTTATGGTTTATAATAGAAGAGAAGATAGCCATGGATAGAATGATCGGCGGGATTTCAATCTTTTGGAGGTACTGGCGGACTCCCTTTTTCATTTTTTTTCCCTTCAAAATCACAGACGGCAACGACGGTAAGTAGCTTCTGCTGTTGACTTCGTAGGGTTCTTCACTGGAGACTCTCTCCAGACAAAAAGGACCTGTCTAGGGTTCTTCACTTTTCTTATTTTTTTTCCTAAACTGTAGATGGCGATCACCGACGCAGCTACTGCATCCAAGATCGAGGCCAACGGATATCGGTATCTCGATCCCGTCATGATGAATTTCGATCGGTCAGGGTTCATCTGAGTGATTTAATTAAACCCCGGATCTCTCAATACAAGGCTGACAATGCTACCGATTAAACTAGACTCTTATTATTAATTGACCTTAATTAAGTCCCTTTTTTCCCTCTAGATGTAGGAGGGTTCCCTTCCTCGGATCCTTCCGCTTTCACTCTCCACTGTGGTCCACATGAGTCGTTTCAGTCAATGGGTTTGCTTTTTTTTTCTTTTTAATATTAATGATATCTGATACCGTAACAACAAACTAATCTATCGAGCAGTATATTGTACAATCTGACCAGCCAATTAAACATCAGATACCGACACTTAAAAGTTTTAAATTGTAAACATAATTTATTATATATTATTAGTTTACTGATTGATTATTATCTAAGTGGATTTATTTTTTCCCTTTCTTTCCACTTCCTTGCAATTTATTTTTTTATCTGGCTAGCTCCTAGAAATTAGAATCAGTCAGTTGGCGCAATTTAATTCTGATCTGTTCGCGTAAAATTAATTGAATTAATTGATCGATCGATGAGGGGAAAAGAAAAAGGGTTGAGCTCATCATGACAACATTAATTTACATTTTAGAGTGACACATTATTTGTTTTTCATGTATTATAATTCTCTCTCTCTCTCTCGTGAAAGTAAATAAAAAAAAGATGAAAATGGAGAAAATTGATGAATATCGGTCGACCTTAGATGTGTTCTTATGAATTGCATCTCTCATTCACGGCAAAATCTTAAGTATATACAGTCGTAGCTAATAGTCATATACGTAAGATATATTTGCATGGTTATGAGAACGTACCGGAGTTGCAGGGCGATGATTGACGAGGGAAAGAGCGACTCATTTCCCGTCAGTGGTGAGAGTGGAGCCAGTAAGGCTAATCGAGACCATGCGAACGAAGATGGTCATGATCAGATAATAACCCGTCCTTCTGGCAGGTCGAGCTGTGACTGGAGGGATGGGACACGGGGGGTTCAGCAGTGATGATCATAGCTTCGAATTTTCTTACTGATTTCTCCGTTCAAGATCGCAGTCGTATCCGGTGCTCGAAGCATTTGGCAATGCAAAGACTCTTGTGGACAACAATCGCAGTTGCTGGTGAGACATTCTTGTATACCGGGTACCCTCAGTGAATTGGAGACACCAAGTAGCCGTCGATTAATTAGAGCATCTTTCCATTGCTCATGAAGTCGGTTTGCAGAGACCCACCTCCTCGAGAGGTATCCGGTTCGCCAAGTTAATGGTCCTCCTGAGCACAATTAGCACCAGACAAGAAGCAGCAGCGCGCAGCGCTTCAATCTTGCCGCAGTCTGAGAATTCGATCTTCCCCGGTGGGACCGCTCTAACAACAGAAGTTTTGTTCGGTTCTTTTACCGACTGCAGTGTTGTCTCCAGGACGGAGCAAGAAGACTACACGTAGGAGAAGATCACTTGGAGCTGCGTAGAGTTTGTTGACAATCAAGATGACTTGGCATCTGTTTTGTTATGTTAATTAGACTTCGGCTTTCGTTTCTGTAGAAAACCATTGTAGCCCTGCTCGAATGGTTTATCCAGTTTCAGCATGAGACGCTCAAGAACGAGCTCAATCGATCGGATCTTCGAGTTGGGAACCACAAGCGATTCATCACCAAACCTAAGCTTTCCCCGAACCGATTTCATCATCGCACATTAATTACACTAGAGAGATTTGGAACATATGCCTGACCTGACCACTAGAATATTTTGCACTCCCCAACTCACATCTGTAAGAGATCCGAGGATTTTTTTTTTTTTGGCCGTGTGTCAGGTCCCCTACCACCCTGATCGATTTCTTGGATAAGAACAAGGATTACAACCTTTTAGATGTGAAAATAAATTGACTCAAAAAGGCTAGGATCTAACAATTTATGGGAGAAAACCACTTCGACCCGACCGTTTTTATAGTTTAGGATGATCTTGCAATGGAAGAAGAAACCAACAATAGGAACGGATTGTACAATTCTGACCAGATCCCATGCAAAGTGGAATCCACAGATCCATAGTTACGGCATTGGCAGGGGAGAAAATGTGCCCCCGGGGGTAAAATCCACCCCCACTATCCCTTTCACATTTACTTTTTTGTCCAAATTATCAAATATTCTCAAAAATGGAACCCAAGAAACGAAGTGAAAAACATGGCCAATAAATTGTATAACTACCTGTAGAAATGTTAAATGGCAATCCGATATATCTCAAAATAAGTTTAAAATCGTTTAATCTGATTACGATTCGATCCATTAAGTATAATAAATCAACTCAATTATAAGATATGATTCATGAATCATAAACCAGGCATAAGTATGTCTATTTGACATCTCTAATGTTATTCGATAATCAAATTATTTAAAATAAATATTTTAATTTTTTTAAGAATTAAATAGACAAATAATTAATAGTTGATTATAGAATTTTAGCAGTCCAATCCGGTTTTATAATTGTCTTAGGCCAGTTTTTGAGCAGTTTTAGGCCGGTCAATAAGAAAATGTATTGGACCATTTCCCGGTTCAATTAAGATATTTCTTAAACTTAACTTGTTATTACTTACAATCCAATCGAAGTAATTATATGTTGGTTTAGGAATGGTCCAGATCGATTTTAGGCTAAACTAGCATATTTAATATCTCTAATTATTAGTAGGAAATTTTAAAAAAAGCCACTCCGTATAATTAATGTTAATCAACTGAGGTGAATTAACCTTATTTTTTAAAAAGTAAAGTCTCAGCAAAAAAAAATCCATAAATGGAAAGGGTTTCGTCTTTGGGGACCAATGTGGTTAGAACCTGCAGCGACCGATCCTGGTCCGTGGAAACTTCTGGTCCCTATCCCACAGGCGGCCGATCCCGATCAGGACATCAATCAATGCAAAAGATTGAAATTAGGGCTCCGCAATCGTTGGTGGTGATGAAGAAGTGTAGAGAGAGAGAGAGAGAGAGAGAGAGAGAGAGAGAGAGAGAGAGAGAGAGAGAGAGAGAGGAGATAAATGAGGATGATTTTTTGTTCTAACAATTTGAAGGTAAATCAACCATTTTTTTATATCAGTTTATATATATGGAAGGGATAACTAGGGCGCAATTTATTTGAACATCGAGGCTATATATACATATATTGTTTATATATATTCTGATCCCGTCAATGTCATATGGCTGATCTGACAGCTGAAGGACAGCGTCCAGGTTCTCTTCACTTGGAACCCATCCATGCCCCACCACACTCCACAATGATATATCCTGAGATAGCTACTCAATAGTCAATATTCCATGCTCCGACTTGAGATAACTGGCTCCGATAGTTAAATCTCGATGCTTGTTTGGAATGTGTGATTGGTGCTTTCCTTCTGTCTGTTGAACGTTACTGTATTTGGTCCAACTCGTTAAACCTTTTTCCTTCTTATCTTCGTTTGCATTTCTTGGCTCATGGGTTTGTCTTCCTCCTCCCTCCGTTCTCTGCGTCTCTCTAGATTTTCCTTCTAAAGCTTAACAAAGCTCGTTCATAGGGCGGTCTGTGGAGTCTCAGCCCGTGGAGTGACAATTAACTAAATCATCTTTACTGCCCCGTTTCTCTCTTTTGCTCTTCAAAGAACCCCTTTTTTGTTTTTTTTTCCCCTTTTTCCCTGCTGGTCTTTCTTCTGTTTCCGGTTCTATTAACTTGAGTACGATTCTCTATAGCGCCGGAGGTGGATTCACTTTCCTCATCGGAGGATGAGAAGGAGAAGCTGCGGTTCTGGTGCTTCTTGGGATTCAAGAAGTAGTCCTGTGCGATCCCGTGACTAGTTGGAGCGGATTTGTATCAGCGACAACTGAGGAAATAGGCAAAAGGGCTGATCTTCTTCTCTGAAAAGAACGGGATGAGTTGGTTTCTTCTACTTTTCTTTGGGAGTTCTCGTCGATTTGACGGTATTCTTCACAAAGGAGTATGTTCCCTTTCTTTTTCCTTCTTATCTCCGAGCTCCCTTTTTCTGATGTTTGACTCTATTTTTTGGTGTTTCTCTGTCTGAAGAGACTCTGTCGTAGGATTGGATACGGCCTGTCTCAGATTCAAGGTTCTTCTTGTGTGGATTGAGGATTTTTGCTGGGATCTTTTCTTTTCTTTGCTTTTCTTTCTTACCCCACTTTTCTCTTGACGTGATCTTCAAGGATTGCAACCTTATGGATTGAGAAAGGTCGGAATTGGATAGTTCTGAAGGGCTGTGGAATTTATTAGACCTTGGAGTAGTGAATCGAATTGCTCATTTTGGGGAACTGTTGCAGGGATGAACTGATCGGATTGCTCATTTCGGGGTTGCAATGTTAAGAGCAAGAGCTCCTGGTCTATTCCTATTCCTCTGCTCGCTCATTGTTTCTGTTGCTGCCAATGATTTAAGTTGCAACTGTGATGATGAGGGGTTTTGGGGCATCCAGAGCATTCTAGAGTGCCAGAAAGTGAGTGATTTTCTGATTGCAGTGGCCTACTTCTCCATTCCAATCGAGCTTCTTTACTTTGTGAGCTTCGCAAACGTGCCATTTAAATGGGTGGTCGTTCAATTCATAGCATTCATTGTCCTCTGCGGGTTAACCCATTTGCTCAATGGTTGGACTTACTATGGGCCGCACTCATTCCAACTGATGCTCTCCCTCACCATCGCTAAATTCCTCACTGCTTTGGTCTCGTGTGCAACAGCGATTACCCTTTTGACTTTGATCCCACTTCTCCTGAAATGGAAGGTGAGAGAGCTCTTCTTGAGGCAGAATATATTGGAATTGGACCAAGAGGTCGGGATGATGAAGAAACAGAAGGAGGCGAGCAAGCACGTTCGGATGCTAACCCGGGAAATTCGAAAATCACTTGACAAGCATACAATACTTGATACCACTTTGGTTGAGCTCTCCAAGACCTTAGGTCTACAAAACTGCGTGGTGTGGATGCCAAGCAAGAAGGGGACTGAGATGAACTTGATCCATGAGCTGAAAATGGGCCACTCAAAGGGTTACCACCGTTCAATCTCTATAGTTGACCCTGATGTCATCGAGATAAAGAAAAGCAAGGGTGTAGTTACCCTTAGGCCTGATTCTGCACTTGCTGCCTCAAGCAGCAGTGTGATGGAGGAGCCTGGTCCAGTTGCGGCAATCCGTATGCCTCTGCTTCATGTTTCGAATTTCAAAGGTGGGACTCCTGAATGGGTTGATACCCGATATGCAATTCTAGTTCTGGTTCTTCCAAGCGAAGGCTCTTGTGATTGGAGCAGCCATGAGATACAGATTGTTGAAGTGGTGGCTGATCAGGTGGCAGTAGCCCTGTCCCATGCAGCAGTCCTGGAGGAATCCCAGCTGATGAGGGAGAAGCTTGGAGAGCAGAATCGAGCATTGCAGCAGGCCAGGAAGAATGCAATGATGGCTTCTGAGACGAGGAAGTCATTCCAGAAGGTGATGAGCCATGGAATGAGGAGGCCCATGCACTCGATCGTGGGTCTTCTCTCAATCCTTCAGGAGGAGACAAGCATAGACCCCAATCAGAGGCTCATTGTCGACACATTGGCAAAGACAAGTGGTGTGCTCTCGACTCTGATCAATGATGTGATGGAGATATCAATCAAGGATGATGGGAAGTTCCAGTTAGAGATGAGAGCTTTTCAGCTGCAGTCAATGATAAGGGAGGCTTCTAGTCTTGCAAAATGCTTGTGCATATACAAGAGTTTCAATTTCAAGGTTGATGTTCAGAGTTCTCTGCCTGATTGGGTGATGGGAGACGAGGGAAGGACATTTCAGGTGATTCTACACATGTTTGGGTATCTACTGGATATCTATGATAGTATGGGGGGATTGGTGACTTTGCGCATCTTTTCTGTAAGGGATAATCATGAGGGAAAGAACGAAGGACGGGTGTGGGGACTGAGCATTCCTGGAGAGTGTGTTCATGTGAAGTTTGAGATTGAGATAAGTAATGGAGGTTCCTCAAATGATGGATCAGATCCTTCAGTTCATAATCCTAGTAGATGGAGCCATAGCAACAAAGTCTCAAAGGATAGTCTGAGTTTTACAGTCTGTAAGAAGCTCGTGCAGGTCAGCATTCATATTCTCCTCTCTGTTAATTCTTTTCACTTTACACTGCATGATACTGAATCTCTACATCATTAGCAGCACAATACTTTTTGACAGTCTCTTTCTGGTGCAGACCTGACTTATCTATTTCTTGCACTAAAATGTTGAAGATCCTCTGAACTTATGGCATTTATAGACTCGGCAATTGGATCAAAGTTGATAGAAAATCTATGTTGTAATGCCAAATGGCCCCAACATACAGAAATCTGTTACTGTATAATCCTCTGCATTTGGTCAAGCAAAAAAGTTTCCTAGCGTGGCAACCCAATCTGTGGTTGTCATGTTGGAGAAAGAATACGCTGGTGAAAGAATTGTCAGATCACTGCAGCATGTTATACTTGAAGTCGAGAAAATTTACTTTGTTTTGTGGTTCTTACTATCTTCTGGGATTGGTGTGTTACTCAAATTATTACTGAGAAGCAAGAGTACCTGCAGATGATGCAAGGAAACATTTTGATGGCTTCCAGCTCTCAGGGCCTCCCACAAAGGATGACCCTCCTCCTCCGGTTCCAGCTCCAGCCCCATTGGAGCCGAGACCTCTTGCCTCCTCATGGACCTACCGAGCAGCACCACCAAACCTCCAACTCCCAGTTCCGAGGACTCCATGTTTTACTTGTGGATAGTGAAGATATGAACCGATCTGTGACAAAAAAGCAGCTTGAGAAGCTTGGGTTCAAAGTGAGCACTGCCAACTCTGGATTCGAGTGTCTGAGCGCCCTGAGCCACTTGGAGCGTTCCTTAAGGATTGTAATGTTGGACCTCCACATGCCGGACATGGACGGGTTCGACATTGCTATGAGGATAAGGAAGTTCCGGAGTTGGAGCTGGCCATTGATAATTGCCCTAACGGCAAGCACAGAGGAGAAAGTCCTGGAGAGATGTTTGCGAGTGGGGATGAATGGCCTGATTCAGAAACCTGCGGTGCTTCATACGATTGCTGATGAGCTCCAGAGAGCTCTGAACAGAGCTAGCAGCGGGGTATGAGAGGTCTTTCCATCTTTTCTCAGCCGGTGCTCGGTGGCTGTGGTAGGCAATTTGCCAAAGATGTTCAGTCTTACTTACTAACCATTCGGTCGATGTATCAATTTTCTTTTCCTTTTTCCCTTTCACTGTAGCTAGAGCGGCATAGGGCAAGAAACATTGAGGATTCTTATCTCAGGACGTTTATCATAGATTCGCATTGAAGTAAAATGGAATTTCACTGTGGTTGATAGATGGATTTCTTCCTCTTCTTCTTCTTCTTCTTCTTCTTCTGGGCAGAAATGAAGGCAATCTGGAATGAATGCGTGAAAGCCTATCAATCCAAGGCCCACGGCATGGTCAGAGGCTACTGCTCTGCTGAGCTTGCTGATCTTCTCTGTGACATATCCACATTGTTCTTGGCCCGGTTTCACCCTCTTAACTGAAGCCGTCTCGGGCGACGGCTGATTTCATCATGACCCGATGATTTTACCTTCTCCATTTAGTTACCGGAACGATCATCTAGGATGAAAACCCGCGTTGATCTTGTAGCATTCGACTTCGCTCAGCGGTTTTCTTCACAGTGAGGTTACAGTCTGCCGGCCTCTTGAGTCCGTTGGCTGCCTCGGATTCAGCCGAACTGACGTCTGGATCCCAATTCCCAACCGGGATCCGGCTGAACCCAAAACACGTATGGACAAGGAATTGCAGAGGGCCCCCATCTCACCACCACCCCCACGCCGGGCGCTTTCGTGGGGCGAGGCATCTCAGTCCTGGGGGATCCACCCACGTGGACGCTCCTCATCTGCCGGCCCAGTCAAACATCGTTCCCATAAAGCGGGGCCCACTGCCTCCGAATCCCCCATTACCGACCGACCCTCTGTCAGAGCCCAACCCCTCGTAGTTCTGTGACATTCAATTCTGCACAAACTTCTTTGCGACCCAAAATTAATGAAAATACGAGAGAGGAGATTTATCCTAATAAGCAATGAATTTCATTAATTAAAAGATCACAATATACAACAATTTACAAAATGTCCCCCAAATCGAGGAGGGAGGCCCACGTACTTGTGGCAACTCGTTGTTCAATCCTAGGGAGCCTGGAACCTCTATGACGAACAAGGTCGAAGATCCTACTGACTAGCTGGTTTATAGGTGATCTCTTGTCATGGAAAAGTCGATGGTTCCTCTCAAACCATGTGGTATGCATAAACCCTGTCCGCAAAAGTCTATACAAAATGGAATGCAAAGCTCTTCCTTTCCATTGCAGCACTAAATGAAATTCATCATCCCAGCCTCCTGGTTGGCGAGTGAGGTGAAGCCGATCTAATGGGGACCTCCAGACAAAGGAGATGTGATCTTGATTCGTCAGCTTTGCCACAAAATTCACATAGTAGACCTGGGATATTTGTCCAGCCTTGGATTGATTCGTTGCTTGATGGGTAATCTGTCTCTGATAGCGAGCCATGAGATAAATGAATGTCTTAGTATGTAGAGAAGCTCGGCTTTCCTCTCCATAAGACCCGATCAGTAGGCGTGAAGGTAATGTACGTGTTGGTGTGCATAGCAATCGCCTCAGCATGGGGGTCTCTTTTTTCATGGCCAATCCCATGAGCCATCTCCGAGTATTGCTGAAACTGCAGAGGGGCTACCCCAGCGAAGGGAAGCATGCTGCGCCTCTATGACAAAATGCAACTAAAGGAGCCAATCGTGTCCAATTGTCGCGCCAAAAGGTGATCTTGTGACCCTCGCCCACACTCCATGAGGCATTTTTGGGAATTGGGAGAGAGCACACTATATAGTGTGCTCTCTGAGCAAGTATTGCTTAACCCACGCTACCCATATTGAGCCCGAGTCCATCAGCAAGTTCCACAAATGCTTCACCAAAATAATTCGAACTTATGATGGTTTCTCTTTTTTCTGTCTGAACCGAGTAACTAGACCACCTTTGTTTATCGGTCCCGGCAATATGAATTAAGTGGAGGCAGCCATTTCCATGTTTTAGACGGTTCGTTTTGATGAGCTGAGATAGAATCACCGCACGACACGGTCCGATCCCCAGTAGAAATTCCATCTTGAAAAGTTCCTGTTCTTCGTCCCAGGGGCTGCTGCTGCTGCTGCTGTCGAAACGCTCTGGCCGTTTCAGAGCTAGGGTTTATGAAGGCTCAACTTGTTCCACGATATACAGTGTGAGATCATTATGATCAAGGGAATTTCGACCAATTAAGCCGGTGAATGATTGGATTTCAATAATTAAAAAGATGCTGAAGTTATTTTTAATCTTTAATTTGAGAATATGGAGATACGCATAACAGGAAATTAGAAGAAAAAGCGATAATCATCAAGAATCCGATGAAACAAAAACTGGTCTAGACAATCTCGATGCGATAAGTGACTCTTCCCACCCATGAACAGGCGGTGCTTTAACGGCCATTCCGACCATGTTCCGGATTCTGACAAACTAGTTAGTACATGATTAGACAAAGACTCTAAACTTATATATATACCTTTGATACACACACATATATATATATATAGAGAGAGAGAGAGAGGATGAGAGACGATGTATCGATTAAATCCGCACACGAACAAAGCAAAAGCGAAGGAATTCCTTGTTCGGTTTTGGGATAAGGGAGCGAATGAGAATGAGCACTCAAAAGAGAAGATGCCTTTCACTTGTGGAGCACAAGTTGAGGGAAAGGAGCGGGTTTGGTCAGACGGCACCAAATTCGGCCGTGGACATGGTGCACCCCCACGGCAATTATTACTTGCATATGAAATTAAATATACATATAATCTAATCTTTTTAAATCGAGACGCGATCGGCTCATTATTCAACCGATTCTAATTCTCATTCAGATATGTGTATCGGTAAAATCTTAGTCACGGAAATTTACTCACGAGGGTAAGACTCCGTATATCAACACAGCGACAATTTGTCAGAGGGTGCCCTGGAATTGATTGAATTTACGAATAATTCAAACTCAATTTCTATATAAAGGGTATTAGAAGAAAAGAGAATAGATTGATCGACACTGAGAGAGTTGACTGATAATAATCGATCGGAAACCTCTTAGCCCCTGAACACCGAAGACGATGCCGATGCGTGGTACCATAATTTCGTGGTCGGGAGAGAGTATGGAAAAGCCGGAAACGCCATTGGGTTTGGACTATTGCGCTCTCCGGCCTGTCCATCTGCTGATGCAATGATTCTCCATTATTACCATGCGTGGCTCATTAGATTTATTAATTAATTGGCCAATGAGATTAGTCGGTCTTCTTTAGTTTTTTTTGTTTTAATATTTTTTTATTTTGCACATGCTTTATTTAATTAATTATCAAGTGGTCGACATTTCCTTAATGCTGGTTTTGCGGGATCCTTTCCGGTTACTTTCACTAAAATAATTAAACCTCAACAGCATCAGATTGTTACCACATGGCGATCAATACTAATAAATTAATCCACCGATCCATTTAATCATGGCAGGTCGAGTTTTATTTTACTCCGTGTCGATGTCGGTTTAATCCAGTAGACAGATTAAAGTTAACCGATGAGGTCGAATGGAACATGAGAGGCGCAGGGCGGATGATCGCGTGGTGTGTTCTATTCAAAGAGCATCGTTTTAATCAAGCCGAGAGGAGGATGAAAGGTAAACGACAATTACTTAAAATAATTATCCATTAAGGAGGACACGTGAATCCATGTGAAGAGGACCCCTCCATGCTTCCTTCTAACATTGAAATTTATATTATTGAATTCTTTTCTAACGTATCCAATTCAATTACGTATCGCTTGATATTTATAAATTTAATCAGATAAAGTCCATTTTCAATTTAATCGGATTCAGTCTCTTTTCGGTCGACAACCTTTGAAACGGGGCACATAACTGATCTGTCAGGCATAAGATGTCCTAATAATTAATTAAGGAATTTAATGAACAATGTTTTGTAGATGTGTTTTTAGAACAAAATCATATACATACATATATATAGGATCTCACTTATAATTAAGATATGTTGAGCGAATTTTAAAAGAGGAAATCGTCCGAAAGATTACGTTAAATCACGTGTTTTTATTAATAATCTAAATTCGCATGCATTATATGTTTTTTTTTCTTCTTCGCAGTGTCACGGATTTTAACTTACATTTGACAGTGAATTCATAACAGGATTGAACTTTGCGATACTTGACGATTAATGAGGCTCACGCGATGGCGTAGGGAATTTACGGATTTAACATAATATAATTATAGGCAATCTTCCCCTTTTGAAAAACGTGTTGGAGGCCTAAGATATTTGAGTTCTCAAAGCAATTTTAAATGGTGTTAATGAATGTTACACTGACATCATTCGATTCGAGCGTAGAATTTAGACAATTAAAGGTAGATATTATTAATTCGGATCGAAATGCCGTACGTACAGCCATATCCATATTTTCTGGACAAATCTATATTCTATTATATGTTACATCGTATATACGCATATAGTAATCATGTTATATAGGAGCACTGGTTGTGTTTGTTTGTTTTTTTTTTTAATTTTTTAAATATATTATTGGGGAACAATGTTTTTATAATGATGAATTTTTAAAAAAAGTTAATTTAATACTGTTTTACTTGATTATTAATTGTTCCTCGTTCCCCTAATACTATTTCAGTGTGTTCAATAAAGCAATTAACATTAATACATAGTTCGGAAATAGAGTTCGATACAGTGGTACAATTTCTAACATGAAATTGTGAGATAAGTAGGTATGAATTCGATTCTTATCAAGAAAATTTCTTGTATTTATCTATTTATCTCTTTTTTCTAACTCATTCTACATCCACGAAAATTGAAAGAAAAACACGTATACAAATTCGTAGAATTATTCTTTTTTTTTTCAATCTCCTTATCTCTTACCTCCTCAGCAGCTCCGATGTATATGTTAGTGGAGCGAATGGTGATCAGCCGGCCAAAACTGAAGAGCAAATAATCATCCATGGTCAGGCCACTTGTATCCACAGGATCACCTTCATCGTATAGAGTCATGTGGAAAAATTTTCGTGCTCACGATATATCTAGATCATCTGAAATAAACCTAACGCCCTCACCGATCTAATCATTTCAAAGAACAAATTCTCATCGGAAGAATTCTTAATCCCTTTATTTTCCATGTTCTTCTGAACTATCATTAGAATGATAGAATGTACCTCTCTCTCTTTTTTAAAGGCATATACAAGACTTTGGCAACAATATCGCTCAAAATTATGTCGTGATCCATTAATGCAGCTAATTAAAAATTTTAAAACGGGTTGAATTAGGGTTTCGTGTAGGGCTAGAAAATCAAGGTGCGGTTTCAAATTGGAAGACAACAAGAAACGAAGGGAAGAGGGAGGAGCTAGCCAAAGGCGCCGAGTGTCGGAGAGAAGAAATTAGACATCCATTATTGAATTGCATGTTGCATTAAATTATATATGATCAGCTCTGCACATTCAATGGATACAAACATAAATTATTGATAACTAAAAGTCGATATGAAATTTAATATAATGATTTTGCTTTTGACATAGGGGTTCAAGATGTTTGAGGGCCGATTCTCGTCAATGAAACTCTTATTACCCTTCGAAACCTAATTTATAATTAAAAAAATAAATGACTTTAAAAAAACAAGAAACAAAGATCGATCTCATTAAACATCAACTCTCCCCATATGTATCTACAATGGTTAGGTTTGTGCCTGATTTCAATTATACACACATATACAGATAACAATATTGGATTTAAAGAAGAGGAAGAGGAAGAGTAGTTATTGGAAAATTATATTCAGATAAAAAAAATTCATCATGATCACCTGCAAAGATGAACGGCTGAATCGATGGTGATGATGATATGCTGCGAAATAGTAGCCAAAATTTAACATGCATTAACAAGAAACATTTGATCTAATCATGACACATTATGGATAGATTTTGGTGTCACCAGAGTCCCAGCCAAATGTACAATATATATATATATATATATGACATGAACATAAATCTTGCCTTTTCCTACTTGAATCCTAGATTGACTTACTTTCATTTATGCCTCACTACAACACAATAGAGAAGGATAATGGATGAGCTGAGATGGTTTTTCCCCCATACGATGATCTGAATTAGCCATAGGGAGGTCTTCCGTGGGACCACCCGCTAAAGGCCTCATGGTTCAGATGGCCGCCGTTTGGGAGCAAGTTCGGCGGCAGATTATAGATCGCCATGGATGATGGGTCGGGCATCCCGCTACTACCTTGCTGCTGCCCTCCACCGCTGCTCCCGATTCCGGGTGGAGACCCACTCCGGATCTGGCCCTGGCCGCTGCCTGTTTCCTCCTCTTCCTCTAGGGGTAACCTCTCGTATGTGGCGTTCGAGAATGTGGCAGCAATCAGCATGACCGGGCCAGAGGCGACCAGTGGGCCAACGACGCTCCCACCAACTACCTGTCCCTGGCCTCCTGCTAGGTATATAGTTAGGCCAGTCGATCCAAGAGGGGCTGGCCCGGGCAGGAAGGCTCCGGTCAGTGAGAGGATCTCGAATCGACCGTGCAGGGCCATGACTGATCCAGGTGCAGCCGGTTGCCTGAGGGCGACGTTGGTCACCGTGCCGCTGCCGCTCAGCACACATACCCCCCTCTGTCGCCTCCGGGCAAACTGGGCCACACTGTCCGCCACATCTGCCCCATTGGCTATCTCCATCACATGACTCCTGAGGGCGTTAGGGCTATCTCGAGTGACAAAGATTGGGGGCTTGGGCTTGTTCTTCGACCCCGGGGGCCGACCCCTGGGTCGACGAGCGGCCACCTCGACAGCCCCTTCTTTGGGCTCATCGCTGTGCTCCCTTTCATCCTCTTCGACCCTTCCGCCCCTTCTGATCCCACCGTTGTCGTTCATAGAGATGCCAAGATCTGGCTTTTTTGCCGGGGAAGAGGTTGTGGTGGTGTCAACCACTGGCAACCCGACCTGCCCCGTCCACCAAGGATTTGCCATGACTCCAAAAAACCCTAAACAATCTCTGCAGATTTTGACTTCTTTTCTTCTCCCCTCTCTCTCTCGGTGTAGCTGGAGCAGACAAGGAAAAGGATAAAAATAAAAAAGGGGTCTTAATCTTGAGCTTGCTACAGCTGGAGCAGAAGAAGTACCATGAGAGAAGATACAGGGATGAATCAGGTCATCTCGAAATCCTGGGGTTATCTCTCCAACAACAGGTGACTAAGAGAGAGGCAACGGAGGTTGGGAAGGGAGAGAGATTGGGAAAGGGGAGCTGGTGAGGAGACTAGTGAAAGGTGGAGAGAAACAAAAACCTAGTAAAGCTAACACACACACACACACATAGAGAGAGAGAGAGAGAGAGAGGCCAAGACATGAACAGAGAAAACAAGGTAAACAACCTTAAGTAGAGAGAGAATGAGCCAACGGGGTTGTCTTTATGGGGGGGGGGTTTAGATATCTGTTTTTCTACTTTTCCATTCAGACCTCCCACGGTATGAATTTTCCTTGTGTTGGAAAATGATGAGGGAAAGGGGGAAGAAGAAGAAGAAGAAGAAGAAGAAGAAGAAGAAGATGATGATGATGATGATGACAATAAAGATGAGGTGGGGAAGTTCGGGGCATTAGGGTTTCAAAAGGTGAGCATGGGTGGTGCGGTGTGGTGTGGGACTGTGTGCGCCTGGTTTGGTGGGTTGCACGTCTCTCTCCATTCTCTCGCGTCCCAACACACACACACACACACATATATATGCACTCTTCTCGACTTGATGTACACTTGTAAGGGCAAAGAGTTGTGGAAAACTAGGGAAACATGCTCCAGAACAACTTGACTTAAAAATTGAAGCTGTTTGAGTATATTCTAAATATAGAAATTTTATGATTTAGCGAATTTTACATGTTAATATTCAATTTCCGACTTGAATCAAGATCAATTAGGTTCATGAGTTCTCAAATACCATTTGGTTTGCTCATTATAAAGGAGGACGATTCCATACGTAAAACATATTTTTATTATATATTCTAACTCATAATTCAAAAGACAAACTAAATTTTTAACAAACAAACAAACTTTATCTGTAACCTATCGTGAAGGGGCGTAAAGCTTTGAACTTCTTCCCCGTATTTCACCCAGAAAAGAATACAAAACTTACGAGAAGTATGTCATGATCGGATCCAAGTCGATAAACACAAACGAGATTAGTCTAAGCTAAGACACATGTGATGTCACCGAGAAAAAAAAAAAAGAGTTATTCACGGGTATCGTCTATACATATATATATATATTATATCAAGTGTGACGATCCCCTCAATTTGAGGTCTCACTTTTGATTTCCCAATACCTGAAGATCAATTAATTTGCAATTGCAATATTAGGCTTTTAAAATTACCTTTTTAGTTAATGTTTTCCCTTTTACTTACTTCATTAAAAAAAAATGTCTCTCCCAGTGAACTACTTATTTTATTTTATAAGTTGTTTATTAATATTCTTCCATCAAAAAGTTGTTTGCTAATATATTCTAATTAGTTTAACAATTAAATTTATGAATTTGACACTGATGTCCCGTTAAAATGCTATGTTCTGGGAAGTGCTGTGCATAGATGTCACGTACAATTGCAATAACAAATGGACAGTGGTGTTTATGCGAATAACAAGTACACGATCCAGTGTGCGCTCAGCCGACCTCTCCGCAGGTGGACTCAACTTGCATAGTCGATGCCTAGCATTTACTAGAAGCAGCTTGTGACCAAGGCTAAGTTGATGCACGAGTGCGTGTCAGTTTTAGGTTAATAGACTGAAAACGTCAAAAACCCTTCTTCTCATGACCTGAGAATACAGCAGTTGCTCGGTCAATATTGTTATGCAACACAAAATAACTATGCGTTACATTCCAAATTTTAGATCTCGGTCCGGTCTTTTTCGATTTCAAATGAGGCGGCATGTGGATACAAAAGAGGTTAGAAGTAAGTGCAGAGGATATAAGAGAAAAGGGAGGTCCTACATACGAAAATTGAATTACAGTAGTCCGAGTCGTGTTAACAATATTGCACCAAATCCCCTTCTCGAAAGCAGTCTAATTTTTTTGAGTTAAGAAATGGGCTATTGATCCAAGCCCTAAATTACCCAGTCAATTTGACGCATATAAATTTTAGGTCAAAACGATGTACGATCGAAATGGACTGCTCAATTCCTCTTAGACTCGTAGATAAATGCAGATCCTCGGTTGGAGGAGCGGCATGTTGAAGACACCGGTCGACTCCTCCGTGGAAAATGCACCGTGATCGGACCGAATCTGCCAGCTTCCGAAAGGTGTTTTTACGCGCAGGAGCGACTTCAAAGAAATGAAGCTGATAACCTCCGCGTCCCGGTTCTTCGGCTCACAGGACTTCCCCTCGCACATTGACTTATGAGGTTTTTTTTTTTTTTTCTTTTTAACAGAGGAAACGTCCCTTTGAATTGAATTTCAAGTGACAGCATATGATTGATCAGATGCAACGGTGAATGGTAACGGGGAGTACGGAATTGGCTGCTCGGAAAGATCCCTCGAGAGAAAAAGTTGATCGGAAGTGACAATCGAATGGGAAATAAACGGTGTTCCTTTCACGGTTGCAATCATCCAATTGAATGCCCCACTTAGTGATAAGAGGAGCGATTACGGTCAGATTCGCCGCATGCTCACGGCCTTTCGGCATCACGAGATCGTAAATTCAAATTTCCTCGAGCCGGCCAGTCAGTCTCGTCGGGGGGCCATTGCCCCTATGTATAAACCGAGCGTCGAAAGAAGACGCGGTTATCCTACTTAATTGAAACCCAACCCAGCAGTCAGAACTTCATTTTCTACAGTTACTTGCGACCAATTCCAATTGATGATGCTCATCGATGACGATTCTTGCCCCTCTCTCTCTCTCTCTCTCTAAATAAAATAAATTCTACCTAAACAATATTTTTATAATTTTTTATGATAAATTATTGTTCTGGCATCTTTCAGGAGGTCTTTTTCATGGAAATGTATGGTTGGGGTCGAGAAGGGCTTAATTTTAATTAATTAGGGAGCGGCAGCAAGGTCAATGGGTGCTGCGTACCAACTCCAAATTCAATAATATTGTTTACCCAATCGACACGGGTCGATAACGTCACTATTTGCTCACATTGTCTGTGTTATATTATTGTTCTTTTCTTACGGGTACGTTGCATTGTTCTCGTATTGTCCTGTCGAGGAAACTATCGCACTGTTGTCCTTGTATCGGGACCGACGCATCTCGTAGTCGGTACGTTCCGGTGCATCAAAAAATTTACAGGCACCGGACCCATTCGTAGGCCGCTATCCTCGTATCTGAAGTAAATCGCCGGTTAAATTTTTAGGTGAATAGAGTTTACGGTGTAGTGTCATTCACCAACTTGGTTAACGGTTGTTTGACCCGTCAGCATGAAATATCACATAAATATGAATTGTGTTACATAGGAAAATTCTAGCTCCGTGGCTCTGATGGTCGCAAGTTTTGGGCCGTTAAAGGCCTCATTCTTTCGACACAGGGGTACAGGCCAGGTCGCGGTCGGGTTTGGCCCTTCAGAGAGAGGGGGCGGGTCGACCGGTTAACAATGAGGATCCGACCCCGATTATTTGCCGACCCAACCCCGAGTTTTCCTTAATTGAAACCGAACCCGCATGTGTCCCCCGGACACACTCGCGATTCAGCTTTCTACCTAGCTGGGGATTTCATTCCATCTCTGGCGGGGATCTCTCAGATAGCTGATCGGAAGTCGGCTGCTCGGTGGGTTTTCGGTGCGGATAGACTCTCAGAATGGGCGACCTGTTCGAAGGACTGCCTCCTCCGTCGGCGAATCCTCAGCCGCAGGGAGACGACATCTTCGCGGTTGATTCTTCGAACGGCAGAAAACGAGAACCTTCTCCACGTCCACCGAAGGCTGCTTCTCCGCCACCGCCTCCCGCTCCGGCGCTCAAGAGCGCACTCAAGCGGCCCAAGCCTGAAGACTCGACTGCTCATGGTACTTACCTTTTAACTTCGCAAACCCTAGATTGCTCAATTGACATGATCGCCGCGATTGCTTTCGGATTTGGATCGCTGGTGGAATTTCAGCTTCTGCGTTTGATGTGCTTGAGCTGAACTAAGTTCGTTTATGCTTGTTTCGGAGGATATTCTTAAAAAAGAATGTGAAATTTGTTTCCCGATGTGAATTGAGCTCATCATCGTGTGCTATTTTTTCTGTTTAAGTATATGCTTTGATTTTTGGGCTCATGAACCTTTGGTGGTTTAGTTGATCCTTCTGCTCTTCTTCCCAGTCTTCTTCTTTGGCACAAGGATCTAAAATTTTTAGCCTGATATATTAAGCTGCTGCTCCGGAGAGAAGAATAAGGTTCAAGACTACGACCGATGCATCAGAGCAGCAAGTTATAGAGGCCATGAAGAAGATAGCGTCACATATTGGAAGCCAGGCAAAGTTTAGCAAGGCATCAAAGTTGGCAGTACAACTGATACAGGCAGGGAGTGTGAAGCCGAGTAATAATGATTATTTCTTTTCGATATTAGAATCTGCGATGTCATGTCCTACTGCTTGTACAGATCAATTGGTGCGTGCAGATTATCATGCATTGTTCTCTGCAGCTCAAGATGTGGCTGATGTAAGTACCTGGCTTTTACTTTGCTGTGTTGATTTCGAGGTTCTATTTGAGGCTACAGTTAGTCCAAAGTGAGAGCTGACTCGGTCATCGTGGTTTATCTTGCAGTGTCTAAGCAAGAAGCAGAAAAACCAATTTACTACATGGACAATACAAGCTGTGGTAGCCAATGATCTATTCACTGACGATAGCTTTCTGGTACGTATTTGTTGGGGCTGGTAGTATGCCGTAGTGGACAGTCTTGTTCTGTGTAATATCTGTGAGAGGTTTCTAGCTCCATTTTATAGCATTTAGATTTCATCATGTGTCAATCTCTGCTCACTATGCTGTCTTTTGAACAAGTAAAATAAACCTGTCCTGCTCATTATTTTTGCTGTCTTCTGAACAAGAGAAAACACTTTTGTTGCTGATCAGTCATCTTTGTAGAGCCTTTAGTTAGGCTAATTTGATTCACTTTATATGCACGTTGTTGATCATCAATGACAAAGGCTATATTCAACATTCTTGTAGAACTAAGTTTACTGCTTCAGATTTCAGGCATCATTTAAAATTCTCTTGACAACTAGATAATACTATGATTTAATTACCCATCTGAAATTTGGTTGAGGCTTGAAGACTTACTTCTGCACATATTTCTGTTTTGCACGTTGATGCAGTTCTCTAAAACTGCAACACAAATAAAAGAGGAAATATCAAATCTTCCAGTAGCAACAGAGTCTGATGACACGGAGGAAGCTGCAGCACTTGAGGATAAGAAAGATTCAGACGGTGCTGGTCTGCAGGAGAATCAGGAATTGCCCTCAGCTGCAGACTCTCAGGTCAGTAAGAAGGAATCTGATCCGTTTGGGCTCGACAATCTCATTCCAGATGCTGCAAAAAGTGACAAACCCAAGGGAAGAAGAGATGTAACGAAGATTAGAAAAGAGGAAGAGGAAGAGAACAGGAGATTCCTCAAGTCACAGAGAGAAGCACTTGTGAGCTGTTTGGAGATAGCTGCTCGGCGCTATAAAACAGCATGGTAATTTTCAGAAATTCTCCATTTGCATCTTTTAATTCTGAACTTCAATTTGCTCGATGCTCATAATTTTGCATTTGAAACCCTTCGTCTTTAGGTGCCAAACTGTGATCGACATCCTGGTAAAGCATGCCTTTGACAATGTGTCAAGGTTCACCTCGAAACAGAGGGAAGCTATCGAGAAGCTTTGGGCTTCCATACGAGAGCAGCAAACTCGTAGGAAGCAAGGGAAGTCTGTGAGTGGGAAGCTTGACGTGAATGCTTTCGAGTGGCTTCAGCAGAAGTATGCAACCGAGAAGATTAGCATTCGCCATGCTGTTGGAGGCAGCGGGGACCGCCGCTGCGAACAGTGGCTCGGCTGATGGACGCATCATGTATTATTACCTACCCGACTCCTCTGTCTGAAACTCCAAAGAAATACCGTATTTCCTGAAACGGCCTTCATCAAATGTTTGTTATGGTGGGACGACCGCAGTGGAACATTTAGAACATATCTTTCTCATGTGTTCCTGTCCGATCCATTTCTTATTGCGTATGCCAATGCCAATTCCGGGTAGTCGTTGTCCGATGTTACCATCAAAACATCTCAGGGCCTTTTAGCCTAATAAATGCATTGCTTTTACGAGTATTACAGCTTCAAAAGACAAAGCCATTTTCAAAGTGGTAGTTAAAGGAGTGTTGTGATCCGAGACAGCGGCGTCCCATTTGAGCATCTCATCAACCAGAGGGTATCAGCTGAGACGTGAGAATTACCGCATTCTCCACGCGTAGGCGAGCAGGGCATCGAGCAAGAGAACGCCGCCTCGACTCTTTAACGACTTGACCATCCATCCAATGTCTTCTGCGATCTTCACACAACAGACTCAAGCGCGAACTTCGAGAGCAAGGGGCAACCATCGAATTGATTTCATTCTTACGGGCATATAACATTCGGGTAATCTTAGGGAACACGGAAATCATTAACAGGCATCGAAACAGAGACCACTGTAAAGAGCAGATTCAAGATCATGATCACGTCAAAATTCTCAACTTCACCGTACAGATAGAAATACAAAAGATGGTGGTGGGGTGCGGGGGTGTTGGTGGTGGTGGTGGTGGTGGTTTCTGGGGGTTTAGCAGACTTCACAGGCTATCAGCAATCTCCAATTCTCCATTCTTTGGCCACAAAATCACAAGGAGGATGAGCAAAGTTCAAAATTTTGCAACCTTTGGTGTCTGATCTTGACTTGCCCACGAAATTATTTTTATTTCCCTAGTGGAATTTTCTCACAGTTCCGTCTCATTCCCAGTCTTCATCGCTCAACTGCTCATCAACTTCGTCCTTTGGTGGCCTCACTACCAACACCACAGTCCCTAGACTCTCCTCCACCCTGGCCTCCTTCAGCCTCGACCCCCTCTCGACCCGTAAACCCTTGGGCCAGCCGGAGCCAGCTGCTGCTGCCGCCGCCGCCGCCACCAGATAGAACCCGTCATCTGCCTCCACCGCCTTCTCCCTCCGATTAACCACCACCAAGATGGCCTCCTCTCGGTACCACCGGTTCACCTTCCATGGCAAAATCCTCGAATCTGGGAATGCCACTGCCACTCCCCCATTGCCGCCCAGCCGTGCCACTGGTTCCCATCCAGGCAGCACCACCCAACTCTGCCAACCCTTCTCGGTCACCATCACTCCGAACTCACCCTCGCCCTTACATTCCCACGGTGCCTCCACCACTTCCGTTTCTCCCTTGGCCGCTCTGCATATTGGCAGCACAGCCACTGAGCTCGCCTCCGCCACCTCCCCTATCTTCATCCTCACAACTGGAACCCTGACACCTTCACTCCCCTCCCCCTTCCCCTCCTCACCTCCTCTCTTACCCCCTTCTATTTCCTCCAACACAGCCGCCTTTGCTTCATCTGTCGCGGCCATACGCAGGGCCTGCTCCAGGGCAGCCGTCCTCTGCTCAGGAGAGTTCATGTGTTCCCTGCTCTGCCTATAGTACATAAAAGAGAGGCAATCCCCAGGAAGAGTATAGTCGAACTGGTCCCATCCCCTCTCAGCCCGGCGGCGAGGAAAGTCCTTCATTGCACGGGCCAGCTCATCGGACTGTTTCGCGTCGAAGCCATTAGTGATTATATACTCGGCAGCAGCAGACCGCTGGGACGCCGACAGAAGTCGGATCTCGTACAGTAGCTCGGCTCCGCCAGTCTCAAAGGCCGAGATGATTTCTGGACCGGTGCCCGACTGGATCAGGGAGTCCCGGACCTGGGAACCTACGATGAGGCAGTTCTGCTCGACGCCGGTGATCCCAGTGATTTCCTCGAGGGTAGAAGGGGTGAAACCTTCCCGGAGGAAGGATGATATGAGAGGGGCGTACTCAAACCAGCGGCCGAGGCGGTTAATGAGGATGTCGAGGCGAGCAGCAGTGTCGAGGGAGCGGTACTGGGAGGGGACAGGGGAGGGGGGCGGGCGGAAGGGCTGGTAGAGCTGGGGGTTCTTTTGAGAGGAACTGCCGGGAGACGGGGGGATTATGCCGCTGGGTTGGATAATGGAGGAGATGGGCTTGATTGCCGAGGGCCTAACAGAGTGTTTGGGGACTGTTCGAAAGGGAGGATTGGGGTTGAGGAATGGTGAGGATAGGGTTTCGGCGAGGGAGAGCATGGTCGCTGTGGTGGTGGCGGTTGCGGTGGTCGGAGAGTAGATGGAGGGAGGAGCGGAGGCGTTGGCTACTGCTCCACCTTATCTGTTAAATCTCTCCGATATTATTGGGAACTGAAGACTTGACTCCAGTCAAACTGAACGGCTGCCTTCCTTTCCTCTCTCTCTCTGTCTCTCTCTCTTCTTCTTCTTCTTCTTCTTCTTCTTCTTCTTCTTTTAATTTTTATCGAACTTATATTAAACAATCAAATGGGTCTATCGAGCAATTTCTCATCCCATCATATTGTTGTCACGATCGAAAGTGTCCATAGATCAAGTTGGAGATAGATCACTTGTTACATGATGCCCTTCTCAGAACGTATCGGATGCATAGAGGGCAAACCTGGAAATTCACTCAGTTAAAACTGCATTTTCCAGTTATGTGTTAACATCAGTCGAACACTATCCTACAAATGCAAGATAAGATGATCAAAAAGGAGAACGAACAGCTTGGAAGGCAGAAGAACATTTCAAATCGAACTCGTCCAGTGACCCAGCATTACAGCTGGTAGGATTTTTTTTTTCCCCTTATTAAATAGATTCGATAATCTATAATTAAATAGTATACGTGTAGGATTAACTAATCAGAAACGCGTGAAATCAATTCCGACAAACTAAGTTTAATTTAGAGCGTGAACCCTCTAATGATAGATTGCCATTGCCACGTACTGGCATATGTCACCCCTGATGTCAGCTTTGACCCAAATTTTGGCAACCATCTGCAGACTTTGAACTTCCGAAGACTTTTCAAAAACTTCTGGAACTCCTGCCAAATCCGTGAAGGTTTATTTTAGATTGACCAACGTTTTAGAGACGGACACATAGGCCCCCCTCAACTCACCACCACCACCACTACTACTGCCTATCCCTCTCCATTAATAATAGTACACATCTAATTCACTCACGTTTGCACCCCAGCGCATCATGGTCAACCCATTACCTTGACCACCTTTTGGGGGGAGTGATCGGCAGTGGAGACTGATTTCGTTGAAAAGAGATGATACTGCCGTTGATAATAGGCAGAGTAATTACATACGCACGTGCATACATGCACCACACATGCATATATGTAGCTAAATATACTTGTGAATAGCGAGTGTATCAGGATCATTGATCGCAGTGACGACCCCCCCCGAATTCAGCGAGCGAGGAGTCCTGCGGTTCCAAGCACTGGTCGACATAAGGACATGAGTAGTATAACAAGCGTACCATCTACCTACCATTCATTGCTGGTCCTAATGACCTTTTAGAATCTTATGCTTACATGAATCGTGGGTGACGATGTACAGAGCCTCGTACTGGCCACTAGCCAGTGTGAGAGCCCTTACGAGGATTCGTGTGCCATTTTTGCATGTTTGGGTCAAACTTTCCCGCGCGCGATGGGATCCCACCCCCGCTTTCACCGTACACATGGTAACCGATTCTTGAATGCGCTCCTGGGCTGGTTAATCATGGAGAAATTAGGCCATCAAGTGGCTGGATCAAGTTGGCCCTTGTGGGGTCCACGGCGTTCCACGAGGGAGGAGGTGCACCGTCATAGAACGGTCCCAAGTTCCCCACTTACAGATAATTCCTAACCCTTTTGAATCCATTATTCTATGCCATGTCATCACGAAGAGGCTGGATAATCGGCACGTGGGCTACTCCTGCTGCTGCGCCAAAAGAAAAATATATCGCAGAGCTGGTGCTTTGCTGCCAAGATGTGCTGACCAAGCCACGAGAAACGGAGGCTGTGATGGGAGGGGAGCATGCTGAGCCGACCAAGAACAAATGAAACTACTTGACTGACTCGAACAAGTCTGATGCAAATGCCGAAGTTTCATGTAATTTACAGAGCTTGAAGTGTGCCGTGCATGAGAGAACAGCAGATCACAATGTGAGACGGACTGCACCGACACCCGAGAAGGCATCTTAAAAGGTTAAGTTAGTTCGTAATAGTATATATTAATCTCTGTCAACGTCTAACAACGAGAAAAGTATAACGCATTCTTAAATTGGAAATCGACTCATACATTCATGCATGGTCCTTCACTTGTGTTTTGCCCTAGTAAGTAGAGTTGGAGGCAAGTCTGGTCCTTGGTCGAGCATGAAACTTTCTTGACCGCAGTTACCTACCTTCACTGCGGGACTCGGGAACTTTCAGCGGGTAATTGAGAAGAGGAGAGAAATGACACTGAACTGAGACCTGAAACGGTGGATGCCATCAGAAAAAAAGTGACGTCCAAGGTAAAGGCGGGGGAGTAGACTGTGAGCGCCCCACCTGGGCATTCAGCCGCCACCAAAACCCGCACGAGCTTCTTTGACTCAGGTGCATTCTTTTATTTCGTAAATCCATCCTTGACCCGGCCCCACAGCCCCTTCTGTCCCCATCATCAGACACTGACAACAACTGAAATTCATCCAATCTTCCCCTGTTTCTGAATCAATCCACGGACCCCCTTCAAGTTTCCCTCCTTTTGGGCTCCTATATAAGCCTCGGCATCTTCCCCGACAGAATCGTCAGCTCCAAATGACCATAGAAAAAAACTAGAAAAGCTGTCACTCGCGAAACTGATCAGAACCTCCGTCAGCAATGGACTCTTCTTCCTCCTCCTTCTTTCACTACCCGACTTCGGAGTTCTCGGGTGGTTCATCTTCCTTCAACTCCTCGTCGGGCTGCTTCTCCCTCCCCTTCAACGAGAACGACTCTGAGGAGATGCTCCTCTACGGGGTTCTCGCTGCAGCCGGGCATGCAGATCACCACTCCACCCACGCAGCCAACTCCGGTTACCATGTCAGAGACGAGGAGGTCTGCTCGAGGCCCGACTTTGAACCGGATACCGGGGCAAAGGAGGTCCAGTACAGGGGGGTGAGGAAGCGCCCATGGGGGAAGTACGCGGCCGAGATCCGGGACTCGACCCGGAAGGGGGTCAGGGTCTGGCTGGGAACGTTCGACACGGCGGAGGAGGCCGCACTGGCCTACGATCAGGCGGCGTTCGCCATGAGGGGCTCGGCGGCGGTGCTGAACTTCCCGGCGGAGGTGGTGCACAGGTCCCTCCAGGACATGGGCGGCGGGGACGTGCAATGCAGCGGCGACTACGTCGTCGGGGGAGAGAGCAGCTGCTCCCCGGTGCTGGCCCTGAAGAAGAGGCACTCGCAGAAGAGGAAGTCGGAGATCAAGAAGAAGAGGGAGAGGGAGCTGATGACGAAGGATGTGGTGGTGCTGGAGGATCTCGGAGCTGCTTACCTTGAAGAGCTCCTCAGGGTATCGGCGGATCCCTGTCCCTGGTCATGATCGTTTGAGATCAAACACAACCCGACTCATTCCACATTGATCGTCCATGTTTCCCGAGAATAGATCCGATCGTCCCATATCCGTCGACATCGAGCCAACATGTGACTATGTACCAAGTTTAATTTAACCCCGATTGATCCATCCAGAAGAGTATAAAGACCGTAGTGTCACCAGAACCGCATTGGGGCACATCTATTGTCCGACCGGGGTGTAGTGAGCATGATCCAATGTTGCTCCTTGGTTGATAAGTGATATTTCTCTCTCCTCTCTCTCTCTCTCTCTCTCTCTCTCTCTCTCTCTCTCACTTTTTATTTTTATTTTTTATTTTTGCAAATTTCTGCTATTGCATGGGACCCACTTCCATTTGTATTTTCTATTATAATAATATGTAGTGCTGGGCGTGGATTCCGACTGTCCGACGGTTGTTTTGAACATTCAATCGAGCCAGCCAACACGAAAAGGGGAAAAAAAAGAATCTTTTACTGGAATGAAATATACAAGGGCAACTGAGATTACTGTCTGTCTGTCGGTCTGAATTTTTTGAGTTGAACAATAGCTTAGTTTATAATTTATACCTTATTAGAGACCTAAGCCGACAAACCTTTCGGATTGTAAGACGTACGATGGTGTCCAAAGCCAGAAATTTCATGAGTTCAACGTGATGGGCTGCCTGGTTATCCAGGACAATTGGCCGACGACCTATTATACGCAAATGGCTTAAAATCACTCCTAAAATGTCTTATAAACCGAAGCAGCACGATACGTTACGTATTTATTACATGATGAAATTGATATATTATAATCATATATATGAAAAATAAGAGATGTTTGATTCAATTTTTTTGGGTAAAATTTTCCATTTTTTTTCTCTCGTTTGGATTAACATCATATGTTAAGAGGGTCGGTGAGTGCTGCCCGAGTAGAAGGGTAGACTGGACTCTCCTTTGATGCTGCACCTTTACAAGCCCTTCTTTTCAAAATTCATGATTTCACGGTCAAGCCACTAGTCACATGAGACTTGCGTAGTCAATCATCCAATTAGTGTTCCAATCTACCTTCTTCACTTTGGTACCTTTTGGCTGTCTTCTCTGGATACCTCATTACCTCCATGGATGTAGCACAGAGCCATCATTTTGTAACGAAGATGGTAAAATTTATCACGACAGTCGATTATCCCACGTTTGAATTGGTTTCTCAAATCGATTCCCTTGTTGATCGATCAGATGGCAAGAGGATTTAATGTGCAGTAGGCAACCTCATGGATACCACAAAATCTTCCAGCTGTGTTCCAGACGCCGGCCTGATCAACCTAGCTAGTAATCTAGATGATTTGGGTCGGATATTCTTTATCGAGACCTTTCCTGGGACTGTCGTATGCAGGGCGTGCGGTGACTGGGCTCCGGCCGGGTGTGCAGTGGCCTGCCAATGACTCCCTTTGTGCGGTCGATCCAACTACTCAGAATGAAAGAACAAAGCATGATCCCACATGTGCAGCTCAGTGGACAATTGAACATGTCTCATGATTGGCTCGACATGAGTTATATAAGTAAACTCGAAATATGCTGATCTATGGATGGACCAAGTTACAGGACCATAAGTTATTTCCTCTTTTGTTTAGGGAATCATCTGCTGATCTCGATGAAAAGCCTGTTTGAGAAACAGCAAAAGCTTAGTTTCCTTACATTTTCCTCGGAATCTCTCTCACATTTGACTTCCCTTGGTGGATGCGGACGGCGTTCGTGGCTGAGCTTGCTCCGGCAAGCCTTTGTAGCTGCGGCAGTGGAGGTGGCTGGGTTGGCAGTACAGGCTGTGTTGGTGGTAGAACTGGCGGTGGCAAGACATTTGGCGATGGAGGCGGCAGAATTGGTGGTCGTGGAGGTGGCGGTGGCGGTGAATGGAAATAGTACCTGTAGTGCGGACCTTTACTAAGCATCGGAGGTGGAGGAAACAGTATCCTCCTGTGAGTCCGATTCACATGCGCATGTGCCTCTGCAAAGGCACTGGAATCGGGGGAGAGGAGCCCGTCTCCATGGATGATCAACACGAGCAGAAGAAAAGCCTTTGAGAAGCCCGCCACTGTCAAATCTACCGCCGATTGCCTCTGGCAAGTTTTGGCCTGACTAGACTCGTCTTTTTTCCGAGCCACTGAAGTCCTTTGGGCAGAAGTGCTTTGACGATAAGGTTTAGAGAAAGGAAAACAAATGAGGTGGCATCCGATCTGATATTTTTACATTTGCCCCTCCGCAGGTTTCTGCGTATTGACATTGAAAACAATAAACTTCCTGCCTAAATCGGGTCTTGAAAGATTCCGGGGCTAGAAGATTCATTCATTGCCACGATCAATTGTTGAAGGTAAGTTCGGATACCACTTTCAGTGCGAGAAAACAGAAAGCTGCAGAGACGGACTGGACTCGTGCCCAACATAGAATTTTGTAGGTCTGATATGGGGTGAAATCTCAGAAACTAAGTACAGGATTCACACGACATAAGAATCAGGGAACGGGTTCTGAATTTCACAGAGACTAAGGTCATCGGATCTAGCTAGAAAATCGAACACTGTACATAATGTCAGTAACTAACACTCTGCACACCTTTGAAGCATCAGTAAGATGAAGTTGTCTCTGCTCTTTGCAATTTGATGAAAGCTTTCAATGATTTATAATTCTGAAACCCGTTGAGGACGGCAACTTAATCTATGCATATTTACTGGTGACAGCTGACACTACTACAATGTACTGGTAGCAGCTCCTTCCAGAATAGAATTTGGACACATTGAATCTTCATGGACTTGCAATCCATTATTGAATTCCTTCACCGGAGTACCTACCTGTTATCTGGTACCTTGCTAGCAGCACAGTTCCAAACCCGACCAGCAAAGGAAGAACTTTATTCTTTCAAAGGATTTGTATACACCCACTCATTATATACCCCAAAATGTAAGACTCAACGGAGTGGAAAATTTACACTAATCGCAAAATTTCCATTACTGCAAGTCCTGGGGGGATACATCTTGGGCTCCGGAAAACAGTCAAAATCCTATATAGATTTCATGGGTTATATCGATATTTATTTCTTTAAAAAAGTCCCCTGACCCACTTTTGCTCCTTACTTTGGCGTCTCCTGAGTTCATCATTTGGAAAATTTTCAAGAGCTGTCAACGTTACAAGGATGCAATTACTTTCATAGAAGCTACTTTCATGAACAAGTTCATGGTTCCTGCCCTTCATTGTCACTGCTTGGATGTCGAGTAACTGCTAGAAAATTGGTTATCTGCTGAAGAAAGTGCACCAGTTTCCAGGAAAACCTTCATCTTCTTCGAGGAGACAAGACTGAGTAGTTGAACTCATGGGCAAAGATTTCGTACGATCAAGAGACCCCATCGGTAGGTGGGAATTTTAGGGTGTGAATTGTCACAGAGCAAGGAGTTTGGGGAATAAATTATGCCTAGGCCCACAGTTCAGGGGGATATCGGGTAATTTTCTGCTGTACAAGTAGACGACGACTCTCGGTCAATCAGTTGACCAGACCAATACTTAAACAGTTACAGTGCAACTGGGTGAGAGAGAGAGAGAGAGAGAGAGAGAGAGAGAGAGTGGAATTGATCCTTAGGTTGCCATGAAAAGCGCCACGTGCTCCGCGTGAGCGAATGGATCTCTTCGACCGCCGGCGCCCATCCGTCCACTTCGTGCTCTTGCACTGATTCCTCCTCGCCATCTTCTTCTTCGTCCTCTCCTCCTCCTCCTCCTCCTTCAAGTTGTCAATCTGCGCACTCTTAAACATCTCCGGTAAATTTGCGTCATTCTCGGGTCCTGGAGACGAATAGCTCTTGATGGAGCAAGCTGTCCTAGATGACATCATCAATCGATTGCTGGAGGTCCGGACCCGGCCCGGGAAGCAGGTCCAGCTATCGGAGTCGGAGATTCGACAGCTGTGTCTGGTCTCCAAAGAGATTTTCTTGCGGCAGCCCAATTTGCTAGAGCTCGAAGCTCCCATTAAAATTTGTGGTATCTCACTTCTTTCACTCGTTTGAGGATCTTCTCTTATCAATCCTATTATAATCTAGCTGCTCGCTGATCCTGATTTTGGAGCCTATGTACGCTTTCCTTGATTCGCCTTCTTGGGAAATTTCTGCCGTGCTGCTATTTGACTTGGCATGCTTCCTTCATGATATTCTGCTATTTATCAGTTTGTTGGATGATGAATTTCGTGTTACCAATCTACGTATTTGAACTCACTGCAAGCATTTTTGCTAGTTCTGTTATCCTTTCGTCAATCAAGAAGCTGCTTGTTGCTTCTCAAGCTACTTTCTTATGCTTCTGCCAGTGAGTTTCAATGTTAAAATTATCCTAGTGCTTGTAGCTCAAATGGGCATCATTCGGAATATTGAGGTAATAAGTCTGTTCTTCTTTCTATATGGATGTGAGTTTAGATGAGCTCCCATTTTTGTGGCTGCGATTTGTTATAGCCTGTTTTATTGAATTGGGTTGAATTATTGCATACTGCTTTAGCTGGCAATTTGTACATTCAGTGATTGGATCCTCATTCTCTCCTGTCTTCAGGTGATATTCACGGTCAATATTCTGATCTCTTGAGGCTTTTCGAGTACAATGGGCTACCTCCTCGTGCAAACTACCTATTTTTGGGTGATTATGTGGATAGAGGCAAGCAGAGTCTAGAGACAATATGCTTGCTCCTTGCGTACAAGATAAAATATCCTGAGAACTTTTTCCTTTTGAGAGGAAACCATGAATGTGCTTCTATAAATCGTATCTATGGGTTTTATGATGAGTGCAAGAGAAGGTTTAATGTTAGGCTGTGGAAGACATTCTCAGACTGCTTTAACTGTCTCCCAGTAGCAGCCCTGATTGATGAGAAGATTCTGTGCATGCACGGTGGTCTTTCACCAGAATTGCATGATTTTGATCAAATAAGAAAAATGCAACGACCTGTTGATGTACCGGAGACAGGTCTCCTCTGTGATCTTCTTTGGTCAGATCCAAATAAAGATGCGCCAGGCTGGGGTTCAAATGACAGAGGAGTTTCATACTCTTTTGGAGCAGATGTAGTGGCAGAGTTTCTTTGGAAGCATGATTTGGATCTCATATGCCGAGCCCACCAGGTTCCTGTTGATGTCTGCCTTAGATTGATCAATTCTAGCACTACTAGGAATAGCACAGCTTAATTCCTCACTATGTCAGCTTGCAGGATTTTAAATAATTGGCCCGAAATAAAGAAAACTCTATTGCATCTCTATAAGGACCATGCATCCCAGTTAGTCCATCGTTTACAGCATGTGCAGGGGATGCCCCAGGACATTTATGAAAGCTTAGCCTTGTGTGATGTGATGTGATGTATTTCTTAATATCTGTATGCAGGTAGTTGAAGATGGGTATGAGTTCTTTGCTGACAGGCAGTTAGTCACTATCTTTTCAGCTCCTAATTACGGTGGGGAGTTTGCTAATGCTGGGGCCCTGATGGGTGTTGATGAGACACTAATGTGCTCCTTCCAAATACTGAAGCCCACAGATAAAAAGTCCATGCCCAACTCCAGAGGCACAGCCACAGGAAAGTCTCTGAATTTGCCTGCAATGCCTAATTTTGGAAGCACGGTCACAGCGAAACCTAGTAATTTATCAGCAGGTTTGAAGGTATGTAAATTCTTTCTTCTTCAAATACTTGCTGTCATTCATACTCACAGTGTCACATATTCTTTATTTCCTTTAATGGATTTTTTTTTCTTGCTCCCACTGCTTCTCCAACACATTCAATTCTTAATCTTCATGATGTTTCTTTTTTTGCTATCTGTTGTTACATGAAGTCAATTGTGTAGCTTGAATACTAGTTGAGATGATAATAGGAAAGTGATAAAAGGAAATCACAAATTTTCAATCCTGATAGTAGATTTTCTTGACCTCGATAGTCTTGGGAGGTATTTTAGAACTAGCTGCCATTCTAATTCATCTCGTTCATTGAACTAGTGTTCTATGAGTGCTGATTTATGAAGAACTTTCATCAACTGTGATGCAAGGAAAGGCCAATAGTGTAGGAATCTTCTTTACAGGAGGTTATTATTACTGGAAATCCATGATGATATGTCACAGCATAATTTAATTTAAATTTGTTTTTTCCCTTCACCTGATTGGTTCGCATGCAAGTGGATTGCCATTTGTGGTTTTTTTTTTGGTTAAATAAGTGAATTGCCATTCGACTCTAACCTTATGGTTATAGTAACATCTGCTTCTTTAGTCGCAACCTTATATGACATGTTCTTCCTTTCCTTTTCCATCTGCAGCCCTTTCTTGGTTCCAGAGCATGAGAACTGTATAAGTTGGGTGAAGATGATAAGTAGAGCCAGTGGGAAAAAAATGAAAACATCTGGGTGATGGATCAGTAAATGGAAGATACCGTGTTCATTTATCTTCACAAACATATACTCAAAATGCGTAGAATGGGAAGTGAGGGTAGGTCTGAGAAACTAGTGCATAATGATGGTTTCTCTTTCTGAACATAAAAGTCAGCTTTTGGTGAAGGTTGTCGTCTCCTTCCTCTTATCAACTGACAGAATTTCCGGTAATTGCAGTTAACTTAGAGGAAGAATAGCACTTGAATCTCTCTGTTGTGTAAATACTTCTGAAGATTTTAGTTGTCAACTGGTGATTGGATTGGAAATAATATAGGAGAAGGATTTATCGCTTCCATATTTCAAATGTTGGTGGGGATTGGTCCTCTTGCAGGGTAAGATAACCGTCATTTAGTGTTCCTTATACCAAATTTGATCTGCTAAATTGAGCTTCCTTTTCAAGGCTCTGAACACTTTCAGGTCCAAATCATGGAGGACACCATAAACCTACTGATTCAAATGGACCAAATCTTATTCCTGCGATCGTGGAACATTTCTGCAACTCCCCACAACACAAGTGTAGGAGAACCAATTAAACAATTATCACATAAAAGCCACTCTTTCACATATGCACTCATTGTTTCCGAATTAGAGAGAGCTTGGAGGTACTGGTTGCTGTATGGTTTTGTGTATTCCCCCTCTTTTGTCCACGAAAAACATTCTGTTGTATGGTTCCGATGTACTTACTCTCCATGCATAGGATAGGACGTACAACGTTTCTGCGACTTCGGTACTGTGTTTTTCCATAGAAAAATATATGCACCGATGATTGCTATGGTGGAATCCCTTCACTGCTTGCTCGGTTTCTCGCCACGATCGCTTCAGATTCTTGAATATCTGATTGAATAACTGCACGATGAACTGTCAACTGACAAGAAAGCTGAAGGAAAGCGTGGAAGATTAAGCTCAAAATCAACATCAGATGAGAAATAAAGTAGGATTCCCTGCCACACACACACACAAAATATGATTGCCGAGGACATCATTAGTTTTTTGATCGATTCGTCTGTCTCCTAATCTACCTGTAAAGGTAACTGTCCACTTGTTCCATCATGTACAGAGGGCTTCATTTGGAATGTCTGCCCACCTCCATTTTCTTATATTTCTGTGGGAACCATAATCCCAAGTGGTCCATATAAAATCGTAAACTGTGGGGCGGGGCCGGGGGAGGGGGTTGGGGTGTGGAAGGTTCCTTAGTCTCTCTGCAAATGGCCGTGGACACTCAAATCACCGGAAAGCAAATCTCCGAGGAACACCACCAGTCAGTCAATCAATTATATCGTCGACGCTTCCAACAGGTGACAGTGGTGGGGCACTTCTTCCCCCGTGAAATTTCGCGAACAATTCTCGGTCACAATCGTCTGGATGGATCGTGATAGGTGGTCTGAATCATATTCTTCTAGCGAGGGATGGAAAACTGACTCTGCTTGGATCGCCCAGTAGACAGAGAGGCTGGAACAACGTACGAAGCACCACAGTGTGTGCGAGTCGGCTCAAGTCCGAACACAAACGCAAGTAGACAATAAGCGAGAATCAAATATACTAACAGAAGGAAGATCCAGAAAACATGGTACTAGAACTAGTTGCTGCCCATCACAACATGGTAAGAGCACTCACTGCTCATGCTTGCTCCCTCACCTCCCCGTCTCAATTCAAATAAGAACCCTAAAGAGGACGATGAGATACATTCTCAGTTGATATACCTGTATCTACACTCAGATTCCTTCCAACACTAATCCACTTATACGCAGACATAATATATATAATATCAGCCAACTTTGACAGAGTCTTGAAAAGCAGCTGCAGCCCTGAGCTTGTGAGCCCATATCTTCAGGTGGCTTCCGTGGGTCTTCTCAAGAAGGCAGGTTGGCTTCATAGGACTTACACAGTGCACTTTGTTGGGCTACGCCTAGAGGCAGAGACTCGAATAAAGGCTGGAAAAAATGTAAGACTGGACCTTTTTTTAGCTGCTGTTGGGCGGTTCCTGTTCTCAGTTTCTCAGGTTACATCAGTCGGGGAACTTGTCTGTCCTCCACTCAGTATCCATGGATGCCCTGCAATTGATTTATAAACCATTAGCATGGGTTAGGTGCTACTTCTGGGGGACTCCGAGACCATTTGAAAACTGTGCGAGAGATGTTTTCAGTATTTTTCATCGTTTCCCTATTTAGTCAATGCGAAGACGTGAAAACTTGTTCTGACGAAAAATGCGTACGCCTTATGTTGCTACAAATCCGCTTATTTCAATGGCAATCTTTGTGGAAGGAAGGTTGCTGATGATACTTTCCTGTAACAGATCTCTCATGGATGCTGCAGAATAAACATTCGATCGAAATTTTATTAGGAGGACTTACTCAGGGCCTGTTCTGCTGATAACCTCTTTGAAACGTCCCGGCAGATCAACTTCCGTATCAGATCCTTAGCTGCCGACGAGATCGACCTGAAGAGCTTCGGTGGAAACCTGACGTTCCCTCTCTTCACAGCCTCAAAAATCTCCTCTGCCGACTCCCCGTAAAAGGGAGGAATCCCTGAGAGCAGCAAGTACATGATCACGCCAGCACTCCACAGATCAACCTTCTCATCATATATCCTCCCCGTCAAAACCTCCGGAGCCACATAATAAGGTGTGCCCACGATGCCCTCGATCGTCTTCCCTCCTGGAGACAACACGGCTGATCCGAAATCCGCCAGTTTCAGGCTACCACGCGAGTCGAACAGCAGGTTCTCTGGCTTTATGTCTCGGTGCACAACCCCAACCCTGTGGCAGTGTGCAACAGCATGCAAAAGCTGTTTCATAAAGGTTGCTGCCTCAACCTCTGAGAAGACACGGTGGACCAAGCGGTCGTAGAGGGTCTCCGTCTCGCAGAGCTCGGTCACCATGCAGAGTGAGTCCTCAGAGTCGAAGACGTCGAAGATCTGGACAATGTTGGGGTGGGGAAACAGTAGGGTCATGGCCTTGGGCTCATTCTCAAGGCACTCGCGGTCCGTCGGGTCTACGAGGAGGCTCTTGTCGATGACCTTGCAGGCGAAAAAACGGTCCTTGATAGGGGAGAAGCAGCGGAGGACGGTGCCGAACTTGCCGCTGCCGATCTCCTCGAACAGTTGGTAGCTGCTCTTCAGTGCTTCACACATGTATGTATGTGGGCGTTTCCTCGTTCACTGGTTGATGTTCATGCTCTCTCTTGCTGGCTGCCTTCGCTTCTGTTTGCTCTGTTTCATCTTTTGTAGGAGCGAGAGGGATTTTAGGGGATTTAGAGAGTATTTTCCGTTGGGTGGGCCTAGGCCGGTGGAGATTCACCACAATATACCGTTCCGATTTTAAAGACGAGATTCACACGATATAGGTAGATTGATGAAAGAGCCATTTTTTATGTAACAAATATCACTGTGGTATATGTTCGAGTTAATGGTGTTAGACACACAAGATTATTCTTTGTCATCACTAAGAAATATCTGGCTGTTTCTACTAGTGTTAGAAACCCATTGGATCGTGATACGTATCGTCTACTTTCTCAGTGGTTCGGACGGTTCCTTCTCATTTATCTCTGGTTAAAATTCGTAATTGAACTATAGCCCTGATTACCGTTGACTGGCGGGCACCATTGTGAAGAATACGACGAGGACAATCGAGAACAGAGTCAGCAGTCAGTCGGGTTCCGGCCCGTTCCCAATTTCTAACTACTCCCCACTGTTCTTGCTCCTACCGGGTGCTTTCGGCTCGACTGCTGAACTGTGCGGAGTTTCATCTTGAGTTGACATGTTTTCGTCACAGCTCTGTCTGATTTGCCGATGGCCATTTCATCTCTTAAAAGGTTGTGTTTTGCAATTCGCACGCCCTGCAGCAGGCGAGGGAGGTGGCGATGGTTTCGGAGAAAACATTTCTGAACTTGGGGAGCTTTATGCAATACCCTGAAAAAACTTGAATTTTCACTAACTTGGGCGAGGTCATCTGATCTCATGTAATACAATAAGACGTCATATATGACAGCACGTTCAGTTGTCTCATTATTTCTCCTTGATGAATGCTCTCCCAGGATACACTCTATCCGTTCTGACAATTTGATGAGGTCGACAGGCAGCCGTCCGCCAGGCCTGCGATGGACGAAGACGTCCTCTGCTTCGACCCACTTTCTGTAAGAGTCTGAGATGGTCCAAATAAGAGGCTGTTTTGTTTGTTCCATCAGGCACGACGGGAAACCTAAGAGGTGTGCCTGTCCTCTGTGATATGAGTAAGGATTACTGGGTAAATTTTCTCAGGTGGCTCTGGGTAGATATCGTGTTGAAAGCTAGTGGATTCAGTGGAGATTGGAGGAACATTCTCTGGATCTACTTACTTAATGGTTTTGCTATTACACATGCAACAGTAGAATGCATCACTGAGGACAATCGGAACCCGTTTTTGAATGACACTCCTCCTCGTGTCCATGCATTGGCACCGACGTGGATGAGATGCGAATGAAGAGCATGTCAGTTAACTTAACAGCCAAATACTATGAATATGAGATGGTGTCGGAGTACTCTCAGCCCCCAAGCACCGGCTGGTTGCTTGGTTGGCTGTGCGACCCAATTTTGGCTGTTCTGTAAGCGTATTATCAATTCTCAGTTTCCTCTGCTGAACTACTTGGGTTGGATGAAACTTCTTGGTATAAATAAGATTATTGTTGTCTCTGCCTTGTCTGTTTCAAGCCATGCTTCTGGATGGTCTTGGTGCCACGGTGCGAACAGTTACTGTTGGTTCCGGGAGCTTCGTCGCTGAGTTATCACAGAATTTGCAATGCTCTTCGTCGGTTAATTGGCTGATCTTATAGTCTGCTCCGTGAAATCAAGAAAGGCTTTAGTTCTTTTCTTTTCTGTTTTTCTCCAGCCAAGAAGGCTTCAGAAAACTCCAGGTTGTGGGATGAGACACGTCGGCGTCTATTGCCAGAGAATGTTCAGAAGTCGAACACAGCCACCAGAAAGCGAAAGCTTCAGCTGGTATTGTCTACTGACTCACTACCAAACCACCTGTCTGATGATGCATGTCCTGCTCTCCATGCTTCCCATACATTTGTCTGTTTCTCCTTCAGGAGGTGTCAACCAAATGAAGGGGACTCTAAGTTAGATGTTGCCTCTATTTAAACCAGCATCATGACTTCTCAGGCAACCAACCCGGATAGAGGCAGTCTCAAAAACCATATGAACTACAAATATAGATATATATATTTGGTTTGTAAGTATTTATTAGCTTCATCTAACATACCTTAGCCCCCCTCCCCCTGCCATCGGATCAATTCATTCATATACTAAACCATACTTCAACTCTCGTTACTGCAGCATGTTGCATTCATGCACCACATATGCTCATCATATCCATCGACTTCACCCATTTCAACAGCACTAGACTCAAACAGGTCGCAGCCATTATCGTTTTTACAGTAAAGATAAATATGATTCAAATAAATAAATATCATAATAAAATCTTCAGAATATAACACTCATACAATTCCAGCAATAGCAAAACTTGCGTTAATGCATGAAGAGGATCAAATGCAAATACATACAATATGAACGAAGTGACGACCACTATATATACATGCTAATTTGGCTACTTCCACGGATTATCACCTAAAAGAACTAAGCATATGTATGGATTTTTTAGTCAAGCCATCTAGCAAATGTGCAGGATTGATAAGTCAATTATCCAGTCTTCTAAGGTGTGTGTGTGTGTGTGAAAGTCATAGATTCCTGCCTCGTCCTAACTCCCTCAATCCAGCAATTCTTTCGTTCCATAGTCCCTAAAACTGTGAGAGGAAGAAGACGAGCAAATAGAATTCAGTGAAGGAAAACCTTAAGAAATCGTTTCCTCGTAGCTAAGCAAAATTACAACTTGAATTAACTGTAGATTTTCTCTCGCGCTGACCTCTTCGGGCTCCGTCTCACTCGGTGATTAGGATCACTTATCAGATTAATTTTACATGAATGGACAGAAGGGAGAGGATAAATATGAGCTCCTAGGGCGGTGGGGGACAAGAAAGAAATGTGGGCTCTTAGGCGTTGGGCCTAAGCCCCATTATCATAATTATGGACATCTAGCCGGTGCAGGAGGAACGACCCTCTGAAGTAAAGCCCCCTTTTCCATCAATTTGTGTATTGTCTGTTCAAACAAACTTGCACAACTACGTAATATGGGGGGTTTTTTTTTTCTCTCTCTGTCAGACCAAAGAACATTTCCGAAGTTCAAATGTCTTTCTTTTCAGTTGCTTCTTGTTGCGTGTCAGTTTCATGTAATCAGGTATTTTCTTGCTGGAACAGATCGAATAACTTATACTGGGCAAACAGCTCATAAAACTGGTTTAACTCTGTCCAGCCGTGTGAAAAAGAGACTTTGTTCCAGTGCCTGGGCCACCGGCCACCGTGAACCGGAAGTAGGCCGAAGCTGTCGATTGCCAGAGCTCGTGACCTCGATCACCATGCTGGAATCCCTTTGGCCGCAGCGGTCTACTGTTTCCATGGGGGTGGTCAACCTCACACAAGCGACGGTTGGCCTCTTTCGCTCACTCGAGTTACATCTTCCATGATTCAACTCCAGAGAGCCGAAAGGAAACGTCGAATAATTTTCTGGGAATTATTTACAAGGACTGGTTTCTGCTGATCGAAAGTATTTGTTACCAAACCAAAGAAAAAGGTTCTAAGTGGCAAAAAAGAGTACAGGAAAAAATGGGGGGAAAAGGAAGAAAATAAGTTTTAAGTTTTCCTTATAAATTGGCTTTCGGCTTCATCCTTTCTGCCCGGCAAGTGAATTGGATTCTCTGCAGAGTGAGTGGCCCATTAAGAAAATCGAGCTTTGAATGGTCCAGTCAGTTTCGCCGCGATGAGTCCCATCACAGCTATTGACTCTTCCTCCGTTTCCATATTGACCCCATTTTTGTCAATTATTCTGCTGCACCTCCCTCGCCACACACGTTGTACATGACACTCACAGGCCATCAATATAGAGATTCACGACTTCCAGTGTCTCCTAATCGTACCATTCTCGCCATGGCTCTTTTTATTTTTATTTTTTGCGGTTTAATGTAGAGAAATGTCTTTCACATGATTGAGGCCGACTCACTCCTCTTCTTCCTTTCCCTTCTGTGGAATGTGTTGCTCTGTCAGGAGGAGAGTTGAAAGACTTAAATGCTTGTCATTGACTTTTGTGGCTCTACCTACTAATTTGACATTTGCATATTCTGAGGTGGAGGTGGAATTCCGTTGCAGGCTATGGATGATCAGACTAATTCGTGATCCTCCTCATCAAGCGGAAACCTCCACCGAAGAAGTTGCCTCGCGATGAAACGTGCCGGGGACTCCATCCATCACTGTCGACGAGCATCAACCGCTTAATATCTTTTATGCGACTAAGTGTCTACCAAGAAAAGAATATAAATCAGCACAACCTTTTTGGTGTAGGGCATGTAGCCCAACCTGGAGTTGAAGACTGAACTTGGGGAAGGCCAAGTCGTGTGGCCTTACATAGTTTTCATTGGGGCTGTTGTCACATGGTATACAAGATCACCTTTAGAGGCAGTCCAGGACTCCAGTGCCGCCTGCAACACAGTGGCATGATGTTGATGAATGCTTGTAACCATGTACTGTCGAGTCTACAGATAAAGGGGAGAGCTTATTACTTGGGCCCCAGAAGTGGGGAAAAACGACCGATTGCTGGGAGGGTAGGTAACTCGCAATTAAAATTAGCCATTTCAAGAGAAGAGCGGGGGAAATGCTTATTTTGCCAAAAAAAACACAAAGGAAAATTCATTTGAATAAAGAAGGCCCCGCCCTTCATTCTTGGTTGGAAGCTCTTTAAATTTGACAAGACACACGATGTCCTCCTCCTCATACACTTCACAATTATTATCATTGTATTAATGGCTGTTTGGGAGCCCCCCCACTTCGGGTTGTTTCTTAGTACCCAACCCACAGTTAATCCCAAGTGAGGTTACAGTGAAAGAAAGTTGAAAAGTAACCACATCAGGCATGAATATCTAAGAGACCTCCGTGAGTCTTCTTCAATGTTCAGTTTCGAAAAAACTGTTTCTAATCGAACAAAATTATCGAAGACTGTTGCTGGTGCCTTTTACCAGTCTCACATCAAGTGCCAAAATCTTCCTCCCCAAGAACGCCGTCAAAAAATTTGATGTAATCATATGCAGTTTCAGGGGACTCGAGTTTGGCCAACATTACGTCCGATTGAAAGAGTGCTACATGCATAAACATCTTGAATTCTTCGTGCCATTTCTTGGGTCTTCCTTGTTCCTAGTTGGTACTAGCTAACAAACATGTCCCAATCTAAAGTTATCAGAATTTTCGGGGCAAAATTTAATTAAAGATAACTTGAGCATGAGCGACCAGATTCCCGTAATGACAAATCGAGCACGTGAATTCCTATGATCTCCCTATGTTATGGATTTTTTGACACATGGCGCATCTCACTGAAGGATTGGTTCTCATGAGTGAACATGGGTCCTTTTTTTTTTCGAGATGTACCGCATAATAATATCCATCAGTCCTATATATTCCAATTAAATTAATTTCAAGTAAAATTGGTGAATTTTAAGCGCAAGAACAAAAGATGGAGGATTTAAATAACACAAGTGGAAAATAAATTATTCAGGTGGGTAAAATGGTTGGGGGAAATTGCACATGAATGGACTGTTTCGTCAGAGCCAGACATGTGTCCAATATTCTTCCTGTAGGGCCCCGAAAGATTGCCATATATATATATATATATATATATAGTCAATAATATGGATTGCACTAAAAAAAAAAACCCCTAAGGGGGAGTACTTTTGTGCTTTTTACTGTGATAGATTTTTTCACCTGTAGTGTGGGATGCGGTAATAAGCCATTTGAAAAACTTGTGGCCTAGAGGAATGATACCCATGTAGTAGGAATAGATCTCAGATTGAGAATATTTTTGGTGATTTAAAAAAAAAGTATAGTAAGGTGAATGCTAGCAGGATTTTCTTAATTTCCCAAAAATAGTGCGTGTGTATATATATATATATGAAAAAAAGGTTGTCACTTCCACAAAATTAGGCAATCCTGTATTTTAAGATTTGCAACCCAAATGCAGGAAGGCTGTTCCCTTACTGTAAGTGGAAAAATACAATCTTCCCATTTATAAGCGGTGTGGCATATGCCTCTATCTAAGTGAAAGTGGGAACATGTTACAGTATCAAAAGCACCAAAATTTTCTTATTGAGACCTAATTAACAAACCCTAATCCCCCTACCTAAATTTATTAATTAAGAGATCCTCGAAAATACCCCTCATTTTTATCTATAAAAAGAATCTCTGTCCTTTCAAATTTAAGCATTCAGTAAAATTTGATAATATAATTGTAACCAATGTACTTTAGGGATAAATTCTGATGACCTGAGGCTGCTTGTCGTGACATGTTACTGTAAAATCTCACCCAATGAATTATAGAAAACTGAAAAAAAAGGTACAATTTTTTGGGAACATAAGTTTTAGCAGTTACCTCCTGGCCCATGTCCTCAATCTTGATCAGCCAAGCTCCCTCTTTCTCATAACAATGGGACCAGTGGCCTAAACCAAATTGATTGATAGCAATTGAGTTGCCCCTTTTTAATGTTATTCTTTTTCTGACGAGTTATAATTTGTATTGCAATTGGGTTGTCTTGAATCTTGGTGGCAGCAAGAGCTCCGATTTGCCCCCTAACTTTGACTTTTCTTAGGGATCCAAAGTTATCCAGCCACATCTATCTCATTTAGAAAATCGAGTTCACCTAAATGTGACTTTGTCATTCTAGTAGAGAAACGTAAAGAGCTTCCTAAAAAATTAATGACTTTTAATTGCCTCCCTTGAATTCTATGCAACTTCTTAGAGTCAATAGATTACAACTTGATAAGTATAAATCTCTTAAATAAATGAGTAATTAAGAATTATCATCCATAATATCATGATATAAGATCCGGAACTCTTAGAAGAATACATTGCGCACGTTATTAAGTGGCCGAGTAATATATCAGTTATGAATAATACGGATCATCCTAAAACACTGATCCATTGAGGACTCGAGTTATTATTAAACGAATACTTTAGGTGATGGAAGTAATTTAGGAGAAGCCTAAACGAATTTTGAAGTACAAGATCAACCATGTAGTATATTTCATTTGATGTGACAAATGCTATAAAAATGTACTTACCAAAAAAAATATCACCATATTTTAAAAATATTATTTTTTCATTGATAAAATGACGTATCATCTAATAATAAAATTTCGAGTTATTAGCTCACACGTATAAAAAAAAAAAAAAAGAGGTCGAATCTTTGGCGCACTTTGAGAAGAGCATTGATGGGAGGGGGGGGACATAGACAGCCCACCGAAATCAGATGGTGACAATGTGTAGGGTGCCCTCGTCTCGTCGCCAACGTGAGATAAGCATGTGTGGGAGGTGGGCAGGGTTTTGTCTCTTGGAAGGGAGTAAAGTTGGGGGAATTGCTGTGAAGGTTCCCGCAACCTAACTGTTGCAATCGAGGAAATTTCCATATTGTAAACCCCATATGTTAAAATTGACCGGATTATCTCCTACTACATATATAGATTAGTTGAGATGATTCAATAATTTTCCAAATTAAATAAAATTTTGATTTTGATTTTGATTTTGTAGATGGAAAAAAGGGTTATGAATGTAAAGGTGTTATATATACACGGAGTTATAATAAATACATGAACCTCATAAGTATACGTGGGGCTCTCAGAACTAAGATCATGAGACTTCTTCTTGGGTCTCATGGTCTCGTGATCAGAGTGTCTTGTTCTTCACTGAAATGTGTAACAGTAACGAACTTTTAAGCACTTAATTGAAGCTTCTCTTTTCTTCCCGTCAAATTTCGGTGCGCACGGTTGATCTGTCGCACAAGCGATTGGCTGCAACACACTGTGGTTTTCTCCACCTCGAGTCACTGTCACACTCTCGCAGCTCAGTAGTCTCGCTCTCTACGACTCTCCCACTGCCCAGACCTGTCCTTATTTGTCAAACCAGTCTCTCTCTCCCTCTCGGTCTCGTGTTTCATCGTCTTCTCTTTTCAGCTTAGCTCTCAATTGAGTGAATCCTCTTGACCACTAGTCTCCTCTTCCCTCTCTCTCTCTCTCTCTCGAAACAGTGTTTCACTTCGGTTGGCTGCCCTTTCGCAGATCGGAAAGAAAGAACAGGAAAAGAAATCTGGTGGTGATGACCTGATATCTCTCTCTGTGATTTCAGGAATCAAAAGATAGATCAGAGGGCCCTCGATCAACCGTCTTTCAAGTTTTAGCAGCAGACAATCTCATCTCTCCTACCTCAAAAAGAAGACTACTGATGTTGATGATGGATTGAAGGGAGTGGAGAAGAATCTTTTTGGATTTTTTTTTTCTTGAAGAATTTCTGATCTTTCCATCTTACTTTTGCTCACTTCGGAAGCCAATCCGCTCTCGCTCTTCCCCGCTTTCCTTCTCACCATATTACATACTGTATATTACTTCTCTTGTTTCAATCAAGCCCATGCAAGGAAGTCCATCTCCCTTTACTCAGATCACCATCATCACCATGTTCTTTTCTTGATTATTCTATTGCCTACCTGATGAGCAAGTCATAAACAATCTGTTAATTGGAATACCTTTCACCCCCATTTCCTTTCCTCAAAGTGGGATTTGCAATCTCTCTCCCCCCTCTCTCTGTCTCTAACTAGCTTGTTTGCTATATATAAGGATAGCAACTCTCGCTCTTGCTCCCTCTCTTCCTTCCCCCTAAACCACCCCACGCACACCCCGCCCCCCCGCCCCCCATCACACAATCCTCAATTTGATTTTGGCATCATGGCAATCAAGTAGAAACCCTAGCTTGTGCACATTGTGGCACCTGCAGATCTTTTCGGAACCTGTAAACCCCACTTTCTTTTCCGGTTTCGACTAGGCAGAAGAGGGAACTAAGTTCTCTTCCCATGGAACTGGTTCCCGGATCCGACAATCCCATCATCTACGACCCGATGATGTCCGGGGCTAGTAACCCCACCGGCAACATCGTCCCCGGCGGTTCCTCCTCCTCCTCCGCAACTTCGTTGTCTTCCTCCCCGACAACCCCGAGCCGGTACGAGAACCAGAAGAGGAGAGACTGGAACACCTTCTGCCAGTACCTGAGGAACCACCGCCCGCCGCTGTCCCTCGGCATGTGCAGCGGCGCCCACGTGCTGGAGTTCCTGCGTTACCTCGATCAGTTCGGGAAGACCAAGGTCCACATCCAGACGTGCCCTTTTTTCGGGCTACCCAACCCGCCTGCCCCTTGCCCTTGTCCCCTCCGCCAGGCCTGGGGTAGCCTCGACGCCCTCATTGGCCGGCTCCGAGCTGCCTTCGAGGAGCACGGCGGCAAGCCCGAAGCCAATCCGTTCGGTGCCAGGGCCGTGCGGCTGTTCCTCCGGGAAGTCCGCGACTTCCAGGCCAAGGCAAGAGGAGTCAGCTATGAGAAGAAGCGGAAGCGGCCGAAGCAGAAGGGATCACTGCCTGAGCCGGGTGCAAATTGAGACAAGTGCTCCAACAGTATCTAAGTAGATGCAACAAAGTTCACAAGATCCGATGATCAGTGTTTGTTTGCCCACGTCCAATGTGAGCAAGGGATCTGAAATCTCCTTCAGCTGCTTCAATTAGTATGGTACTTTTTTGTTTTGCTATTGACTTTCCTGTTATAACATATAGATGGGCTTATTTTGTGCTGCTCATGAACCTGTAATAGTTCCGACGAACTCTGCTTAATATTTTTTGCTTGCTTAAAAGAACATATTTAAGCATATGGTTTTGATTTAGTGTATCCTGCACCTCGCATAGACTCGAATGATCAATCTGTTCGATGAAAATCAAGTAAACAGGAAGACAAATTAATTCCCTTGCTTATACCTAGAAATGTTTGTCATGCTAATGATGAACATGTGCATAGTATCATCAGATCACACTTCAAGGGAACTTGTAGGCGTGCAATTGTTTTCTTTTGTTGGTTGAAGAAATGAAAATGTATTCTTTCGTTGAAACGGCCAATTCAGGTAAAAGTCAGGATTGATACGGTTGCATCGCCTTGAACCTACGACTTAGAGTGCATGAGTGTGATTCTAGCTAGTAATCTCCGTGTTACCCCACCCTTTATATCCCTCTTCCTATGGTTGTTTGCTAACTCAATGCAACCTTCATGAGCCAAGACAGGGAATGGATTGCATTCATTTTTTTTATATATATATTAGCATGTTTTGTTTATGGTTTATAATTAATTCCTTTTTTTTTGGGAGAAAATTAAGGATGTCACTCTTTTTTGTTCTTCATCTCTCTACGTGTAGATATCCGCATGCGTGTAGGGTAAAAGAAGACATCAAGATATCATATATATATATATACATCCTATGATTGGGAGAAACTGAGTATACTCATACATCCTATGATTGGCATGAGCAAGACTATCTGGGATTTTAACTTAAAAAAGAAAGTGGAAAGTTCACGAGGGCTATGAATAGAAAAATGCTGGTTAATATAACCTTAAAAAGAGACCATAAAAATTGATCCGTGAGAGGGAAGAAGCCAAACTCAGGATTCACATCAGCTTTTCCACTTGAATATATATCTATATCTATATCTATATATATATAACATAAGAAAATTTTAAGGAAGAAAGGAACACATGCGAGACAGCTGTAGCTTCATAGTTAGATATACCAGACATGTTCCTCAATCCAGGTAAAAACCGAACCAAACAATCTCTTGGTCTCAGAGATTAAGGGCAATATCACCATGTGGATCCCCTTTTTTTCTACCATGCTCCAGTCAATTAGGAGTCACTAGAAGCAAACTTAAAGAGCTCAGCTCTCCTGATGCGGTGAAGGTGAAGATGCATGATGCATGGGGTTTCTCTGCGTGGATAGGTCTATGTGAGATTGCTGCTTAGACATGATAATTGCAATCGGTGAAATGTAATTCCATCGGATACATTCGAATCTGTTTTGTTTCATATATTTCAGGCAAGTTACGATGATCTATCTATGAAGTACGTATCCGTGTCTTCACTAGTCTTGAATTTTTTTTTCTTCCCCAAGCCATCCTCGAAGTCGAATCAGCCAGTCTGTGTTAGTTTTCTTTTCTTTTTTCGTTTTTTCTTTTCTTTTCTGGCGGATACATATTTCAGCTCTCAGTTGTGTAAAGGATGGGGGATTATTCGTCTCTGTTGAGATTCCTAGCATAGATACGAGATGATGGAGATGTTACTACTTCTGGCAGTAACCCGAGTGTGTTCAGATAATGCTGTGATTGTGTTAACTGAATCTGTATCATATTGTTCTTCCAATCGATCTGATCTCATCCGATTTCATTCATTTCTCAAGAATCAATCTGACTTATATATGTGTGTGTGTGTGTACGTACGTATGTATATTTCAGATAGTTAAAATCCTGACCTAAGAAACTGTCCCAACCCCTAACTCCATCGTTTAATGAGGAAGTGGGGCTACGTGCCTTTTTCAGCTGCAGAGATGGACCAGAAGCAGTTTGGGTATAGAAAATGGACTCTTGGTCTTCAACGGGCAAACGTTCTTAATGGCATTCGAGCTGTTCTGTGGGTCAACTGAACGTGTTGGAGGCATTCCAGCTCACCACTGGTGTCATGTCACGCATAGCGTGGATCCATTAGGGCAACCTTGGTAGGGTCCTCCCCCTATTGGTCATCCTTTTCTAAGCTGCCGCTGCCGCTATATATATATATATATATATATGTACGTATATGTCTTCATTTATTTCTATTTTATGCGCTCAACTTGCATCCGATCCCCGTTGGCATGCAAGCACGATGCGCATATGGGATTGGTCAAAATTAGGTTGGAAAACGAGCAATGAGATTTGAGCCACTAATAATCATTAACTTCAATTCTTATAAATAAAATCTATTATAAAGTGTTGCATTCTGGGATCGATGGATGTGTGCCTCTCCCCTAGCATGAAACATGGTCCTAATTTTATGCCATAGACGCGGATCTCCTAATTCCAATTTAATTCATTTCAAGATTAGTAAATTTTCGAATATCTTTTCGCAGATAAATTATTTCTAATTAAGGAAAAAAAAACCCTTACAATTTTTTATAAGTAGAAGGTCTTACATTTTTTTTCCTATTTGGCAAAAAAAGTGCCTTATTTTTGTTTTCTCCGTGGCATTATGGAGCAATATCCCAGAAATTTTCCATATAATTAATGACAAATAGATAAGAGGGAAAAATTTGAGAGTGAACACTTTTTTTAATTAATGTATAGAATGAATGGCTTTCTTAATGGGCATATTATGTGCTTGATTGTGAGGTATCCATAGGTTCGAGAAGAATCAGCTTTTTATTATATAAAAAAATAATTCACACTGGCCATACTTTTTTTTGGAGATAAATTGGTGAATTCATATTTTGTAAATTGAAAAAAACTTACAATGGATAAATTAATAAGTATATTCAATTCAAGCATAAATGGCCATTGATTTGTCATTATCAGTTGATTAAGGTAAGCCTCAGTTCCCTGTAAATTACACTTGATATTGTAATTAACCCAAATTATTTACATAGATGTATTTTATGAAAATATACCATGGGCACAGCTCCCCAGGAAATTCCGTACACAGGAGGTCCCGTAATCTACGGGTTTTGAGCTGACACGTGCGCATAAGGGACCCCACTTGCCGCGTGCTCCCACGTGGATGGCGGCACTGTGTGTCGGGCACAGGCTTACCCATCAATTATTGACGGGGAGGCGGGTCCCGCCGGGTCAAGAGGCGGGGCCCAAACCCTAGATCCTCGTGCACCGCTCCCTCCTCCTCCTGCCGCTCTCGTCGCGGATTGGCGAGGCGGAGGAGAGATCCGGGCCGTCCGATGGTTGGTTCCACCACGGAGATTTCGTCCGTACGAGGCTTTTAATGGTGGTGCTGCCGCCTCGGCCAACCAAAATTTCTCGTGTGGCTTCAACTAGCCAGTTATGTACTTCCAGAGAATTTCGCTAAACTTTGTATCTTATTGCATTTAAATCGGCCGCACTTAACTAGACGCCTTTGGGATGCAATGCTTCGCCATGAATATAGACATGAGATGCTTAAACGCCACAGAATACAGCCCTCCAGCTTTAATGGAGCATCGGACCCTAACCGAGAACTGCAGGAGGTGCTTTCTCGGCCCATAAAGTAGTCCTCATCGAGTTTGAAGTGTAGATATTAAAACAGATAATATTAAAAAATTATAAATTTAATTATCATATTAAGATTCTTCATGTCCGTTTGTTTGTGATTACATTGCTATATCATTTTAAAATTTATATTTTCAATATAATCAAAAAAGCAAAAAGGGAGGTTTCTATGTACCAAGGAGGGGGAAAGAGCAGTGGTCAGTGGCTTATAGTGGGAAGTGGGAGAGTTGGGGTCAAAATAGGGAGAGCAGAAGGAGGAGGAAAGTTGGTGAATAAGAGGTGCTGAGCTCGGAAACGGAGAAGACGTTAGAGGAGGAGGAGGAGGAGGAGGGTTTAGGTTCATATATCCATAATTTTTAAAATTGTATCGATAAAAAATTAGTGGAGGTATGAGTTTATGGGACGGACTGGAGATTCAATGAATCGAATCGTATATTTAATAAATAATATTAATAATAAATTTATATAATATTATTGTTTGAATATAATTTATAACAAAAATTATTAATATAATCATTATATTAGATAAAAGTTTAATATAAAATATAAATATAATTTTAGTAAAATAAAATATATATATTATAATGAATTTTTATTTTTTTAAAAATTTAAGTATGTTAATTTTTTACTTGTTCAATTGGGTTTATCGGTCAGACCAGGAACTGATCGGTTCAACTGTAGTTGATCTCTTTAAAAGTACAATTGGATCTTTTATAGGAACCGAATTAGACGAGTAGCTAATTACCTATTAAATCGACCGGCCCAGTCCAATTTTTAAAACTATGCATATATCTCGGTAACATAGGCGGGAGTTAATGATTATGGACTATTGATATCTTATTTTGAGTTAATTAATATTTCCTTTGACAGTCATGTATTAGTTGATCATATATATATATATATATATACATATACACATATATCGTACAACTTGATTGTGTTGATTCTCTACTGTGCGGATTAGTCGGTAATTATAATGGATTATAAATTATTGGGTTGATATCTTATTTTGAGTTAATGAATATGGGCTATTGGAAGCTTTATCTTAGAAGTGCTAAATTTTATAATTTATGGACCCGAAGAAGTAGACTGGGAAAATGAATTGGATTCACACGGATAGTGTAATTGATGAATTCTACTGATATTGCAGACTAACATCATTAAAGAATAGGAAATAGGAATTTATGGTATATATTGCCTTATGGATTTTACTTTAGGGACTAAGAAGGTTATGGGAGATCATTTCAAGGCTACTCTTGGGGAATGATTTTTTTTTGAAGTGTGGTGAGTGCTCTTGTCTAACGTAAAATGAACTAAACGTATAAATATATTTTAAGAATTAAAAAATTTATTGGTTAATTTAAAGTGTTAAGGTGTTAAACGGTATGATTCATTAGATTATACGATATGATGGGTTCTCATATCTCGAATGATGTTATATATATATATATATATGTGTGTATATACATAAATGTGATTATTATTATGTGGTATAGATATGACCATTGATTTATATGTATGTGATAATAAATATGATATTATATTAAATTTACTAGTATTTAATTATTAGCTTGTATGTATGTGTATATATAATGAGCAACGCTAGCTCGGTTATCCCAACGGAATACGTGAGATGACCCCCTCTTAAGACCTAATTGAAAAAATAAAGACTAGAAATGAGAGGTAAGAAAAAGAGAGAGATTTGATAGTAACATATCCACTCTTGCTGGTAGGGAATAATAGGTGACCCTCACAATTTCGTATTGGAATTTTAGGATATGGGAATGAGAATATTATGATATTGAATGAGGTGCTGAGTCATGGTACTATCGGAGACATGAGTGTTGGTACTACTATAACTTTATTACAAAAATAATACGATCTCATAGTTATTATTTGCACTTGATAATTTTCAAGTATGTTTTGATATTTATGTATATTGATATAGAAATCCATTATGTGATTATACATATAAAAATAATATTTGACAATATTACATTATTACAATAGAATGTATGTAAAGTTTTAATCCATTTGGCTAGGTTATGAAGATGAAATTAATTTTAATAGTGGAAACTTGAGATATGTAATAGATACGCATGTAAGTATTTGAGATAAGAGAATTTAAATTAAAGAGTTGTCAATATCGATTTTGTTACATAAGGTGTACCATTATATAATATTAATAATGTGGATTAGATAAATGGTTTAGTATATTAAATTGTTATTTCGCATTGAAAATTTGTATTCACTAAGATGCAGTTCACATATTTTATATATATATTTCTAAATAAATTTGAAGCACGAAAGAACACATATAACGAGCAAGGTAGTTATTTGACAAAAGAATAATAATTAGATATTATTTTTTTAATTTGGTTTAATTTAATTAAGTTTGGTTGACTACCTTACGACTTTAAATTTTTTTTTGTAAAATTTTTATATTAGTTTTACTATTTTAAGGAATATGATTATATTTTTATTGTAGAATATCCATTAGATTTTCGGGTTGTGGCATTTTCCCCCCCATTTACCTGGCAGTCGGATTCGATCGAGGTCACTGGGTGAGTCGGAGCTGAAAGTTTAATCTTGCAGCGTCTCGATGGGAATCCAATTTTTGGGAACCGTCTCCCATGTGATTGATTACCCGAAGGACTTGAGTACTGCACTGGTGTGATCTCAGGATCTTGTCCATACAACCTATCGAGGAAGTTTGCACAAAACTAGAGAGGTTCATGACGAAACATTTTGAGGTTTAGTGGTAATTGATGATAATTAATTAGGGGAGCGGGAGCCTTAGGATGGTTTCCCCGTTAGAACAGACAAGCAATGCCCAGATACAATCTCTGGTTATCCGCGGGTTCTCCATCTCGAGAAAGGCTGCAGCCGCTGGGAGGAGGGACTCCTACCATTTACAGGAAAATCTGTGAACGGGCAACAGATGACTGAATGTGAGTCAAGAGAACTTGAAGATCAGATCAGAGGTATTGACGCCGGAAAAATTCTTCCAGTCACTCTTCCATGTCAGCTCGCAGTGTAGTGTATACATGCATCTGTCCTACGAGTTCTAAGTTCTCTTGCAGTGGTCTATGTAGCACACGAGAGATAATCACAAGAGTATGGTAGCATATGAGGTACGGGCTAACAGGCCATATTCTATGGGTCGAAGACTACGGGCCTTTTATGGGTGTTTCTTTTTCCATTAGTGTGGTAGGAATTAAACGGACCAAAGGAGTTCTCCTGGTTGATGAATGAAATCCCATTGCTTCTGGTTTTGGGTTGACTCTGCGCTATGTGTTTCTGCAGTAAATCCCCTTCATCGGATATGACTTACTTCAGGCGAACCGTTTGCTCTCGTCAAATAGAGCCTGAGATACTCCGAAGATTAAAGGGGCGGGAAATGAAATCGGAACCAGAAAACATTTTACTTCACGCAGCTGCTTCTTTATTTTATAGCATCAGTTACTATTCACTCAGTGCGGTTTAAGCAGCTAACAGCGTAAGGCTGGCGGCATTATCAGAGTTCAGTAGCCGACCGTATAATATGATGTAATAGCAGCATCAGATCTGAGTTCTTCATTGTTTGAGTGGAGCCCTCGATTATATAGGCTTCTGCACGAATTTCATGTGTATGCCCTTCCCGAAATTCAGCAAGGGTGCCCGGTAAATCTCTCCTGCCTTGACCGTCTTCCATCTGAGAAGAAAACCAGAGAAGAAAAATGATCAAAAGAAGGGCGTCTCGATAATAAGCACCTCGATTTGGGTTAACTCAATGGTCTAAATTTAGACTGTCTCAGCTAATCATTTCCTAATGAGAACACGGCGGAGGGTACCGGTAGCCAGTAACGAGGACATGGAAAAATCGCCATGAACACCCGTGCATACTCGGCTCCAGCACATTGTCTCATCCCCCAACCGAATGGCATGAGATTCTTCACCATAGCCTCAGTGGGATCCTAATAAAAACATGACGCATAAGTATTTGCAGGATGAAATTTATCCTCCAGATTTTCTCTCCCAAAGTGTTTAGTTCGAAAAATTGAAGAGAACGGATCTGGATCGCGCAACAAATTGCATCTTCCATCTGTTTTCCCGTACAAAACAAGCCTTTGCGAGAACTTTTATGCTCAATGGTAAAGATACCTTCCAACGGGACGGATCAAATTTTGTTGGGTCGGGGTAGATTAGTGGATCCATATTGAGAGCAGGAGTGGATACAATTACTGTCCAACCTGCAGGAATTGTGTATCCTGCATCAACATAGAAAACATTCCATAAAGAAGATCACGAGAAGAGATGTCCTGCAACCCTTGAGAAAAATAGCGAATAAATTCATTCGAGAAGTAAAATTTCGACTGTACCCTGAAATTCTACATCTTTTTTGACTTTCCGGAATAACCCAGGCACAACGTTCCCCAACCTGAGGACTTCATTAATCACCTATCAGCCATCACAACAGATCTGTGAGTATCGTGTAATGGTGAGGATGCAAAAAAAGGAAACATGTACAATGAATCCAAATGAGTTTTATTGTGTTCTCTACATGAAAAGTAAAAGACATCGACTTGTATTCATCCCATGTGATCGGGGAGTCCGGGTCTTCTCTGCTTTTCTGGATTGCCTCGTGCTCATCCTGACAAATTGTGTTTGATGTAAGAGCACGACACATATGTACGTATATATATATACACACATATATCCAATGCCAATATACAAGCTAGCACAGATAGATTGAATATGATACAGACGATGAGTTCCTGCAACACCAGAGGATGTTCTTCGATCAACTTGAGGGCTAAACTCAATGTCGTCGAGATGGTCTCAGAGGAGGCAAAGAGAACGCTGAACAGAAACTGAACTACAAGCTCCTCCGTCAAGAACTTCTCAGTCTTCATGTCTTCAATGGCATGGTCGAGGAAGTCCGCTGTTTGGTCAGCTTTCTGGTGAAGCCAGTCGCTCCTTGACTATATCCCGGATTACAGACACCAACTTCTTTTGCTCCTGTGTAAGTCAATTGGATGAGTAGTTGGAATTTGTAACATGAACGCTGATTTGGCATTACTAGTTTTTCATTTTTTCGCCCCTTCTAGCCTGAGATTTCATTTCCTGGCACGAAACTCCCAGGTCGGCCTCAGCTTCAAACAAGTAGCTGCTTTTTAGGTACCTGTAAGCATTTGTAGTGGGTTGTGCCGGGAACGTTCAGAGGGATGGACATGATCCCCTTGAAGAGTGAAAAATATCCGTCGCCCAGTTTCTTCTGTCTCGGGTCAAAACTGAATAGCTTCTTGGCACTGAATTCGAGTGCCAACTAGAGAGAGAGAGAGAGAGAGAGGGAGAGGGAGGGAGAGAGGTGCTAATTAGGCATCGGAAAGGCCAAGAAAAATGGAAATCATCTGGTGTTTTTCCTTTCTGATTTCACATTACCGTCCCAGAAGCATATTTTATGTCGATAGATTCATGCTGTGGCCATGTCGATAGAGCTGCTCTGAACTCTTCTTCTTGCATAGAGAGCAGCTTTTGCTTGAGGGCATCCATCCCGAACTGCTTGAGGACCGAGCTTCTAAGGTATCTGTGGGTATTGGAGATGTTCATGGCGTCCTGCACGAAGAGTTTTGCGACGGTGCCCAAGTACCATCCTTCAAACAACCTTCCGTCCTGCTGGAAGATGAACTGACAGAACTTTGGGTCTGCAGACACGATTATGGACTCACCCAGGACACTCGTCCTGAATATCTTCCCGTGTCTGTTGGATCAAAATTTCGACAAGTCAGAGGCTGACAGCAATAGCACTGTCTGTATGATCAAGAGATAACTGCACGTACTAGGTACGTACCTCTGTATCCTCTTTGCCAGGAACGGTATGAGATCCACAGAGTAACTTGGAATCATGAACTGGATGGTCTCTCCAACTAGAGGGAGGCCCATTGAACCCGGTGGAAGAACTCCATTGCATTTGGGATTCCTCCATCTGTAGATCCAATGCGTGAGTCCGATGATAAGCAGTGCTGAGATGCACGCTCCGGTTACCCACATGACCTCCATCTTTGCTGGTAGCGGTGGCTTCAAGCAGCTGGCAAGAGCGGGCAGTGGTGAATGCTCAGTCGAGCTATCTATCTATAAGTCACTGTTTTTCTTCTGACTCGATTCGTCATTTTTAACTTCTTGTGTTTCACTGTAATATCAGCTAGGAAAATTTATGTGCAGGAGTCGGTTAAGCCGCCTAGTTTACCTAACTACCTACTAATTTTGGTAAGCTCTACACGAGTGGTAATAAGTAATGCCGGTTTACTCAATCAGCTTCTGACACCGTTCGGTAGTATAAGGCGAGTGACACCGCTGACTGGTAGTGAACTTTTCTTGGAGGGGAAAAGAGAAACACCGTTACTCACGCTGGGAGAGGTGGTCGCATAGTGAGGCAATTCGTGTATGATGGTAGAAGTAAGGGACTCTTTCAAATGTACACCTTGGCACGATCTTGAACTCACGGTGGTGTTGGTGATGGAAATGAAACGCCCGTACAATGAGAGTGAATTGTGTCTACCAGAAGTAGGTGGATGGCAAGTTAAGGATTCTATGAAGATATACAGGACCTGAATTCGCATTTTACAGTATCGTGAAAAGTCATTGATGAAGCTGTAAATCGTGATGCTTAGGAAGCTCCCGAGTCTATAAAAGAGACCGAAGGAGGAGGAGGAGGAGGCAACAGGATTTGTAAGTTTATAACTAGTTGAAGCGACCCAAGTGACTGAGATCTTCTTCATCACATGATAAAGTGAGCAAGTCGAACACCGAAACCTTGCCGAGAAAGCATTCTCTCAACTTGGGCTCTCGCGCTCTACCATCGTATCATACAGAGAGGTGTGGCCAGCCTATATGTCCGTGGCTGAAACCGAGGGGACACTAGAACCGAGTCCAGTTGAGTGGCCAGGCCGAATCCAGGCCTTCTTGCCAATACGGTTCCATCATTCCATCGTCTCAAGACACCACAAACTGCACCCTTCCCTCTCAGTGACACACATTGCATACATCTTCCAATTAATTAAACAAATCCGACAATCCACCTTTAACCAATACACATTACAGAGGAAAGAAAAGGAGTAGTACTGACCCTGGAATCCAAACACCAATTCGAAGTACGGAAACTCGTGTTGCAGTGGCTGAACCTCCTCCAGTCCGCCGATTCACTTGGGGTGGCTCCTGCAGACCTCAGTGTTATTGTGTGACTGCAAAACATGCTAAAGCCCTTAAGCTCTGGTCGTGCCTCAGAGCACGATTGAGAATGCTTCAGGAGAGGAGAAACTCTCGTATCTTCAATAGATGAGCCCTCTTCAGGGCCGTGGCAAAATCTCCGCATCCAACAGAATATGTAGTATTGGCGAAAACATCTGATAATGAATCATTTAGTTTGCAAAAATCCACGAACTTCGATAAGGAAGTTGGTGAGGTTCTTCCTAAATCTCTGGTAGTTCATGCGATCCAGCGTCCAAGTGAGCTGATTCGCGCTTGTGAGGGACTGCAGTGCATTTGTGAGCCTCAGTCGGAATGCAGGGTTTGCCTGCCTTTCTATTAACTCATTGCCCAACATCTGCATAATCGGCAGTACCAGATTTTTCGTAAGACAGGTTGGCAGAGCATACCCATACATGTTATTTTGAGCAAGTGAAGCTTACAGCAAACAAACATATCTTATGGCTGAAGTAAATCCTTTGCTGAGACAACATAATAGGATGTGAGACAGATAAAGAACCTGATATAGGCTTTGTTCACAGAGGATCAAGGGGAAAAGAGCATCCGCAGCAGCTCCCACCAAATCAGGACTGAAACAGTATTAAAAGTGAACCAACCGCCATAAAAAATGGTGTATTATCATCTTGTGCCTGTTTTGTTACAACAACATTCAGTAGGTTGGTAGTTACCTATAATCCTCTAATAGAAGAAATTGCAGCAATGAACGGAGGAATCGACCAAAGATGCTATTTTCTGTTCCTCCACTTGGGTTCCTCGGATCTGACGCATGTGAGCCCAGACCTACTTTTCCAGCAGCTGTTTCCCTGTAGTGGTACGAAGCAAGTGCTCTAAGAGCTCTTAGGCACATATTAACCACTTCTGAGTCCTGCCCCATTTTAATGAAGATTAAAGGTAGAATAAGCAAACAATACGCTAGTAAAATCAAAAGGCTAAACAATTCAAAGAAAGCACCAGTTTTGTTCGTTTCAATGACTACAGCATGCAAAATTTTTCATTGCATGAAAAACCACAATAAATCGATTCAGTATGAACTCTAGCATCCATTAGTTTTCCATCAATTTCTTATATAGAAAATGTGGCACCACAAAAATGTTGACATGGCATGTGGCTCTTCCTAAGTGGTAAAGAATAAAAAAAAAAGTCGAATTAAAAAAAATTTAAGGAGAGGGGATGGTGTTCAATATCATGGCCACCAGCCTATGGATTCTAGAATTGATATGAAATTAATAGTTTGTAGTTTTTCATGCTGCTGAAAGAAAAAGTCCGTGCTAGAAACGATAAAACGTGCAATGTGACTTTTTTGGGCTATTTACAAATAAAAATGGAGATTGGTAAGCACATTCTGCTTATAAAAACCATAGATTTAAATCTAAATATTCCAAAGCCCATTCTTTTTTAACTCATGCAGGATGCAATCAACAAGTATATGTCATTGACTATATGATTTTAAGACATGTATATAATTTGAAATTTCTTCCCAGCGTGATGTCAACTCTAGACATATGGAAAAAGCTACCAGGATATACTTTGTATCATGAAGGAGCAAGAATTGTAATTTTACCTGATGATGAATACCGAAATTAAGAGTCTCAAGAACATGAGCAAATGCTTCATTGTTTAGCTGACCAACCATTTCGGGATAAACCTCCAACATATGCGACAATAGCGAAAAGTACTGCATATGTGATGGAGAAAGCAGGAGAGAAAAATTAATATTGGTATAAACTTAAATGAAAGAAATCCTCGTGAAGCAAACTTACATCATGACAAAGCTTGGGATACTTCAAGAGCTCTAATGATATCAGAGGAGAGACTATGTGAAGACCATAAAACACAACCTGCAGGAATAGTGCATCAGATATAACCCGCAAGAATTTTCTCCCCAAAGTAACTTTTCTGATATTCACCTGAGATATATTTGTTCCTTGAGTTTCAACAGAATCTGATGAAAAGTCAACCTGCAACACATATATAAAGAATCAGCAATGAGAGCTAGGAATTAAAAGGGGAAAAAACTCCCAGAAGTAAAGGAATACCAGATCTTTTAAACAAAGAGCAGAAAGCAATTGAAGAAGTGCTCGTAGATCTTTATACTTCTCTGTCTTTGCATCACTAAGCAAGCTGCTTGAAAGACTTAATGATATCTATGAAAACAAAAAGCATGTCAGAGAGTTTCTGCAGTTGACCTCCAGAAACAGATTCAATTGCCCCGAAAATAACTTGGCCAGTCGTAAAGTGAATATATAATTAAAAAGCAGTTTGAAAATTTTAATGAAAAAAGTAATGATTTATAGGTTTCAGTGGGTGCTGTCGAGCATGATGGAAAGGGATGTTAAAACGTGGTAGTAGGCATTGCACCTTTCAAAAGAATAATATAATGCAAAAGGAAAAAGGAAATGCAGGCACCAAAACCACAATGCCTCTCGTTTGGCTATAACTGGTGGAACGATGACAGAAGAGCCTCTACTCGGGAGGCTGATTCCTTTCCTGGGATGGTCAAGGATTTATATAAAATATGTATATACTGTGTTCATGTTTCTTGACATCATATGTGACAATCTGAGCTTAAAAAATTTGGTGCACTTCTGTATGCACTGGGCTGTGCTTCTATCCTTAAATTATCCCTTCTCTCTTTCAACCCTTTAAACAATGTAAACAATAGCTCATGGATTATAATAAAGCTGTTATTGCATAAAAGCCACCATGGATTAAAATGATGATACAGGGTTCCAATACTAATCTTCCCAATCTTCTTTCTTTATTTTCCCTTTCATAACTAGATCTCCATGTCTCATAAAGAACTCAAGTTTTCAAAATTTACCTTGCCCATATTGTGAGAAGAGTAAAGCTGAAGCAATCGCATACAGAAAACAATAATAGCTGCAGTTTCCTTAGCTTCAAGGTATGCAATTTGTGCATCCACCCAGACGACAACAAACTTAAGGATCACATAGACAACTGAAGACTGAAGACATGACAATTAGATTTACCAATCAGCTCCAAAACATAAAGGGATAAACTTGCAGCAGGCAAAAGTAACAATGATTTATATATATATATATATATATATATTTGAAAGAACAATGGGTTATAAAATTGAGATCTAAAGCATTGTTGATCTTCTGCATTACTTGTTTCCTAAGCTACTTTTAATGTACAACAAGCAGATGGTTAGCCTACCTAGGAAAGGTCCTTGTTCAGGTTGGTAGAAGTATAATTATCACCAAGGACATGGAAATTGCATTACATTTTTAGACTTAATTAGCTTAAGAACGTAGGAAAAAAAACACGATTTTCTGCTGTAGAGACTTGCTTTTTCCCCTAATGTTTTCATTATGGGGGTCAAAGAAAAAGCCTGAAAGAGAGAATTATGCAGCAAGAGAGTGCATACCTCATGTTTGTACACTTCAAGAAGAGCAAGAATAGCACTTAGTACAGAAAGTCCCATTTCATAAATTGACTTTTGTGTCCGTGGTTCTGATGCCCGTGCAGCCCCACGAAGCCTCTCCAGCAAGCAGGTGATCTACATCACTCCAGCAACGTTATTAAAAAATGAATTATTGTGATTGACCAGCAGTGCTAATACGAATATTAGTAGCCAAATATTGTTGCATGATTGAAGTTCCTTCACCCACTGATAAGATGATATCAGGCTGTCCAGAAATACTTCTAATGTCATTCCTGCTAGATATGTCCACCAGGTACTTCGTCATATGACGCATAAGATCTCTCACGTACCTATTCAATTTACTTAAAATATAAGGTTTTAGGTTCTAAAATATCAACTTAAAAGCATTTTATATTAAATGCACTCACTGGTTTGCTGCCTCTGAGTTTCCCAATCCGGAAGCGGAAAGAACAAGTGTCTGAGCTAGGGATCTCTAAAATAGCGACAAATGAAGATGTTATGCTCCTGAATCATTGATACCCAAAGTATAACAATAAAACTCCTACCTGATGAGAAGCATTTAACATGAATAACATTTTTTCATTAGCAAAAGCATTAGCAAGCTCACGCCAAGATTCCTGCAAAATAATCAATGCAAATCCACAAAGGTTTAAGGGGCTGATGGAAACAATGAAAATATTCACAGGGGTTTTAATACAGTTCTTTCATAAGAACATGGGTATTACACTTTCTGCAACATTGTCAAGAGGCAACAATTTTGTTCATCTGCGAGACAATATCAAATCATTCAAAAATTTCATTTGGCTCCCTCAGGTTCTATTAGCTTCACATGCATGCAACTCTGCATGTTACTAATGTCAATGGGTCCTTTTTTAAGTTTTCCAACTTTTTCTTCAGTTACTCATAATTATATGCATTGTTAAACAAGGACTGAATTGACCCAACAAAACAAAGAGGTCATACAATAAGAGGAGAAAAGAAATGGTGGAAAAAATAATTATATTTTCTAAGAATAAATTTTTATTATTGGAATCAATACATGACTAGATTTGGAAGGAGGAAGGAGATATGATCTTGTAAAATGGGAGGCAGTGAAGTAGCCAAGGAAGCGGGGAGGTTTGGGGATAAAATCCATGGCTCACTTCAACGAAGCTTCACTCAGGAAATGGTTGTGGAGATTCAATTCCAAGCATGAGCAACTTTGGAGAAAAGTAATAGTGGCAAAATACAGGCTGGAGGGTGTAGGATGGATAACGCGCCAAAGTAGGGAATCCATAGGAACAAGCGCATGGAGGAGGATAGCTCAAGGTTGGCATAATTATTGGGGAAACACGACTATCACGGTGGGTGACGGAGGACAAACCCGCTTTTGGCATGATTCCTGGTGTGCTGAGGAGACTTTATGCTCGTTATTCCCTGAGATATATAATGTTGAAAGAGATAAGAACGCTCTAGTCAAGGAGCTATGGAAAGAGGGAGAGGTAGGGGGGGTGTGGGAGATCCAATTTAATCGTCAAGCACAAGATTGGGAGCTCGAGGCATTCGTAAATTTTTATGACTTAATTTATAGGAGTACACCAAATGGAGGAAGGGATAAAGTCAGGTGGAAGGGGAATAGAACGGGACTGTTCACAGTTAAGTCATATTATGAGAAACTTTTGCCGATAAAGGGAGCCGGAGATTTCCCATGGAGACAGGTGTGGCAGGGTAAAGCCCCCACAAAAGCATGTTTTTTTGCTTGGGAGGCGGCATGGGGTAGGGTGTTAACCATTGACAATTTGAGGCGGC
>CXYZ01012155.1:2150405-2224698 GCA_900006705.1 Sonneratia caseolaris
AAGTTAATTTCTTGACTACTCAAAAAAAAAAAAAAAATACACGACTGCCCAAGGAGGAGGTGATGACTGACCAATGCCACAAGGTGGACACAGATGTTCTTCTGCCGAACTAGTGCATGAAGTAGCTGGTAACATGTCATACCCTGTGAAGCAAAGAGTTAATGTATCATACAGAGCAAGTGGTTTTTAAATTGCAGAAAAACAGATATTCTTTGTATTAGACAAAGCCAGCAGTTTTTGAATTGAATACATTAAGAGATTATCTATCTTTTCCCGAGTTTGGTACAGGGCTGGTTCATACAATAACATTTTCTGAAATGATTTGAATGGATAACAGCATGTCCCTAAAATTAAAAATGCAAATGTCAGATTTAATTTTTGTTTAAATTTTTACAGCAGATGACATATAATTAACTTATATAGGTCTTTTTCATCTTCTGTTTTACAGTCATAGAGTAAAATCATTTGAATGAAATTTTTTCTCAATGAAGCCAAAAGTATGGCACGTTTCCCTGTTTGAAAATGTAGATGTAGTTTGATCATCTCAATATATACAACTTGGTCTAACACAATATTCGGAACTAATACCTGCAAATAATTTTCCCCTGGGTATGATGTGAATGTTATTATAGATATGCGAACAATAGTGTCCAATACAAACTTCCCGTAGTTGTATTCACTGAAATAACTGGCTACAGTTTTTCCAGAGTCTCGTAATTGGGGTTGATGCCTGCCACTGGGCAGAGAATCATCATTTTTGTTGTGAATTTCCTCCAGAGACAATAAATATGTAGCAGACCATCTTGAAAGGAACCATATAACAGCCTATATGGAACAAAAGAATATAAGGAATCAATCAGAAACAAAAGGTATAGAAGAATAACAGCTATGTTGGTAATGGTTCTACCTCCATTAATCGTGGGCTGAAAAATGATGTTCTAAGATCCGGATCTAAACTTTGCTCAGCAAATCTAATAATTGCACTGCATCAAGCAACAAAAAACATAATAACTACTGCCCCTGGTAAACTGAGAAAAGTATTATTTTCTTAATAAAAGAAGCCAAAATTCTTCATCCTTATACAAGGAAGGCAGGCAAGCTAGACTAAGGTAATAGGGATACAAAGAGGCAAGGAAAAGAAAGATTCTGTACATTATAATAGTTAACAACTTCCTACATTTGAATTATCTCGTAATGTAAAAGTCAAGAGGCACAACAATGTAAGATCCATGTCTTCTAGCCAAAGCAAGGGATGGATTTACCTGGAAAGAACAACAACTGGATGTTTATCAGCATCCAAAAAGTCACTAAAATTCCTCTTTATGGCATCTGGTACCTGCATATCATACAGCATAAGCAAAAAGATTTCATTTACAAATTGCAAGACCTATTTCTGAGAGACCATAACACATTATTATTTGCTTCTGTTCAGTAATTGGAAAATGCCATAAACAGCTCCAACAAGAGACTTCAATCATCTAGTAACCAACATCATATAAAGTGAATGTTCATGGATAAGGGTTTACAGATCCTTGATTTGCTTATGCTTCTCTGAAGGGGTCACTGCTCTTATAAGAACTGAATATACGCTAAATATATGTTAAATATTCGATTAATTGCCTCGGTTTGTTTGACATTATGACATCTCCAAGTGGTTTAATGCTCCACAAAAATATAGTGTTCGTAAGGTTGGTTTTTTAGCTTTACTAAATCAGCAGCTGATATATGGGTCCAGCAAGACTGCAACATTCATATGCATGAAGTCTCATAAACATAGTAGCCAGATTGCACGATCCTCTCATGAAGCTCATAATAAAATCTGAATAGGTAAATATAAGATAAATACCAGAGGTGTTTCTCCTTCTCCTTCATCAGCAAGAACATGACCTGTTATAAGTAACAATGAGTAAAGTTCTTCCAGAGTTTCAGTAGGATCGACAATGCCCCTGCCCTAAACACAACATGAAAATTTAATATCATGAGGCTCTGGTAAGCAGAGAGTAACTGAAAAAAATAAAATAAAGTTCAAATAGAAACAAAAACCACTATAGGATGACTATGCATGCTAAGAAGCACATTATAACAATAATAAAGACTTGGCTGTTGATTCTGGTACACAAAAGGAAGATACTTTCCAAAATCATTCTGACAGAAGTCAGTAGGCTTAATCAAATTCTGTAGATGTTCAAGATATGTAATTCTTTTGGAGAAGTTCTGTCAATAAATCTATCAAAAATATTTGTCGATCAGAAAGGTATAATCTGAACTGTAACTACAAAGCAAATTCACAAAAGGAGACATAATTACTGAATCATTGCCCAATGCTACTCTAGAATCAGAGTTCAACTAGAAGAGGACCTGATGCAGGCGTGAAACTTGTTCTGTAAAAAGCCTTGTGAGCAAAGGAACTGTCACATCAATGCCTGCTCTTGCTATAAGAGCGTAAGAGCTCAGCCTTTCATCCATGGCTGCAAAAGCAGAAAGTTTAGATGATCAAATGGGAGCCTCAATTTTCCTTTTTTTGGAATATTACATAAGAAATTTCATTAATCATGCAAGAAGCAAGTGCCAAAATTCACATGCAAAAGATCAGATGGAAGCCTCAATAAAAGAATAAAAATGATCTACAATATTATAAGCAATAATATAGGCTACTCCTTGCTTGTTTCCATACCAGAGGTGGATGCGTGAAGATAGTCTGAGTCAGAATCATCATTATATGCTGAAGCAGAAGCAGCTGAATCACAGAGTATTAGAACACACTTAAGCAAGATCAGGAAAAACGAATGGTATTATAGCATGCAGTACCACCTTTTAATTCACAGTTTACAATCAATTCAAAGAGATTGGCTGCAGCAACTGCCCCTTCAGGTGGAAGGGATAATCCGCTGCCACTACTATCCAATGGCTGTAAACAAAACCAGTGAGAAGAAAATACATGACTGTCAACAGGTAGCAAGAGTCGCCTACAATTCTGAGCCTTTCTAGAGATCCTTACATTGTTATTGGGTTATCAATTATGGGACAGTTAGAGGTATAACAGGAATCGAAATTGAACCTATAAAACTTCAGGAGTCATTTAATTGTTCGAGACAATTCCAATAGTCTGATTGTCAAGTTCCTGTTTCAACCAAGGAGCTTACAAAACTTACCTAGATTCAGAAATGAACATCTTGCACTTTATATAAGTTTTCAGAAGTGTACAGTTTTGAACATGAGCATTTATTCCCATAATTATCAACAGAGTGCCGAGAGGCCTTTTACACCCTTTTTATGCATTTGGTTTCTTATATCTAAGGTGTTCTCTATGCCAGGAAAGCTCTTTTTCCTTTACAATGAGACTATAAAATCAGTTATTTCATTAGGAAAATAAGCCTGTGACTGATCTCTGCAGATAATTATGCAAAAATATTGTTCAACAATTTATACCGCAAGAAGCGCTGTCCAGGTATCGAGCAAGATATCACGTGCCTCCCAGCTCCATGTTTCCTCTTCATAATTGTGATTGATGAGAACTTTAATTATTTCACCCATCAAAGTGGATAACAGAGTAAGAGTCCCAAATGGCCTGAACATCAAGACAATAGATCCACGTCATGAAGCACATAAATGCTGTTGCCAAAGCTTAGATAGTTTCAGCAAAATAACCTTACTGACTTCAGCAGAGAATCAAATACAGCAGGAGTTGTTACAGTGGCCATGGCCAACAGAGCTCGACAACCATCAAGCACCTCACTGAACAAACAAGAACTATTGTGAGGGAAAGGTGAAACCACCAAAAGATTTCATTCATATCTAAAAATGATCATTTCAGAAATGGACCTCCCACTCTTTCCCAATTCAATCTCTTTTGAGATGGCATCAGCAGGCTCCACCCATGTTATTATCCCAGATAAAAGTTGTACCAGATAGTGCTCTTGCGATCCATTGTCTAAATTATCAAAGAATTATTCTCTTGATTACACAAAATAAGTAATCAGAACACAACATGAAGAAGAGATTAGAACTGGTCTGCATGGCTTTCACTATAAAGGGTCAGGAAAACCAAGTTCGACAGTTAAAAATGGGATTAAAGGGGGAAAACCCTGCAAAACTAATGAAGTATATTTGTCACAGAATGGTTCACTTTAATAATAGTAGATTAAGTAATATCAAGCTATGCATTATGGGAGGTACCTGGTGGAAATATTGTCCCTGTCAAGGAACAAAATTGTACAACAAGCTTTCTAGCTGAAACTGCAATGGGACTGTCAATCCAAGAGCTCTCATGTGAAAATTTCTGTCTAAGCACCGCATATAGGTTCAACAACCAAACAATATCACCACTTGAAATCAGAATATCACGCCATGCCGGGCCAGGCTGCAACCAATATGAAATGAACAAACATCTCCAATGAATTAATAGAGCTGCCAGCAAGGTCTCTCAATTAGAGAAACTCTGAGGCACAACAATCCCTCCTAATATGCATTAGCACAAGTATCAAGCAACTGCAAAGGCCTATTTCTATCAACTATCCCTCTTTTTTAGTAGCATAATTAATTTATGACAACACTACGCTGCCATTGTTATTTCCCTCCTGCAAATCATTAATGTTAGGCACACAATACAGTCCTGAGAGAATCAATGAAGCTGACCAAAAGGATCCTGAAGGAACACCTGCACTAGGATGCAATCTGTCTTGTTGCTCAATGCATTATCATTTCTAACTCCAGCTGAGAAGACATTTATACTTTTGGAGCCATTGCGTTTGTACTGAAATTCCCAAGTAAGTATTTGTAACAAGAGACGCATCCCAGCATTACAGACTTTAACCTCAGGTGATGCTGAATCAGTGCCAAGGATTTTACTTGACACACTTAAAGCAGCATCACGTGCCCAACCATAAAAAACCTTCAATGGAACAGAGTTAACAAAGTGAGAGAAAACAGCATCAAATAGGAAAGTTACCGTACTTGATTAATGAATGATAAACCATAAACAAGGTTTTACCTAAAACTCATCCAACAGTAGTTGAATAAGCCTAAAGAAAATGCATATCTTGTAATGGCAAACAGAGTGGGTAAAAGTAAAACAAACCTTCAAATAATCCAACTCCAATGATCTGCGGCACTGCTCATGGAACTCCTTAGGAAGGCCCATGGCACTGGACGTCGAAGGAGAAAATTCAGATACCTGAGAAGATAGTACTACACCAATGAGCTCAAACACCACTCTCATTTAATAAGCTCAAGACATATCATTAGGAATCTTTATATGAAAATGCAACAACAGACAAAATGTTTATATACCAAGGACTCCAAAATACTGATTCCAATGAACTGCACATTCAGGCCATGAGTGCCAAGAGTTGCTTGCTTAATCTGGAGAAATGAGAGTTAGACACTAGAAAAATAAATATTCACTAATCTGGGGCTCCATCTAATCCATCGATAAACTCTGAACTCATAAACCAGAGATCAGAGAATGGTACACCTTTTTTTTTTTTGAGTAATCAAGAGATTAACTTCATTAATACCGCATCAAGAAGATGCGTAAAATCATATACAAAAACTTATCTAAACAAACTTAAGCCTACTCATAGCTAACATTGAGGACCCCTATACAATTGACTATACCAAAAGTGTATATCCCATATCCATCTCTCCGTAAACTTAAACAAACTTGTTTCTAGACCCTCAAATGCCCTCCTGTTCCTCTCCTTCCACACATGCCAAAAGATGGAAATTGGTATCAACCTAATAAAATTCTTTTCCTCTTTGTTACCACAAACCCCAAACCATGCCCTGAGCTCTTGATCAATAGAATGGTACACCTGCGGGACCTCATAACACTTTATACCCTGGCAGGCTGACCACTCTAGACATTGGGAAATTCCCTAACCTCTCCAGTGAGGACCCATGGGGTACTGGTTAGTTAAGGAGATACGAGCATACAATTTATACCATACCCAGAAACACCCTTCAAACCTCCCCAACCCCTCTGAACCTGAGACCACTGGATGACTTCTAAACATCTTGCCCACTGGGGAAGACTTGGGAGACTCAAAATATTGTGATGACCTCAGGACCACACGAAGATCCTATACCACAAAGAGGACTACTTGAAGGCCTTCAGACACTCAGAAACTCATTGAATCACCACCTGACATACCCAAACTCTCCAGGCCTCCTGGAAGCTACAAGCTCTCCATAATACCCTGAAACCAGAACATCCTAAGGGCATACAATGCTGTGATAAAAGAAAAAAGCGTCCCAGATGGTACCTGATAAAAGAATTGCTCTTTTTCACTGGTTGAAAAATCAAGCCTGCAAAAAAAGTCATTTTTATAGAAAAGAAGTTCATCAGATGAAAAGAAAGCAACTGAATTCACTTTAGCTTGGCTTACTCTTGCAATTGGTGGGGACAAATATAACCATGCGGCAAATATATATATATATATATATATATATATATGCTTGCATATACAAGCATAGAAAGAATCCTGCAAAATCTAGGAGAGTTTCATTGTATTTCCATATATGATGTTCACTTGCCATGCCAAGTATCAATAAATGATTCATTTTATGAAATGTGTTCTTCAAATTCTTATGTAACACATCAAACCTTATACATCATATCCATGATAAGTCTTGATGTTTAGCATGGTTCATAAAAAGTATGCTGCTCAACAAGTACCAAGAAGGTGCAAAAAGAGCATATACAAAACTCCTAGCTCAAAATCGATCGAGCCAGAAAATGTAGAGACCCAAGTATAATCCTAACTACACCCAAAACATACATCAATAATCCGTCTCTCAATGAAAGTGACATCATGAGCTCAACTATATAATGCCCATCCCCATTCCTCTGTTTATAGCAACAGAAAATATGGTGTGCCAACTTACCAGCCTCTTTTGATTAACTGAGCAGCAACAGATGAAATTTTTGCTTGGACATAACCCTCAGGCGAATTAGCATGTTGCAAGGCAAAGCAAAGGCAAAAGCTGCAAAGGCAATAATAGCTCTTAAGATGTACAATAACTATAATACTTCAACTGAGTACAGATACAGCAAATAATTATGTTAGTTGTCTTTATTGATAGATACAGTAGCATTTGCATTGAGGATGATGTGAAATTTCAAACAGAATAAATACAAAGCTCACTGTGTGTATAATTATCTAATGCTGAACCTATTATTTGTTGGGTTGACTATATAAACCACATGGAAGTTTAAGTAGCTGATACCTGATCAAGTTTCTTCGATCATCGGCAGATAGAAAACCCCATTCTCTTATTGCTGCATCTCGTATAGCTCCAGCAGCTTGAAATCTTGCGTTTGCAACATTAGAGTTCTCTGAAAATAAGCCCAAAATTTCACAAAAGTTCTGTAACTCATTGTTTTTCACTTTTTTCAGATGTAACTCATTGATTTTCACTTAAGTATCACTATCATGAAATAAATTATGCACAACAGAAATTGTAAGTTTAACACTAAATCAATTTCATGATAGTTCAAGTACCTGGCAGCAATAGACAGAATAACATTTTTGAGTGACAATCAAAATAACATAATTTTCCCAAAAAATCAATTATGTGATATTCAAGAAAGCAAAGACAGTTAACTAGAAGATTATACACTTGTTGGTCTTTGTTACAACCAAAATGCAAATACTGCCAAGGTTTATGTTCACACCACCATCTCTTCTGGTTATGAAAGCTACAACTAAGTTCTATCATTTTCCTCCTCCTATCAATCAATAAGCTTCATAGAAAAGATTAATAGTTGAATTCAATAGTAACTTCTTGTATATCTACAAGATCCATCTTGTACCATGAACCTAGAATGAACTCCTATAGACAATGGTGTGATCAGGATCAATTGATCTGTTCATGAATGTAACAAGGAACCCCATGTATCCATAAGATAGTATCAAGTATTGAATGAATACCAAGACAATAAAGATTCACACAGAAAGCACATAAAAAATTCACTTACCAAGAATAAACTGACATGCCTTGTATGGCTGGGGCGACTGAGACAGAGCCAATATAGTGACTTCTGCTGCTGCAGGGTTAACATGCATCTGCTCAAATAATAACATAAATACTCATTACTGAGTGCTATTTCACATGTTTAGACTTAGTGGACCACTTCAAATGAGCAACTCAAAGAAAAAAGAAAAAAAAAACGAGAGTATAATTTATAAACCCTGTAATTGGGAGTACAATGAAGCTAGCAGCTTCCTGATTGACTGGGGTCAGAGAAGATTCTCAATTGCACTGGTAGAACAAGTGCAAAATTGGGTCTTGAGGAGCATATTCAGAGACTAAAGCTCTCAGACTCATTTAATCGCATGGAACGGATTCAAGCAGGCTGATCCTAGTTATAGAGTACATAACCTACCGTACTAGAAAGTGTGAGCTGGTCTAAGCTAATCAGCAGTGGAACATTAACAAACAAGAAGGAAATGTAGCAGGTGAAACTGCTACGTCAGTGGCAAGTCCTATGAACTAAAACATTGGTGCGTCATCACATTGATTTCAATAAACCCTCTGAAGAATCACCACCACCATCATTTGTTCATTACGCAAGCAAGCAAGCAAGCAAGCAAGAACAGTACGACGCCCAGCTGAGCATACCCCAGACGGAGTAAAAGCTCAACGGGTTTTCAAAGTCCTGCAGCAGCTAATAACACGGTGATCAGACACATATGCACATTTTATAACTGTGTGTCTGATTGGGAACCTGAATGGAGGAGCAGGCGGCTTCAATGGCGTGCATGGTGGATTGGAGCCGCGCCAATTCACCCCCTGCATCCCCGTATCCTTGCATCGTCTTCCTCGTCAATCAGAAGACCGATTTGAGAGCGAGAAGAAGATCGGTCGTATGTACTTCGACGTTTTACTTTGCGGCTTCCGAAATTTTCTCGTTTTTCATTTTACCTTTTTTTATTCGTGCTTTTATATACATACATATATATATATACTTAGACACCGCTTCGTACAAATTCCGAATTAATAAAATAGTAATAATTAACTTATAATTGATATAATATTACAATGATGAAATAGAAAATGGGAGAAATTACTTAATAATAATTGAATGAGAGATGAAAATCATTGAGAAAAATATGGTAAGTAATTACATGAATTTACAATTTTACATTCATATCCTCACTTTTTATAAGTCTAATGGTTATTAAAAATTAAAATATAAAGTTAAAGGGCATATTGGATAATTGTGACAGTATGTCTAAAAGGAAGAGTCTTCCCATATATTATAATAGTACAGATATGTCCCTACTATTCACTCATTTTATTGTGAAATACAAATATTTAATCATATTCCCAAATACGCTAAGTCCAACTCTTTTCATAGTAGAAGATTAGGGATTGCAACGGTGAACCGGGAAGAGGTGTCGTGGTGAAGCCCTCAGGTACCACTGGCAGCTTAACGGTAGAAATTGGGCGATACGGGGATGGTTTATTAATGGCTAAGAGGTGAGAACCTCGGTGTCCGGTCGACGATGGTCGAGACAGAAAGCTTAGGGGGTAGCCTTAGGCACGATCCAGGGAAGCTCTGAGAAGAAAATGATAATGAAGCTGTTCCTCGCTTTGTTGGGAGACTGCAGGACCGTCAACCGCGGAATCAGGTGTGGCATATGTTACAGTGGAATTAACTCGGTAAACTGATGCTCTGACTCGATCTGGGCGGGACGGACCAGCACCGTGATATTTTCTGGAGGAGCCACACTCCGATGTATATAACCTTATCATGGCGAAATCTGTGTTGATCATTCTTCCATTCATTGAAGAAATTTTCGCCGGGACCAACCCATCAGCATACGGCGATAATTGCAGAGGCAGAGACAAGAGTCTACAGAATAATATGCTTTCTGCAGGCATTTACCTGCATGGATTCAGTTGAGGGAACAAAACCAAAGGTTTCTTCTTCATGTTATCCATTCTCGGGTATGAATCTGGACAGGGCAGAATGATTCTAAACATGGTACAGCATTACCAGAAAAGCTAATAGTTAAGAAAAGGAAACGAGACATAGATGAACAAATACTAGCTTCGAGAAAATGGTAATTCGAAAACCTCTCGCCAAGTGAAGTTGTTTCAGCTCTCATGGCAATCCAGTCGGTCAGCAGAAGCTCTGACATTCTATCAGGGGCCCAGGATCGTCTTCTATGAAAAGCATTCAGCCAGAGAAAATAGCTTGAAGTTTCCCAACCTGCAGCATGTTTTGTACAAATAGATCCATTCAGAAACCCCATAAAATAAAAACTTTATAAAAGACAAACAGATAGAGTAGAATAAATTGAGAGAAAGAGGAAGACAGACTTGTTAGATCAGCAGTGGGTTCTAGTTACCCCAAAGTCCTCAGATTCATATGGCTACTCTTCCAGCAAATCACAAAAGAATGACCTCTGGGGGCATATGTTATTGAGCAAAGCCTTCATATCCCCGACTTGTAGCTTCTCCTGGAGTGCTATTGCCTGAGACCTGGGCAATTGCTGGTAAAATGAAGGTATATGAACTTTTCATTAATGACTTCAAAGAAGTACTAGAATTTGGTGTTGTGAAAAGTAATTGAAAGATCAGATTACTGATAGCTCCCCAGCACAGAGACTAATACCTTTGCCAGCCACAAGATATAAGTGGTTGAATACATTGCTTGCGCCTGAAAATCATCAAAATCATTATCTGGAATGATCGAGCAAGAGCGAAGGAGATGTAACTCGTCATCCAGGAAAATGGTCGAATCAGGCTGTGTCATGAAGTCTCTTAACCAGTGCAGAGAGAGGAAACGGCGATAAAGCCATAAAGCCTGTCAGAAGTATTAAAAAAGTTGTTTGAAGTTCTAACTAAACGCACATATAATGGTGCAGTTTTGCACCATTTTTAAATGGACCATAATGAGACTATAAAAGACTCTGATCATTGTCAAAAACCATTGGAACCGGTAAAATATTGATACAGCAATAGATCTACATGCTATATAAAACTCACAGCACATTTTACTTGCTTTCACTAAGTAGAGAAGTATCTCTGAAATTGTGAATAAAAATATTTGCTTTTTGAGTATATATTATAGCTTATTTACCTTTTTTAGTAAATAAAATATTTACAAATATATATTATAGCTTATGACTATTGGCAGTTGAATGTACGATAAATGCATTTGATAATATGTCCTCATGGCAGGAAATAGAAAATCCTTAAAATATAATCGTGCCATTTATTAGAACTCGAGTCACTGGCAAGAACAATTAATCAAGAGCTTAGAGCATGGTTTGGGGTTTGTGGCAACAAAGAGGAAAAGAAATTTACTAGGTTGATACCATTCTCCATCTTCTGGCATGTGTGGAAGGAGAGGAACAGGAGGGCATTTGAGGGTTTAGAAACAAATTTCTTTAAGTTTATGGAGAGGTGGACATGGGATATACACTTTTGGTATAGTCAAATGTACAAGGGTTCTCAATGTTAAGTATTCATGGGTGATGCAATGGGTAGGCTTATGTTTGTTTAGCAAAAAAATTTTTGTATATGATTTTAAGCATCTTTTTGATGCGATATTAATGAATTTTCTTTATTGACTACTAAAAAAAAAAAAGAACTTGAGTCACTGGAAAGGAGGTATAAGAACATTCACCTCTCTACCTACGTATCTCTTTATCAATGATTTATTCCACGCAAGCTCCCCCTGTCATTAGCCAGTGTAAGCATGTATTCATATTGAAGAACTGGGTTACAATCATCAGTTTGCTGAAGCTATACCTTCCAAATATCATAAATCTCACTGCTGCTTCCAACTGATGATGATGCAATTTTGGAGCAAAAATCCTCATGGATCCTCATCAGTAGCCGCTACAGTTTAGAATACAAATTTTGATAAAAAAATCAGCATGGAGCTGAGAACTTTAATCATGTACATCTTAGATCTTGCAATTTCAATCTTCTTTAACATCCATAGGACATTGATTATTTCTTGATTGTCACCCAATAAACAAACTCTAAAAGCATCAAAGAGTTGAAACTATGGTTGAAAAATCTCTGTATCCTGACTATCATAAGTTAATTTGAGAATTATTGTTAATGTCAGAGACTGAACCTCATAATTAGAAAAACATTCTGAGACCTCACACACAGTTTAAAAGCGAAAAAAAAAAATCCATTCCTCCAAGTATGAGCTTCAAGTGGTGCACCAGATTCAGAGGAATGATTGTTGAAACTCACTCTGTGATAGTGAAAGCAAGAGCTGTCGGCAACATGCAAACCTGCCCAGGCTTTGGATTTTTTCAATTCACATTGAACCTAGGGGCACATGTACAAATGCCTCTATCAGTGAAAGCGTAGAAAGAACCACCAGAATGAACTAAAATAGTACAAAGTACAGATTGATATTTCCATCTAGCCAGAACATTGTCTAATTTGCATAACTTGTTACATGTCCCAAATCCAGCTGTTAAACACTGTTACACTGAAAATTTTACACCAAATGTAAAAGAATCCGACTTGCTGACCTGTTTACCCGTCATGTAGGAAACTAACCAGCATCGGTGATTCCAGGCACGGTAGTTCATCTTTGATCTCTGCAAGACAAAGTAAAATTTCAAGATGTATCAGTATTATATAAAAGGGGAATCTCAAAATCCATGAGGACATGTAGAAGATGATTGAATAAGTCCTATCCTTATCATGGCATTCAATGTCAAAAATGTTCTCATTTCTTTGAATTTGGAGTTATGTCCAATTATAAAATGAAATGCATTCCAACATACTGCCTGCAAGAGGTTATCATATATATAGATCAGAGAAACCATACAAACACATATTCCAAATAAATCTAGCTTTATATTAATCTGCATTTGCCAATGTAACATGTTTATAGCATCATTGTAGCAATCATACCATGCCAAAATCAAACTCCAAGCTAAGTATGTTGCAGGTCTGGGTAGGATGTTGCTAACTGTGCTCCAAGCCCTTATTTGTTAAATTCGAAAAGTTAGTTTCAGTATTAACTGGATCAATTCAACGATTCAAAATTTTGCTTTAGTGCATTCTCTCAAAGTAATCCTTCCAGTTTCTGATAATTACCTTCTAGTGAGAATCCTCCTTTTTCCTTTCTAAACTCTACATAATGCAAATAGACATAGAACATCATGTGCAGGCATATAAGGGCAAGCCATGAGGCTTATCAAATGAAAACCATTCAAATCCTCAAAAATGTTGCAAATTAAAATAAAAGGTTGGAATGAAATTGTCCTAATGGGTGAAATTAATGAACCTTCATGACAATTTAGAATCCAATTCCAGGAGTTGAATTAAACCTCAGCAATTCTTTCCACTAGCTCAGATTCTTTTCCCACAATCTCCTGCAGATTTGGAACTTTCCCAACAATGCTCTTGATCACCCATCGCCTGGCATCAATTAGCATGCATAGGCATCAGTTATGACAAAAGAAGAAAAAATGGAATCAGCTTAATAAGACCATGCAGTCTAGAGAAATAATCCTGAATGCCATGTAAATATCTTTGATTAGCCAAAAGAACAACACAATCTACAAGTGACAGCACTAAAAATGATGAAACTACAAGATGAAACACAAGAAAGTACCTGTGGCTCCACGCTTGTTCACTTTTTGCAGAATAAGAAAGGATAAGTTCAGACAATCGAAGTTCATCCATATGCATAGATAAATTATCTTTCTTCAGGACAATTACCCTTCTGCACAAACAGAGGCAAAATACCACAAGGCAATGTGAACAACGCTAGAAAAGAACACAGCACCGGAACTTCCATTCCAAACACGCTTCAATGCCATTGAAGAAGTAAAATAATAGAACAGCGATCGACCTTGAATTCCATGCAGTGCCCAAATCAGCACTCAGCAGCAGGAGAGCCTTGCTATGCTTCATGACACCAGCTTCGAGATCGTTATGCGTCCTCGTGCACCGCCACGGAGAAGTCCCTTCGCCAGAGAGACCATGTACGCTGCTTCGCTTCTTATATCGTTCAATTTCATCGAAGAACGCTTTCTTGGCCTGCTTGTACAATGGAAACAGGATTTGTGTGGAAATCCCCAGCTTATGATCTCTATAAAAGAACTTGAATCTATCTGGATCACCCGAGGAATCACAATCTGCCTCTCCGATCAGTGCCGCAAGTTGGGTGGGGTGAATGAAGCCGATTTCGTCGCTGCACATCAAACAGCAAAAGAGCTACGCTACACGTCACCGAAGCAGAGAAACGACGCTAAACGAGCAGTCCTGAAGAAAAACATTAATGGTGAAAGCATACATGAGGGGATCCGAGTCCAAAATATGTTCGAGCTCCAGCAGCAGACTGAAGCTCTCTTCTTCCAAGTAAGCTCTGTCCGCCATGTTTCTCATGTGCTCGGTCGATCTGCGGGAGGCAGGTATACATACAAGATCAAAGGTTGGGGGAGACCTGTCAAGTGGCAGCGATGTAATACTGCGAGACATCAGGGGCAATAACACGACATCGGAGACCAAAATCCGGGAAATTCAGCTTCAGGTCAGCAATTGGACCGGGGCTTGGCCGCTTTGGGCGTGGCCGGTTGAAAGGGAGGGGCTAAAGAACATCGGCTCCGTGGCATTTGTGTGATTTTGTCAACATATCGGGGGTATTTACGACCGTCTGCGTAGGGACTGCCCAGTGAGAGAGGAGACGATGATGATGACGACGACGCGAGTGCGATGAGACCTCACCTTACCTTACCAGGAAACAGAGAGGGAGAGAGCGAGAGAGATCTGAGTGTAGAGATCGAGTCGAGGTCCGAGTTAGGTCAGTATCGAACAGTGATGGAGTAGCAGCAGCGGGCTTGCAGGGATTGAGGGACGACAAGGCGCGTGGTGTGTGTGAGAGAAAGGGAGAGAGTGGGGGAGTATAAAATCCTGGCCGTTAGATCTGTCCCCGGGGGCTTCCGTCAACCCTGCTGGATTCGGACTCGTCTCTCTCTCAATTTCTCGCTTTATCCCTCTACCGAGCTGCTAGAGCTTACCGCCAGCTGAAGCTCACCTAGAAGGGGTCGATCGGTCCGCTCGCGGGCTTCTCTGCTGCTGCTGCTGCTTCTAAGGTAGTTTCTTGCTTTCTTCGTTTAGAAGTTGCTAGAAAATTTGGCGTTAGGAAGTGAAGCCTTTTGTTCCTTGCAGATTTTGTCGATCAGGTTATACGTTTGAGTTCATTGATTTGTAAATCCTTCCATGGAAAACTCTCCTGTGATACATTTGGAATGTTAATGTGGCAACACATCTTAATTGGAGGTTAAAACTTCACACCTCATCAATTGATATAACAGTTAGTTTATGATTGTAAGATCTGCATGAACATATATGTGTTTCATAAAAAAGACCTCCCGAATATTTGAAGAATTTCAGTATGGTTTCAGATAAAAGGTGGGTAGTTTTTATTAAGTAGGGTAGAATACGGTATAATGGGGAGAATTGCAGATGTACCTCTAGAAAGGTTGTTTCAACATAGACTTTGAAAGGTGCCTATGACGAACTTAATTCATTGCCTTGTGTTGATAAGATTGACATGTTAAAGCCCAGTTAGTAATCATAATGTTAATTAGTCGGACTCGTGAGGTTCAAAAGAACATTAAGGTACAAGGAGACATAGACAGTTCAATCACTGTTATGCGCTTTCAAATTTCTGAAAATAGGTTCATTATTGCAACCTCTTTGCTAGCTGTAGATTCATTTGTGGTTCAGGGCTCAACTGTACTTAAGAGCAAGTATGAAGTGAATTGAGCTTTTCTTAGTCCTAACTTAAAACTTATGTGCTTTTGGGGTTTAGGCAGATTTGAGCACTTCCTTGGCTTCATTGTGGATCATGCACTATAATTGTGTGTTTCAAGGTGCTAAATTTGATAGTGAGGATCGAGGAAACAAGACCATGTTGAAGCTGAATAAGTTCTGGAGATAGTTTGGATCTTGATGGTTTATTAGTAAGTGAGATGTTGCAGGATCTAAGGTTCAAGTGGTGAAATTCAGTTCCAGGGCACTGCCTATGTCTTTTCTTTGTGACTGAGGAAGTATTGAGCTTCAATGAGTGCTGCATAAAGAGGACAAGGTTGCTGATCATTAGATTCTAACGTGGCATTACCCTAGATGGCATTATATACATATTGAACACAAACAGGAAGCGAACATCCATGGAAGATTATTCTAAATATGCTCATAGTCCTGTGCACTTGGCGGTTGCACGTCGTGACCATGCTGCTCTCAGGCGTGTTATATCAACCCTCCCTCAACTTGCCAAGGCGGGTGAGGTAAATACTGAAGCTGAGTCTATGGCAGCCGAACTTGTGGCAGATACTGTCTCTGCTGCTATTGATAGACGTGATGTTCCAGGCAGAGAGACCCCTCTACACCTAGCTGTTCGATTGCGAGATCCAATTGCTGCAGAGATCTTAATGGCTGCAGGTGCTGATTGGAGTCTTCAGAATGAGAATGGTTGGAGTGCACTCCAGGAAGCAGTTTGCACCCGGGAAGAATCAATTGCTATGATCATTGCAAGGCACTACCAGCCCTTAGCCTGGGCCAAATGGTGCAGGAGGCTTCCCAGGATAGTTGCTTCGGCTGCTCGTATACGTGATTTCTATATGGAAATATCTTTTCATTTTGAGAGCTCTGTGATCCCATTTATTAGCCGTATTGCTCCTTCAGATACATATCGGATCTGGAAGCGTGGTTCTAATCTTCGGGCCGACATGACTCTGGCTGGTTTTGATGGATTTCGCATTCAAAGGTCTGATCAGACTTTTCTCTTTCTTGGGGATGGTTATACTTCAGAGGATGGTAAAGTGTCTCTGCCACATGGTTCCCTTGTAGTTCTCACCCATAAAGAGAAAGAGATCACTAATGCTTTGGAGGGAGCTGGTGCCCAACCTACTGAAGCAGAAGTTGCCCATGAAGTGGCCCTGATGTCTCAAACTAATATGTATAGGCCTGGTATTGATGTAACTCAGGCAGAGCTCGTTCCTCACCTGAACTGGAGGCGGCAAGAGAGGACTGAGATGGTTGGAAACTGGAAGGCCAAGGTCTATGACATGCTCCATGTGATGGTAAGTGTGAAGTCGAGACGGGTTCCTGGAGCTATCACTGATGAGGAGCTTTTTGCGGTGGATGATGAGGAGAGGTTAGCAAATGGTGAAAATGATGACTATGATGATGTATTGACTTCTGAGGAGAGAAAGCAGTTAGAATTTGCACTTTCTGTTGACAATGCTGATGGTCTGGGTGAAGATGAGGGTCATAGTGTTTATGAGTGTCAAGAAAATGGTTCAGCTGGTAACCATGAAAATGGTGAAACCAATGGCAAAGAAAAGAAGGGTTGGTTCGGTTGGAAGAAGGGAGGAAAGGCTGGAGCTGATGATCCGGAGGAGTCAAAGCTTATGAAGAAGTTCTCAAAGTTGGCTCCTGAAAGTAGCCACCAAAAATCAGGAGATCATCAGAAGTCATCAGAACTTTCCAAGGATGATGGTTTAGATTCCAAGAAGGGAAAAGATAAAGCCAGTAAGAAGAAAAAGAAGAAAGGTCCCAGTAGTGAATCCAAGCATGAGAGTGAGTATAAAAAGGGGTTGAGACCTGTTCTTTGGTTGACACCGGATTTCCCACTGAAGACAGATGAGCTTTTACCTTTGCTTGACATCTTAGCCAACAAAGTGAAGGCCATTAGGAGGCTCAGAGAGCTTCTAACCACTAAATTTCCTGCTGGCACATTTCCTGTCAAAGTAAAATCCTTGACTTCTCTTTCAAATTCACTGCCTCACTCTCTTTACATAATCATTTTCCTTGAGTTTGTACTTTTTTGGGTAAAATTACTGCTCATTTTTCTTTCAGCTAACTTTTGTATATGATTTCAAGCACCGTCTTGGTGCAGAGATAATAATATCTTTTTTGAATGCCAAAAATTACTGCTCATTTAGTACCGCAGTCCTGATGTTCTAAATTCATATTTCACTTTGAAACTCCAGTTCCTTCCACCAAGTTATTCAATATTTGAGCTTTAGTCTATGACTTCAACTTAGGTATGCCCTTATTATGTTATTTCTTCTCTTGTCCTTATGTGATGATTAACATCATTTATAAAGGGATACAGCTCTTTCTTACACGTAAGAAATTTAATGCTAGTGAAGGTTTCCTATCTGTGGCAACTAAAATGTACATCCATATATACTTCTCAATTTGTAGCTTGCCATACCTATTGTCCCCACGATCAGAGTCCTTGTAACCTTCACAAAGTTTGAGGAGCTTCAGCCTTTAGAAGAGTTCTCAACTCCTCCATCAAGTCCAGCCCACTTCCAGGATGCCAAAACAAAGGAGTCCGAGGGTTCAACATCATGGATTTCTTGGATGAGAGGGAGCCGCGGAGGGCAATCAAGCGACAGCGACAGCCACCACTACAGGGACGAGGTCGACCCTTTCCACATACCTTCAGACTATACCTGGGTCGATGCTAATGAGAAGAAACGCAGAGTCAAAGCGAAGAAAGCCAAGAACAAGAAACATAGGAAACCAACATCTCATAGAAGTGGGGATGGAGAAGCACCTCATCTGAGTGAAGACCCTCAAGAGTAAGGATGACAGCAGAGATTTTCTCGGTGAGGCGATCCTACACAACATCAGTACTCAAATCTTCCAATGGGATTTTTTTCCGGTGGTGGGGGAATCGGAGAAGACACACTTCTAATATCACTTATCATTCACCCGAGAAGAGCATTATCTTCTCTCATTGTTCTGTGCTTCGTGACGTGAAATTTGGTTGGAGTACAGTCTCTTCATTTCTTCTGATTTTGCTAGCGATGCTTTCATCCAAGAAATTATGCGAAACAGCCATCTCTGTATGTAAGACAAGCTTATGTTTTTGTGACCTGGTATTCTTTGTTTCGAATCAGTGATGGCAGGGCCTGGCCGCTCTATTTATCTCATTTCTGCTCTTTCTTTAGCGAATAAGCATTGGGACCATGCTGCATTTCTATTCTGTGTCGTTTGGACTCCTGTTAAATTCTCCATGCGGTGAATACCTTAATTCTAGTCCCTTGGTCAAGGCTTAAGCAGTTCTGTGTCATAAGGGTTATTTTAGATCTTCCCCTCAAAAATTACCTGATGAACTCAATCCATAGCTGGTTAGGGAATTCAGAAAATACCTTCAAGAGTTATTTTGCTCGATACGGTCACCAGTAGGTTTTCCATCAACAAAGTTATGAGCCGTGGGGAACCCAACTTGGAATTGAGTCAAGCTGAGGAAACCATCAAACTGGTGGCATGTTGTTCTTTACATGTAGTAAATGAACCTTTTGTATTCACAGTTAATCATAATAGACATGCTACTAGTTTCCTAAAACAAGGTCTTTGAATCAGCAGATCTGCTTCGCCACAATGCAACAACTGGAAATTAATTAGCATCACCTACGGAAGCAGGAAAAGAATTGTCCACTGTTCAAGATCTTGAATCAGATGCAGCTGCTTATCCTAGTCAATCTGATTTAGGCCCCCTAGCTCTTCTGAAGGAAGAAGGCCCTTCTTCTTCATCGACTGTTGCTGTCTCTTGCATTTTATGCTTTCCACTTGCGCTTGAAGAGCCGTCATGTGTCAGGTTTGAAGGGTTAACCACCGTTCTGGGAGAATTTTGATCAGGTGCCCCTGTTTTCTCATTCCCGGAGGCAGACTGAATGGCACATGGAGAAGTATCATCATTAACGGCAGATGAAGTAGCCTTAGAATCTTCACTCTCGATCCCCCTCTTCTTATCCCACATCACTTGCAGATACCTCCCCTGTTCTTCAATCTGCAGCTGCAGCTTTCTCTGAAACTGCAGAAACAAAGTGGCAGCAATGAATAAATACGAGTACTGCAGGGGATAGAAATCCTCTCCATCTCCCACCCTCTTGGCGATTTTCAACAGGATTTGGGGTATCAGAGAAAGGTAATCTCATAATATGAAATCTTACCTCAAGTTGCTCATGAAGCTTCTTTTGCAGTTCAATCTGCAATCGCAATGCTTCAGTGATACCCATACTCCTGCAGACCAATGAACATCATAAAGCATATCAGTTCCAGAAAATAAAACTTATTCTGTGGTACTTATTCACTGGATAAGATTCACAAGGTGCAGAGAAAGCTTGACATGATAGGCCTCTCCTGCACCAAAACAAAACACAGGCAGACCATTGCCAGTGTTGTGATAAATTGGCAAATCAGAAGTTAATAATGAGGATGCTAAATGTAATAAGTCTATAGCTAGTACACTCGACTCAAGGGAGTGGAAGTGACTCACGTCCTTAAGTCAAGAGATTTCATTTCATCCATCTTGCTCATTTTCTTCTCTGAAGATCCTCCTCAAAAGGAGAAAAAAATAGCGAGCCATTTTGTCATTGACCATCTGACGTATGGGACACTAGGGATTGATGGCATATGAATCAACAAAGAAAACCACAAAGACTACCATATGCAGTTAATGATGTGATAACATCACCCAAAAAAAACACTCCCTAAGATGCTTATATGCATTATTTACTCTTATCTGAGATAGTTAACCATACACATCTAGAAGGCACTTCAGATGATATTCATTTATACTAAAAGTCCAATCCCAACAAAATGAACACATGGAGAAGAACGTGCAGGAGAGCAATTGTCACCTTCTGATGATTCTGGTTCATATTGAGCTGTTCTATATTTCTGAAATTCAAAAGAGAAGAAATAAATACAGGTTCAATCAAAATTGAATATGACCATACCCATAAAATAATTCGATAAACGGGTAAATGATGACCTGCAGGTGGCTTTTCACATGATAAATTGTCAAGCCTTTCACGTTCATGAGTTTTAGGACTTCCTTTGGAGTAGCTATAATACAAAGTGATAAAACAATTAGGCAAGCCGTGCTTAATCCCAGAAATCTATGAGGTACACACAAAATGAAACTACTTACTTTCACTGCCACCAAGCTGATTAACAGCAGCCACAAAAGATTCATGAAGCTCCGGTGTCCATCGCATGCGTGGCTTACTTTGTGGTGCAGCAGACAATTGATTTGCATCCGAAGAAAATTCTCCGGGTGGAGTTGGAACCTTTGTATCTTGATGGCCTGTGGCTGCTGCACAAGGCCCTTAGGAACTGCTTTCACTACCTGCTTGCATTCCCATTTTTGGATGAAAAGGAAACAGAAGACAATAACAAGATGGAAACATGATTTCTCATAGGTAGAGAATAAACACTTCTGATGGTGAAAAGAGGCTCTATCCATCTTGTTTGAGAATAATGGAGCAGAAGGAAGCTTCCTCTGTGGACTGTAGCATGGTAAAATGTGCCCATAAAAAGCTAAACTGAGAGGAAAACTCTCCCTGAAATTTTTAATAAATTTTCCAGTTTTGTATAATTTGTAAGCACTTTAGCTTAATCAACACCACTAGCCCAAAAAGGCAGACTTAGCTAAAGCAATGCCCTGCAACCATCTTATGGATTGTAATAAACTTTCATAAGCCTCCTGGGTGCTAAAGTAAGTAACTAGCTGAGGAACTAACCTTCTCTCTGGGCTTGTCACATCAACATCAGAAAGAAGTTCAGTCCAATTTGGTTCCAACACCTCCTCAACAGACATTAACTGCTCAGCCCACTGCCAATCACCTTCCTTACCATGATCATCAGATGCCAAGGCATCACCAGTGGTCTCTATCTGGGTAACCTGACCATTCTGGACAGGGGAATCTTCAGAGAAATTAAAAAAAACCCTGAAATTGATCTGTTCCCCATGAGACTTCTCTATTTCCTCCAGAAAAATTAGCCGACTCCGCAGGCCGTCCAGCATGGGCAGAAATCTCTGGTGGCATAGGCAGTTCATTGATGGATCAGTCAGAAATAAATGAAGAACCTGGCAATTCTCTTTGATGTTGTGATCCATAAGAGACTGGAGAAAAATAAGCATCTGTGCCAAACAAAAGGAGATAGTGACAACTGGTGTCCAGAGGTCCCACCATGGGAGAACGTTTGTGTTGTTTGTGAGGATACACGATTTGTCATTGTTTTCTCCATCTCCTGAATTCTCAGCAGGTTCTGAAAAGTAGCTAATATCTTTCAAAATGCTCAGGAAAACAGCTAAGAAAATATTCCTGCTTCAGATGCCTTGAAATGGTTCAGATTCTTCCAGATACCTGCTAGCAATATCAGAAGATAAAAGCTGATTAATTTAACGAGTTCTGAAGAGCCGAAAGAGGCCACATATATCTGTTTTTTGAAACACAAACTCAGTTGCAAAACTTGATCTTTATGCTATGACTATTCATCGAAGCGACCACTAAATGAATTAGTACAGAACCATCAAACGCCGACCACTATTCAACCCACGACATAACGTTCGAATCAACCCATTCCTCAGTAACAATACTAAGAGCCCTTATAGCAAACTCCAAATCACGGACTTTCACCATTAACACTGAAAAGTTTTCTCACGAACAATTGCGGAGGAGAAAAAAAGAGCGAACTTGAGCTAAAAAAAAAAAAACCTTTGCCAACACAAGCTTCAGCAGGGGACCTACGCACGCAGAATCTCAATCAGACTCTTCTTCCTGATCAATGATAAATAAAATAACTTAATAGGCTTGCACCGAAGCCGAAAAAGTAACAACTTCAAGCCTAGCTTCGTCCAAACCAAAGCAAATATGACGGATACAAAAGAGGTGAGGGAAAAAAGATAAATCCGACAGAAAACGAAGTTTCTGACAAACTAGAGGCCGACCCAGAAAAGATATTGTACCGGGCGATCCAAAAAAAGTACCTGCATAGACAATGGAGCCAGTCTGATCTGAGAAGAACACGGGAAGCTGATAGATGGAAGTTAAAACAGCTGATGATCGGAAGGAGGCGGCCCTTGAGCCGGCAGAGCCTCCACAGGACACGGCGAGGAAGAAAACAACCCAAAGCAGTACACTCGAATGAATCACACGGCCTTCTGATGAACCCAATCCATCGCCGTCCTTTTGTCCTCTCGATTTCTGATTTGACATTCTGAATTTGCATAACGAAACACACAATAAGACAAAAAAAGTCGAACATTTTTGTCTAGTTCATGTGATTCTCATTTTTCATGTTCTCCATTCACCCCTTAACTAATCATAATAAAATATCAAATTATATCAATCAACTAACTGGTTAAACAATAATACTAAACTTCAACACATGAAATAATTCTATGTTTGTGTATTCACAAATAGTGTACAACAAATGTAATAACATGTGAAAACATTAAAAAAGCATGTCACAAGTAATGAAGACGTGCTTAGGTTCAATGGCCCCTAAAAGTAGAGATGTTAATCAGATATGTTCATTACTCTCATTAGATTTAGAAACTATTATGATCCGGGTCTAAAAAATAAGTTGGTTAAACTGAAACTGACTTGAAATCATTTGAAAACCAACTTGAAATCATTGTAAAACCAATTTAGACCGTCAAAAATCTTATAAATTAACGATTAAATATTGTTAGTTCAATTAAAAATTAAAATAATAAAATATTCATTTTAAATCATTTTAAAAAAAATATAAAAAAAGGTAAATAGGTCGTGGTTCACTATTCAAACCAACATGAACAATTTCAGGTCAATTTATATTCTCTTAAACTGTGACATATAATTGAACCAGTCCATTATGTTTAGTGAGCTAAGTCACAACCTGATCAAGTGGTTTCAAATTTGTTTTGAACTAATCCATATCAATCATTTAACATCTCTATCCTAGAGTCACCCTTATGGAGATATCACACTTGATTTGGGTTTGCTAGCTTAGAAGTTGATCGGCCTGTCGGGCCATGATGGACCTGCCTGTTAATAGTTTGGGCCGTGCCGTTCCAACCCGCGTTGCCAGCCGAAAATCGATCCTATGCTTCCAGCCCCGACATGCTAGTGGGGGCCCAGCCCTATCTACCTAGCTCCGGTTCAATCGGTTAGGGTATATATCCGGGTTGACAAATGGGCGAACCGAACCGGAACCGCTATTCTCCTGTAGGAAAAGGCGGGAAATCCATGGAAATTTTGCCGCGCAATCGCAGTCTCGCTCTCATTTCTCTCTCCCTCTCTTCACTATCTCTGTTTCTGTTGGCTCTCTCTCTCTCTCTCTTGGGGTTTGCTTTGACTCGCAACGATGATGTTCTCAAGCAGCCAGCTCGGAGCCGCTGCACCTTTCTCTCAATCAACTCAGTCAACGGATCCCTCTTCCGTTTCATCTAAGGTGACTGATCCCTCTACTTGTCAATCGCACGTAGATTGTCAGATTTGTCTTCAGTCGGCAAATCTGGAAGTAATTGTTTCTCTTACATAGGAGATAATCGATATTGAGCCGTGTGTCTTCTTCCATGATTGGTCAGAGTCGCGGGACTGAGGGATTGGTGCCGGTGACGGTGAAGCAGCTGAGTGAGGCCTATCAGTCCGGTGACGAGAAGTCCAATTTTCAGATAGATGGCATTGATGTCACCAATGTACCCATTCTGATCTCGCTTTCCTAGCAGCATACATCTCTTCAAACCCCACCCCCACCCTTTTTTTTTGTATTTGAACTGCTACTTCTTATTTAGGTCACTCTAGTTGGAATGGTGGTCCAAATGGTTGCGAGGGTGACTGATGTCAGCTTCACCTTAGACGATGGAACTGGGAAAGTCGATTGCAGAAGATGGTACGCTGAAATATTTCAAAAAGAATTTGTCTTGTGCTCTTTAGATAATGTGATTAGCCCTAATGGCATGTTCAAATTTAATTATTGCTTCCATCCTTCCTGTGTAGTTTGATGCTCTCGAGAAGCTGTACTGTCACAGGTTTCATCAACCTGTGCCAAATGTATGGGTATGGCTCATTGAATTGATCTTTTGTTTCTTTAATAGGATAAATGACAGTTCTGACTCCAAGGAAATGGATGACATTCAGTGAGTCTATACCTCTCTTTTCATTTCGTGAATTTCTCAACTTGATTGTTGCATGGGCGGTATTTAATTTTGTGTTAGGTGATTAAGTGCGATCATTTGGTGATTTTTAATTGCAACATGACAGGGATAGAATGTATGTTCGTGTCATTGGGCACCTGAGAGGTTCTCATGGAGGGAAACAAATTGCTGCCTTTGCTGTTAGGTATTTTATATATGTTCATTATTTTCATGCAACCAACTACTATTATGTTGATATTTTATGGATTTAATGTTGAAGAAGTGGCTTGATCTAGATTAAATTGAGTAGTGAGTTTGTTCCCTATTCCAATTACAGTGGCGTTCTCTTATATATTGTTGATTTTTGCAGGCCCATATTGAACTTTGATGAGATTACTTTCCACTTTATTGACTGCATCTATCAACACTTGCAGAAATCCAGATTGAAGGTACTGTTTGACTATTAAAACTTGTATCTTCACTCGCCTCAAGCTATTGTGTAGTCAAGGAAAAGCCATGCTGTTTTAAAAATGACTGATTCTCTTCTACCTGCTCTTTGAAACAGCATAATGATGCCTCTTCCCTACCTAAATCAGTGGAATATCCTGCATCCTCAGTGAGCAGTCAATCTGCTTCCAACGTGCATGTGACAGCTCCTTCAGATGAAGTATGTGATCCATGGGATATTATTTCTTTTTTTAGGTTTTGCGTTTTCATTTTGAATGAGATGATAGCTCTCTCTGCAGTTCTCTGGACAGTATAGTGTTGGGGGGCTCAAGAGCTGCGATCAAAAGGTCCTTGAATATCTGCAGCGGAACTTGTAAGTCATTTTTCTGAAGTTTCTCATCCAAGTATCTGTGTTTTGGTTGATTTCTCCGCCAAATGGGTTCATCCGTCTTTTTGATAAGTAAATAGCTTTATCCTTCAACTGGATTGCACCTTGTTAATAGGGAAGCAACCATTTCGTTGAGTTACTTCTCATTGAGTTGCTTCAGCCTTCTAAAAAATTTTAACATTAATATTAAAATTTTTTCTGCCCTATTTCAATTTGGATTCACTTGAATCAACCATAGTTGTAATAAGCTATGCATATGTCATTTTTTGTTTAAATTTGGTGCATCTACGGGCTTTATGGACCTGAAGTTCTGCAATTTCAATTTGGATGAAAACCGCAGTTCAATAGAGAAGGGGGTTCATAGGGATGAAATTGCCATGCAGCTGAAAATTCCAGTAGACAAGATCATGTAAGCTGTCTCTTGCTGTCTCCCCCACTCTCTCTCCCCCTAAGGGAAGTTTTATTTAAATTGTGCAAATTGTCTCTACAGGGAATCTATCAGAACCCTGGAAGAGGAAGGTCTTATATACTCCACAATTGATGAGTGTCACTACAAATCTACGACGGAGAGTTGACCTGCTGGTACGGTTCTACTGCAGGGGAAATGTCAGCGTAGTTATAGAAAAGAAGAATGCTCAAGTTAATTCACTCTTGACTGTCCTGATTCGACAATACTATTCATGACAAAATGGTGTGGTTGAAATTACTGGGAGTTAGTTTTCAGACCAGTTTTCTCAATCCTACGTATAGCTGTATCTTGGGTGTGAAGTTGCTGCTCAGTAGTAATGGAGGATATTGGTCTATTGACGAATTTAAAGCAGTATAAATTTATGGGTTTGCATGCATCTGATTCAAGTGTTTCTTTCATAACCAAAATCATTCTGAAAGTAATTGCTCGACAACTCTTGTCATCCTAAAACATCTGAGATGGTTTGGCGCACTCTAGCATTTTGTCGCTCCTCCATGAATTTCCAATTTGAGTGCAGTATCAAATCGACCGTGGACATGCTAAATGGAATGTAATATAGTCTGACGCACGAATGGTCAGTAATGCGCTCCAGATATCCGCTTCTGCAAGCGGCTGTTCAGCTTTTGACAACAGTGCTCTCACTTCAGTTCTTCTTCTCCTTATTAGCATGTCCAGTTTTTGGCTGATTATCTCACTCTCTGCTTCCAAAACTCCAATTTCTCTTGTGCGGTTTTCTCTATTCCCATCTGTTCATCTTATGTTCTCTCTATGATGTACGGGTTGCTTTGCTTATGCAAGGACCCGTTTGTGACCTTAGGAAGAGCAATGGGGAGATATGTCAGGTGAATTGCTTCATGCAACAGCCATGGAAGTTCCGTGAATCATTTGTGGAACACGAGAAGGATGCAGCAGTCGAGCGACAGCCACGGGCTAGATCTCATAGCGGTCCCCCCTTTCGTCAGATGTTCCTCCGGAGGCATAGTCAAGATAGCACATTACATGGCAATGCTGAATTCACCCGCATCCACGCACTTATCTCAGTATCAGGAGGATCAGCCAAGAGGATAAGAGTCTTGTCAAGGGGTAAAAGAGGGTTCTAGTATCATCTATATGGATGGTTAATCTCATAATCCAATAATGGATTAAGCAAACGCAGCCGGTTAGATTGTCCAGTAAACTCAACCAAGGATCCTATTTCTACACATATCTGACGTGGAACTTAGAGTGGGGAGTGCTGTTGCTCTTGATGAAGATGCTCAATTGTCTCTTCAACATCCTCCTCCTACTCGGTAAGTTGTAGGGTTCAAACTGCATTTGCCGCAAGCAAACCACGTGGTGATGATAGCAGCCAGTGCGAGCAGATGTCCCAGCATGAGACTCGGTGCAGATTCTTTGCAGTCCAGGCAGGAGCGCGTGAGGGCTGAGCGTGAAGCAGCAGTGTACTTCTTGCTCAGATCCCCCAGAGGGATCAAGTTGTGTCGAGGGAGGGGGCGAGAGGAGGAGGATTGGTGGTGAAATCAAGAGGGAAGGGTGGCGCCATATGTTTGGTTCATCCTAGTGGAACGAGGAAGCACCATCTATCTCAGCACCCTCGATAGGCTCTGTGCTCTGGCCAGTTTTTTTGCTGCAAATCCATACGCTCGACCATTTTTATTGAAGAAAGTTAAACGGAGGCCAACCAAAAACGAGGAGAGATTGCCCTCCGAAATATGATCTCAATGCCATCGGGCGGGGAGGTTGGAAGGACGGACTAAGTAAACCACTCTGTCAGCTAGAAATATATGCACGCCCTGTAACTGGGTTTCTCAAAAGGATTGAATGAATCTCATCCGAATTGTTAAATGAGGCCACGGCAGCAAACCTGCGGGTCTTCCTCCGCCGAACAGTTTTTTCATTTTTTTTTTCCTGATCATTCTGCAGCAAGAATCGCCGAGTTGAGATGTTCGCGGTCACTGGAGAACTGCAGCCTTCAAATTACTTCCTGTGCATCATCAGAGGACTCAAGTGTCAGGGGACAGTGGTAAATCCTTATAGCTAGATCAACGGAGGATCACCTCGAGGTGATATCGGAGCAATTTAATTTAATGCAGCCTAAAACAAGTGGCTCAAATAAAACAGTTTATCGCAGAATAAGAAAGGGATGCCTAGCAAATTCACAGGCAACATCTCCCAGAGATTTACATGTTACGTAGTTTTAGAAAGAATTTTATGCTCGTGTCCTTCCAACAGAAGAATGTTGAAGGTACGGGAAGCAGAGTCACTTTTCAAGAGCATGGATGCTGACATCTTCTGTTCAACTATGTAAATATCTGCAATCTCAACTTGGAGGAAAGTAGATCTTCACCTTTTCGGCTCTCATCGCGGCAGAACTCGCTTCCACAGCGGCAGCGGAAGGCCTTGATGGGATGATCAACGTCGTCAAAGTCAATCCCGTAGTCCTACCACAGACTTTTGGTTAGAGTTCAATGGCATCATGCACTTACTGGTAGGATGCTCAGGAACATAAGTGAAAGGTGAATATGGAGTTCCAGTTGGACAACAATTGACTGATCTAAAAAGCTTCAACTAGTTAAACAAAGATGCAATTTATCAGCTAACATTCCCCTCATGTGCCGAATAGTGAGGAAGATCAAATACGTGCAGCTGATCAACTGAAAGCAAATGCTTTGAGCTAGGGCACCGACAAGAACAAGACAGACCTCCTTACCCAACTCAGTTCTTCATATGCCTGAACAGCTCTGGTAGTGAAAAACGCAAGCTGCAAACATGAAACATAAGGATAATTCCAAACATCAATCTTCAACGGAGAAGTTTTCTTAGCACATCCTTGTCAAGAAACTGATCTATCCCCTACGCAAAAGTGAAAGCAAGAATTTTGTTTCTGGTAAAAATTGGAAAAGTTCATACATGGTAGTAGTGGCGGTCAGGAGTCTCTATTTGAACAGGAATATCAATCAAGTTTGCGTCGCAACATCTGGAATGGAAACAAAAATTATTTTAGGTTGCATACTACAGGTAAAGTAAATGAAATAAGCTTAGCGAAGGCCAATATTCTGAGCAGAAACTCATCAGAAGTGCTACCTGTGATTAATAAATCGGGCAACATTTCCATTATGTGTTGCATCCAAACAAAGAGCATCCTCATCTTGCAAGCCTCTTTCTGATCCCCAATCGGCATCAAGAGTTACAGGGTATGTATGCCTCTCAGTGCCACAACTCTGCATATTTCGCTCATACAGCTCAGCATTTGTGACTATTTCTCCAATATATTCACAGACAAAGGTTCCTTTAGGTAGGTCCTCAAGTGTCCTAACACCCCAACCTTTCCCTTCTTGAGTTGAAAATACCTGAAACATTGTAGGGTTCTACACAGAATCAGAAAATGAAATTTGACGTTCTATTATGGGTCGTGTCACTAATCAAAAAGAGAAAAAATGGCCATTTCCCAAGTACTAAATACTTCAATAGTTGACATCGATGACATGCAAAGAGATGCAGATTTATCATCAAACTAGGGGTGCAATGCACCAAAAGGTAGCAAAAACACATTATAATAGGTTACCACAACTAAAAATCGGAACCTGTAATCGACAATCATTATTAGAGATACTATGTCTATCGAGTATAATTTAACTTAAAAAACAGTAGTACTGTGGGAATCTCACCTGGAAGTTGCATGTCACACCTCGCTGCACGACTCTGTTACCGCATTGCATGTCGCATCCACATCTTCTCCAGCATTCTTTAATAAACTTCCTCAGCAGATGACCTTTACATTTTTCTGGCATGAACTCATTTTTAGTCCTCTCTATTGGACAGTCTTCACAATAAATATAATGCTGCTGCTGAGGATTATTTTTCATTGCTATACAAGCTTCTAGAAATTCTTCCTTTATTTGACCTTTGGGGGTGTAGGCAAACTCTCCACCAGTTTCACCAGTGCAAGCACAAGGCAATTCAGAGGAAAGGCAATTTCCCGAACAACTCAAACAACAATCATCATCTGAAATGCGAGCCAGAGAAACTTGCACACGAGCATTTTGGTATATTATATTATGTGGTATGTAGTTAAAACATGGAAGTTTCTCAGTGCCAATTTCATCCACCAGTGAGATTTTCATATTTTCAGTCCCCTTTGCAATGTCAAGGACATTTCTTCCTGACCTCTTCTTGTCAAGTGTAGTAGGTTTCTGTTCAGCTACCTCAGGGCTACTTCTGCTTCCATCTGTATCCGAGTTTGAAGCCCTCTTCCTTCTCTTTGGCTCTGAACCATTGATAGTCGGTTGTCTTGGACCTTCATCGGCAGAGGCTCCTAAACTTACTTCAGTAGAAGAGCCAACTCTCTGGGAGTTTCTAGAGCAAGTGCCCAAATTTAAAAAACTTTGACAGATGTCTTGGAGTAAGTTGGCAACAGAAAGCTGGGATCCGACATGCTTGTACAAACAAATGTATTTGTTCTCCACGTATCTCAAAACTGCATCTAATTTTGGAATCTGAAAGTTCTTTTGACCAGGAGAAGGGTGCCAGTTTAGAAATAGTTTGGCCTCTCCTGAAGGCGTTGAGGCAATGATACTGTCACTCTTTGAGCTACTGCAGCCATTACTTTTGGCAGAAGATTCTTTGAAATTCACATTCCTATATGGAGATGCCATGGCCACGTTGGAATTATCACCAGGTGATGATCTTATCAATAAAACTGGATAACCTGTGAAATAAAAATCTTAAGACTGAAGGTACAGAGATCAATAACCTCAGAAATGACTGCACTCCAGGACAAAAACAGCTTCCGCCAGCAAAATTTTCTTATACCCAACTGCTACACTTTAGGGTTTTAAAAAATGGTGTCTGATACCAGCATCAGATATTTGTTTTCTTACAGCACAAGTTAGTTCCCTTTTTGAGTCAAGAATTCAATGAGCCTACATCACACAAGACTCTCTATCTTTCGTGGGTTCCCTTGATCAAGCCATTACATGTGAGTCACTGGCTCATCACAAACACATCTCTGTTGTTTGCCTAATTTGCAAATAATGCATGGCAAGGCTTATGGGCTAATCCTGATAATGAAAGAGCTCAGCTGAGGCATAGTGCACAACTGACAAAATTTTCTCAATATTAATTCTATCTAGAATAGTATCACCTTCGCACACTGTTTCCTTGATGACTGAAAATAAACTGAAGCATTTCCAGGAAATAAATGAACTTACTTGAGGAACGCACACTGGCAGCAGAGTGTGGCAAGTTTTCTGCAGAGATGATTTTTGGCTCCACAAGCTCTATGCTATTGTTATTTCCAGGGATACCGTGTCTCAGAGTCTGAGAAGATACAGATTCAGCTTTTACCCTCCCAAAATTCTTTAGGTCCTCAATTTTCCTTGATATTGGAATATTATCATCATCCTCCGAAGATGAAAGGTCAACTGATTTTGATTTTCCTATTGTCGGTGAAGCCTTGTCTTTCTGCTCTTCCGGATGGGACCTCTTAGATGGTCCTTCAGAGTCATACATCACTGTACTACATCCATTACCATCAACTGTTCTCTGACCAAAGACGTAGAAACAACATATTAATAAGTGAATAACAGACACGTTACCGGGAATATCGATCCTGTCAAATCATAAGAGCGGCAATGAGCAGTTAAATGATACAAAAAGAAAAAATTATCTATGAAAAAAATATACAACAAAGGAGAAACATAAGAAATAGAAAGCAAAAAAGAATATCAAGTTATGACCTTATTTTTGTTGAGCTCATAATAAGAATCTATGAGTGTTCGATAATTGTCTTCTTCAATGAAATCCCAGTTTCTGTTGAACACCTTCAGAAGATGCTTCAAAACTGGCTTAACCTCTTCATCAGGAATCCCCAGTGCCCTTGTCACATTGAAGGCCTGACAAACTTTAGGATGCGGAGCCATCACCAATTGAGCAAAAATCCGAACAGCCGCTTCAGAGATTGCTATATCCTCCTCACCATCGAAAGGTCATATCCTGTATCACGCCATGCCAAGGAGATTAAATTTCCGGTCAGGGAAGGACTACCATAGCAATCCACAGTCATCACGTCCACTAAACGAGAAAAACATGCCAAGCTTCCACCAGTGCAGTGAGACTGCTCGTTTTCCCCCTCTGCTAAGAGTCACCTGAGCCGAGTGTCGTCTTAAGCGGCATAAACATGACGGCAACAACAACATCACGTCAAGCACATTGGCAACAGCATGCAAGTTGACGATACCGACCTTGTCAGAAGCAGAGGAGACTGAAGATCCGCGTTCGCCTCTGGAGCTCCAACAAGCGTCTTCGTAATTCGATTCCACAGCGGTAATCAGATTTAACGAAGAGTTTCAGGCTTCCCAGGACCGGCAATCCTTCTCCTGCGGGTTGTTTGGATTGACGCAGCGGAGGTAAGGGAATGAGAGAGAGGGGGTACGAGGGCGAGGGGTTGCACGGCCATTTAGTTCTTCACAGCCCTGATTTATATTATTAAAAAAAATTATACCATAAATATTATTATATTATTTATTAAATTAATTAAAATAATTCATATATTTTCTCCGTGCCTGTGATCCCTTGCGGGAGGAGTTACAGGGTGGCTACGAGGACAGGGGTCGCTGCAGTCAGGTGCAGGGTTATGCGGTAGGCTTTCAGTCGTGGGGCGTGTGATTCGCTGTTGGACTTTCTTCGACTGGTCGGCGTGGTTGGTTCGGCTCTGGAGTTCGCGGAGATGTACGGACGGCCAGCGCCTTAGGGGAAGTCTTAGGATCTAAAAACGTCGACACGGTTGTCGGGGATGATTCCGTTGGGAACCCGCCGCCGCAGTCCGGTCGTCGGTGCATGGATTAAAAAATTAATAATAATTCACTTTTAATAATATCTCTTTTTTTTTTTCTTTGAAAAGGATTTAGTACGAGAAGATTCTGGATCAATTATTTCTCATTTAAATCCTGGCAATATGGGTAGAATATCATTTTGATTTTTTTTTTACCATTTAGAGAATTTCAATTCAAAATTTGGATAACTCCTAATTACATGAAGATTTGAATAAAGTTGAGATGGGTAAATTTTTAATTTTTTTAGATTATAATATAAAAAATTGATATGCTATTTAAGGAAAAGTTAAAGTAACTATAAATGAGCTAAATCAATTGGGGACTCAATCATGTCGCATAATAGGGTGGGTTGACCTGACCCATTTAAAGAAGACTCTGCACCGGAGATTCCGTGTGTCTATTCCATTGACCTTTTTTTTGGGGACATGTTTCAGATATGTTGCCTGGAAATAATACTGCATATATACCTTGAATTAGACTCAGTGCAATCGATTTGTAGGTATCATAAGCATGACCTATCGAGAGGAGGCCCACAATCCATCACACCAATGCACGTGTCGGGTTTCTTTTCTTTTCTTTTCTTTTTCGGAGAAATTGTTAGACCGTGTTCCTGGAAAACTGGGGTGGCTATTACGACTCGCCTCGAGCAGAGATACAGCCGCACGCAGAGGATTGAATTATAAGAAATGTATGATATATGGAGCTGATGGAGGAGTCATTCGGACGGATGAGAACATTCAGTAACCCATTGGGACGTGCAGGATAGAGAGAGACGATCACCAGAAGAGACCTTTTGAGAGTTTGACTCCTTCAAGTCCGTGCTCAGACCTTCCCTTTCCCCTCCCCCGGCGACGGCGAGTGCCATTGGTAAGGATTGAAATCTCCAATCATTTTAATTTCATATTAAATGCGATCTCATAGTGCCGAATTACATTTCGCTCAGTCGCTCTTCTTCTTATTACAGTCCCCTAGCAGTTCATCCGATCTTGAAAATTAAATGAAAATAAGGTAAGCTGATTTAGGGGTAGAAAATGATTGATTCATAAGAGGGGGAGGGGAAAAAAAATTAAGAAAAGCAAAGGAAGAAAGCCCGCAGGATCCGAGCGGTTCTTCTGAACTGTCTGCAACATGGAAGTGCACGGTGAGAGACAAGTGCTTAAAGGTTAGTCGCTGACAATTGCTTTGATATAATGTGATCGAGATACGACAATTTCTCACCTTATTATCTCCGTGCAGCCGCGATGACCGCCACAAAGATCAGAGTGATCAGCACAAAGGCAGCTCCTCCTCCCAGAATGATTCCCATTTGTTTTCCGATATGATAGGAATCTTCCCCTTCTTCTTTGTGTTCTCCTGTTGAAACAACAACACGGGCAAACCACCGTTATCGAGTTGATGCCGGTTTGTGGCTTCATTGAAGCAAGATTTGGTGTCGGGAAATTAAGATTATCCTGAAATGGGCTTGAGTTGTAATCTAAAAGCTCTACATGCATAAAACCAATGGGATCTCAGTCAAGCTAAGCTAGATCTTGCAACTTAAAGTGAGATCGAGCTTTGGCCTAAACTCGAGCACGGTTGGTTAATTCGAGCTGGCTCGTGTTAGTTGCGGCCCTGTCGGGCATCATGTAACATTTCATGAATATATGAACATGGCATGCTAACACGGATTTATAGTTAGGCAAGGGCTACCTTCTTCTCCATGATGTTCTTCTTCGCCTTCTCGTTCTCGCCAATGTCGTCCTTCACCTCTTTCACGTTCTCCTTCGTGTTCTCTGTACTCGTAGCTGACTGAGCACTGCTCTAGGAACACCTTACCATAAACTGACCTCTCGCAGTCTCCCTTGGCAATCTCCAGTGCCTCACGGATGCACTCGCTGCACTTCTTCTCTTCCATGTCCTCCTCGCACTCAGCCTCTGCCTGGAACCCTTCTCTCTCCACAGTAGAGTAGCCATGCCTGATCTCCACCTCACTCTTCAGCTCTTCAAAAGCAGAGTCCCTTAGATCATCGAACCCCTCGATCTTCACGTACTCTCTACTGCAAAACTTGTGCTCCTCCTCATGTTTGATTGCCCTGACAGTCGAGCGGTCTTTCTCCTGTGAGGGGGAGTTGGCCTCATAGCGGAGTGAGCATCCTGAGAGCTGGATCTTTGCTGCTATGGCTCTGCCGCAGAGAGTGTCTGAGACCTCGGGGAGCTGGGCAACGCAGCCATGACAATCTTGGTTGGTGATATCTCTTCTACATTGGTAGAGCCCTGTAATGCTTCCATGATCATCACCTGGTGAGACACATAATGCAATGTAAAATAATGGATGTTAGAGTTAAGACTCTAAGTACATCAATTTCATGAACTCAAAAGGATAATTTCTCCTGTCAATCCACGGGATTGTCATCTCAATCAAGAAACCAATTTCATTGGTGCTTCTTCACTTCATCTCGCATGCTCCACTCTCTTCTTACCTTCTTGTTCCTATTTCTACAGTATTGAACTCAGCCATTCTATTTACTAATCAGTGCAAGATGTACATATACGTGATATGCAATACATGAGTCTCACAAAAGGCCAGTGTTACATTACCTGCTGTAGTCCTGAAGAATTTAGACTGCAAGGAATGCGACACAAGTTCATTAAACAGGGATGTGAGGGTCTGTTCATGAGAAGAAGCAGTGGCCGATCGGTCTGTGAATGTCTCGTTTGCACAGTTCTTGTAAATCAGCGCAGCATACTCTTTTTTGGGCTCAACCGAAGGCAAGAGAAACCCAAGAGTAATTAGTAATATCAGCCGATCAGCATGAAGAGAGAACTTCTTGTAATTCTCCATCTGAAAGTAGACTGTTAAGCACTGCATGAAGATATCAACCAAGAGGTTGATTGGTGGGACATTGAAAAAATGTTGTTAGAACTGACACTTAAACAACCACTGGTTTTGTTTTATACAGTGAACGACGTGCAGTTTAGATGCTGTTGATGCTCATTGGATTTATGAATGGGGGTGGCTTGGGAATCTGGAGATCATCGGGCAATAAGAGCTATTTTTCTTGCCAACTCTCATCTAACTGTGAGGCAACTTGAGTGATCTTTTAATCAGTACTTCATATAATAGGACTAATTAAGCAATATATGTCAGTCAGAATATGGTACTGACGACGAATCTTGAACTCGGATGCTATGATGGTCAGAAGAAAATAGACAATTTAAAGCAATGATAGAGAAACCCAGCAACTAAGAAAAGGTCAATGCAATGACAGCGACTTTCATCGACTGGTTTTGCAGAAGCAATGACAATTACAGCCAGGTTTCTCGTTGCTCCTAATCTTCACAAACAGGACCACTTTATGCTGGAAAAAGTTGGTGATCCATTTATGTTTGTCCTTGCATTGGTCCGGTGCAGATAACCGAATCAAAGGAATCAGGTTTTCTGTTCCAATTTGTGTCATTTGCATTAATTTAGAGCCCCAACAAGGCCAAATTTATCATCGGATTCCCATTTCTTCATTTAACTATGACGCAGCTTCAATCCACATGCATTTTATTAACTCTACGCGTGCTTATTACTTCTAGCGTGCAATCTATTGCATCTTAATCATTCAGCTTTATCATGAGCCAGCAGTGATGGTTCCATTGGACAAACTGCAGAGGTTTGTTATGCTCTTCGTGTTGTTCATCACCTGCCCGCCTAACTACTTCTAATGACCACGTTTCCTCCAGGATGGCATACGCCAATCGAATATTGCATAGAAAATTTCCAGCTTTCTGATCTTCTTCCGGTTGGTCTCCACAGACTTCGACGTAGCTGGTGATAGAGCGACGAAAGAGAAGAGATTTTTCTTTTACCCTGGTGGCGTGATCCCCGTATGTCTTACAGGTATCCATGCTTTTTTATGGGTCAGGTGAACGGTGTATATAACCTCTCTCGCACCCGTGAAGTTATGAACGTCTATCAGGAACCAGGAAGTGTGCCATGAACAATTGAAGTGCTTTATAAATAGGAACAGTCGACGTGCTCCTCATAAATCCTGGTGCACAAAATGATCCTTCACGGATGCATGTCCGTGTTAGGTGAAGACTTGTCTTCATAAATTACCAACTGCTGCAAATTAGAAAATAAAAAACACAATTTATGTCAAATCCTCAATCTATGTGCATTTTTTCCTATTGATTTGTATTTTGTAAATGAAAAAAAATGACATATTTATGAGAAATTTCTTGCAATAGTGGCCCGATTGAGGAGAGTTAGCCTGGAACTCCTACAAAAGCATGTTGGCTTTCCATCGGATGATCTAAGACACAAACTTTAATGAGCACTTCGTCTTGAAATTTCCAGTCACTCTCTTTGGCAAGATGAACTTGTTCCACCTGTGGGGTTCATAGTGAAGTGCTGAAGGATCGAACTTATGAACATCTTCCAGTGTTCAGCTTAGCAACTGGTCATTTGCTGCAGTATTCTATCGGTAAGATGTTTCAGTAAATGCGGTCGACAGCCATCTCTTTCTCTGTGCATTTCTCGTAGAGAGACCATTAGGTCTCGTCAACCTTGATTAAGACTTAGGAATGGTACTCTCTTGAGCATCAGCTTGCCCAGATAACCAAGAGATTCATGTGGGTATTCTCACTTACATTATAGGAGTCAACTGCGCCACACCTCCTCGTGCAAGACCAAAATGCCCTTTGGTTTGTAAGTCCTCTGCATTTCCAACCATGTAGCTCGAAAAGTGTCTGATTACCGTCTTCCTCTAGCTGTCTTGAGCTCCTGTCGAGATGGCAGAGACAGCATTCAGCATCCCACCATGAGCACATATTGAGTTTGCTGGAGTTGAGTGAGAACTATAACTTTATTGCTTGCTGCACGAGATTTGTTGGACCATGGTCTACATTTCTGCAAGGAAGATCTAAGTACGAGTAGATTGGGATTTTTTGGTTTATTGTTTCATAGTTGTCCCAAATCAGGTGCACTGTGTATGTAATTCTCTCTTCTTTTCTCTCTCGATTCATTGTTCGTTGATGGTTCCAATCCGTAAGTGCAATGAGAAGTTTTATTAGTGAGTAATGAACCCAAAAAAGATGATGATACTGCATCAAGGCTCATTTCTCACCATCATTTTTATTCTTACCTCCAGCAATTGATCCAAACCGGCTAAAACAGAAACAGAAAAGGAAAAAGAAAGTGCAAGTTCATATTTCATGCAGAAAGTTGGCAAAAGAGAGAAGGCTGTGTAGGAAAGGGAAGGATCCATCAGCAACGAAGAGCAGAGAAAGCCAACATTAACCGAGCAGTTCCTCTCAACAATCTGCGTCATGGATGTGTATAATCAGCACGAAGTTTCAAACTATATGTTTGTAAATTCATACAGAGAAGTCTAACGTTTCCAACGAATTAAGTGATTAATTGTTAGTCGCTGAGGATCATCTGCGAAATGAATATGGGGAGATGGGTGGCAAGATTTTATTACTTGAAGCATCAGTGAGTAAGCATTTTTCAATCCATATAGTTGGCAACTAAACTTGGATATGTTATCGTTCAATAGGGCGATCCCTAGCCATCTCTTCTCCGTAGCGCCAAGAACATCAGCCCAATCAGCACCACAGCAGCTCCTCCTCCCAAAATAATTGCCAATTTTCTTCTGGAACGATCGTGTTCTTCCTCTTCTCCTTCATGATCTCCTGTTGAAACTACAACACGAGCAACCATTGTTATCAGAGTCGGTGCTGATCTGTAGCTTTATCAATTCTCGATCTGGTATATGAAACAAAATGGCCTTCTGCGGTTTGGATTAATGTAAAGCTCCAAATATAGTTAGTCAGAGCTGAGTCGAGCTAGATCGTGGAATTTAGAGCAGTTTCGGACTATATTCTGGGAATTGTGAGCAATTACAAAAGCCAAGCCAGCTCGAGCTGGTTCATATATGGGTTGATTACAGTATTACTGGGCATCATTTAACATCTGATGATCAGGACATTCAGCATAAAGATACAACATGCTAGCACAGGTTGATAGCGAAACCGGCTACCTTCTCCCTCTCCCTCTCCCTCTCCCTCTCCCTCTCCTCGGCCTTCTCCTCCACCTCCTCCTTCACCTCCTTCAGTGCCTTCTCCTTCGCCTCCTCCACCTTCTCCTTCTCCTTCTCCTATGCTCCCTTCTCCTTCATCTCCTTCACCTTCTCCTTCGCCTCCTCTGTGATGTTCTCCTTCACCTTCTCCCTCACCTCCTTTGCTATGTTCTCCTTCGCCTCTGCCACCTTCACCTTCTCCTTTTCCTTCTCCTTCTCCTTCACCTCCTCCATTACCTTCTCCTTCGCCTCCTTCATAAACATACCTCACCGAGCAGTGGACCAAGAACACGTCACCTGAAAGTGCACTCTCACACTCTTCCTTAGCAATCTCCACTGCATGACTGATGCACTTGCCACACTCGTGCTCTTCCATGTCCTCCTCGCACTGAGCCACAGCCTGGAACCCTTCTCTCTCCACAATAGAGAAGCCATGATTGATCTTCACCTCACTCTCCAGCTCTTCAAAAGCTGAGTCCCTTAGCTCATCAAACCCCTCGACCTCCACGCTCTCTCTGCTGCAAACCTTGTGCTCCTCCTCATATTTAATCTTCCTGAAAGGCAAGCAGTCTTTTTCCTGTGAGAATGAGTCGGCCTTGTAGTGGAGTGAGCATCCTGAGAGCTGGATTTTTGCTGCTACGGCTCTGTTGCAGAGAGTGTTTGAGATGTAGTGAAGCTTGGTGACGCAGCCATGGCATTCTTGGTTGGCGATGTCTCTTCTGCACTGATAAATCCCCGAAATCCTTCCACGATCCTCACCTGACCAGGCATTAGTACAACGTAAAATGAGGGGATATGGTAGACTCACTAATTTCCATTCTCAGATACTTCCACTACATCATACAGACAATGGGTAATGTTGCATTACCTGCTGTGGCCCTGAAGAACTTGGACTGTGAGGAGTGCAACATTAGTTCATTAAACAGGGATGCGAGTGTCTGTTCGTGGGAAGATCCAGCAGCCAATTGATCCGTGAATGTCTCATTTGCACACTTCTTGTAAACCAGTGAAGTGTAATCTGTATTGGGCTCAGCCAATGGCAAGATCAACCCAAGAATGACTAGTAATATCAGCTGATCGGCATGAAGAGAGAACTTAATGTAACTCTCCATTTGACAGCAGGATCTATTGACTGTTGAAGGACTGCTTGAAAATATCACTAGCCGGTTGATCGGACATCGGAAATTTGTGCTATAAGGTGAGACTAAGCCAATCATTGGTTTTGCTCGATGATTTTGATGCTCAGTGGGTTTTTCTATGGGTGGCTTGGGAATCTAGAGATCATCGGGAAGCAAGAGCTATTTTTCCTGCCAACTCTCATCTAAATGTGAAGTCATTTGAGTGATCCTTCTGTCATTACTTTTTCTACACGGTGGGTTTAAAGAAATGTCACCCCGAATAGAATACTGATGGTTAATCCTGGAATAGGATGCATTCAGGCAACATGGTCAAAAGAGACTGGGAAAGTTAAACCGACGATGGCAACTTTCATCCAATAATTCTGCAGAAGCCATGAATTTATCAGTTGGGTTTCTTGTTGCTTCTGATCTTCACGAACAGAAGCACTTTATGAAGGAAAAGTCACATGTATGTTTGTCCTAATATCAATCCACTGCAGATAAACAAACTAGATGACTTAGATTTCTGATCCAAATTGTGTCATTTGCATCAATTTAGACCACCAAATGGGTTAAATTTATGACCATATCGCATTTTCTTCATTTTATTTAATGATGAAGCAGCCTCAATTAGTCTGTGTTTTATTAACTGGACGAGTGCATATCATGAGCCAGCACCGACAGTTTCAGCAGACCAATTGCAGAGGTATCTTATGCTCTGCTTATTGTTCATCTCCAACCCGCCTAACTACCACCTATGACCTCCTTCCTTTGGAATAGCAACATGCGATCCGGTATTGTCCTAGAGAACTTTTGGCATTTCCAGTCTTCTTCTTGTTCATAGTTTTTGCTGCATCCAATGATGGAGGTAGAGATGTTAAACAGGCCGGTTTGGTCCGGAACCGGCCCTGGACTGTCCTCAAATACGCTACTAACCGCTCTTATTGGGTTGAGGGGTGTTACGGGCTGAGTCCAAGAAATAGGTCTGTTGAACCGAAACCGGCCCAACACATTTTCTTGTTGAATCAGCCTGGAATTGTAATCGGCCTGGACCGACAAAACCTGCAAATCAATGGTCAAATTTTGTATAATCAATTTAAAAAATTATTAAAATAAAAACTTCATATAAATTTTTTTTGTTTTTAAAAATGATTAACAAATCAAACTAACCTAAACTGTGAACCAACTCACTTATAAATTATTCTGTGCAAGTTTATATATGTATGAATCATGACCTATAATAGAATCGGTCCGTTAAGCAAACGAGCTGAACCATAATAGAACCAAATAGTTCTGAGCCTATTTTAAATTGATCTAGAATCGTCCGGACCGCCCATTTTTTAACAACTCTAGATGGAGGAACTATTGAGAGGCTCAAGACTTATATGTCCCATCATTGAAGGACCCGAGAATAACTTATGCTATTAGCTGTCTGGTGTTCGTTGGGAAACAGTGTAGCATTCACAGTGTTTCATTTTCTCTTCCTACTTATGTCCCCCTTGTTCAAGTTTTCATGCCAGAACCGAGAAGTAAAAAATGGGAATGAAATTCTCTTCGAATATTTTTCTTCCACTACCACATTGATTGATTCAGGGATCTTATCAGGAGCCAGTAAGAACGAGATCTGGCAGACCTGCAGGCAGGCAGGCAGGCACCAGTTAAGACTTATATTTCTGCCCCCTTCATCAGTCCATAAACAGAAAATAACTCTCAAAATATCCCAGTTTGAGATTGTGTGGCCATTGAAGTACGTTTTGGACTGCGGCTTGGAAGCTCAATTAATCCAACATGACAGTTATTCATTCTTCCTGCAACACTGAATGTAAGAACGGAAAAGGATGAAGAGCTTAATTTCCCTATTTTCACAAGAATCCTCTCGTGCCCAGATGAGGCCTCATCTTCATAAACAAATACCGAATGCTAATCAGGAAAAAAAAATTTATGTCAAATCCGTGGAATTAGTTGATGGTCCTGCCAGAAGGGTCCATCACCGTATCAAGTCGAGCCATGAGCGGAGTGCTGGATGGTCCTGGAACATAGGAGATCTGGAAGCTTCCCGATTTCCTTATTCATTCTCACATCACGAAAAGGAGAAATTAGTGATAATAGTGAGAAAGTATCAAGCAGCTATAAGAAAGGGGCCTATGAGAGTTACTGACGCCCTCCTAGAGAAGTGTGGTACTTCATCTTCAATCCCGACGGGGAAGGTATAAAATTTTGATGAGAATTTTGCCTCTGTGAGACTAATGGTTCATCGTGGTGCAATGAATAAGGATTGAACTGATGAACTGTAATCTTCCAGTGGTCAGCTTAGCACTTAACCAAAACAATTACAGAAGTGAAGAGACAGGTGGAGTAGTTCCCGGAAGCTTGAGGAGGAGAATTGCCTGCGGCTCTCCGATCATGGAGGTTCCCATCAATTAGTAAATGGAAAATAGGGGCAGTGGGCTTAGTGAATTCCGCTCACAGCCATCCGATGACCATTCATCTGTGCATCCTATCAGCTTTAAATCTGTCACTTTCTTTGCATTGCATCCTCAAGATCATATCTCAGCCTAGTCTAGTGTTATTCCAGCAAAATGCTGTAAAGAGACAATGGACAACAACAGTTGGACCATTACTGTGAAAAACTGCCATGGTCTACGTTGACAAAATCTCTGGTTAACGTCCTTGACATGACCTACGAAGGAAGAAAATTAAGGGGGAAACAAAATGCAAGCTCCTTTACCCTCTCCTCTTGGTCGAGCGACAACTTTTGAGCTTTGTGCACAATTGTGAGGAGATGCCATAGGATAGTGCGCAATTGTGACCCAACAATAACTAACCCACCCTGCGCATAACAAAAGGATAAATTTATTCGTCACGCCTTTATGGGGCAACTAAATACAGGACAAAAGCACAGACACCACACCCAAAAAAAAAAAAACAATGTTTCCCTTTGTCCAGTTTACACAGATTAAGCGGTAAACTTCAAGGTAGCATACTTCTATTTGAGAAAGTATTTTATATAACAGTATCACAATATAATATATTATTATTTTCTATTTTTATTATTGGGTATATTTTTTAGGGTTTAGTAAAATTTTTGTGGGATTTATTTTAATTTTTTAATAGTTAAAAAAATATTTATCAATTTTTTTTATTTACATTAGATACCTTCTCCTATTTACTTGTCCTCAATGCTGGTAGCCCAGGCTCCCCTTTAAATGATATTATCACCTGAAAAGACAACGGGGGAACCCCAGACATTTGACTAGTTGCCTGTATGTATTATTGCATCTCTTTTCCCGTCCTTCGTAATCTCTGCAGAGGCTTTTGATTATATCAAGGGGAGACCATTTTCAATGCGTTCTTTTAGTCCTTTCGTACTTTTTTAATGCTATCATTATCAGGTGGGAAGATGAAATTTGGTTCTGTTTCTTGTATAATTTTGCCATGTGCATAGGGAGCAGGAGATGTCTGCATATTCTTTATTGGCTTAACTGTCAGTATTGAGATCTATTGTAACACCATCTGAAGGTGCTTGGGTTCATCAGATCTTACAAATACACCTAAAGCATTCCTTGCGCAGCCTATGTGGGATTCCAGGTGCGACATCGACAGCTTGAGTTAAAAGCTATTCTTTACTACTGATTTCCGGGCAGACTGATCCACTGTTGCTGCATCCTCTTTTTTTTTTTTTTTTTTCCTAGCAGAATGGCAAGTCTTGAGTATCGTGTCCATGAGCATGCCTTAATCCAGCAAGAGCTCAGTGAGAATTGCAGTGTTGAATGCTTTATGTGCGGGCAAGAAATTCATGGCATGGCATACTGTTGTCAAGAGCACTGTAACTACTTTATCGATGAATCATGTGCATCGGTGGAATTCCCTGACAGAATACAGCACCCTTGTCATCCCGAACATGGCCTCATTTTCACCATCAGCAATCCCTGGTCTTATTACAGTTGTGGGGAGTGCAGCTTCGACATGCCAGCAGTACATGCAATTGCAACTTTGTCCACTCCTAAAGATGAGCAAAGAGAGGATGAAGTGGAAGTAATTGAGCATATTTCTCACCACCACCCACTCACCTCATTCCATGTGAGCATACCAAACTGGCTCAACTGCAGAGGGTGCTGGCTAAGGATTTCTGGCAGGGCATATGGATGTCACCGCTGTGGTTTCTTGCTTCATGCTTCGTGTGCTCAGGCACCAAGGCTAATGTCTCAACACACTTTTCACCCCCAACACTCGCTCAGTCTCATCTTTGACTGTGGTAAGGGATTCCACTGTCAAGCTTGTGATTCTGAAAGGCACAATTACCTTGCATACTTCTGTCACAAATGCCATTTCCACCTTGATATGGCATGTGCTAGCACTATCACATCCCCAAACTATAGAAGACTACATGAGAAGGAAAATGAGGAAGATGGGTCAACGGTGATCCAACACTTTTCTCATTGGCACCCACTCACGTCTTTCCACTTCAAAGCTGCTGGCACAGATATTCGCTGCAAGGTCTGTGAGCTGAAAATATCCGGTGAAGTTTATTGTTGCCCTGAATGTGTTTTCTTCCTCCACAAATTATGTGCTGAGGAATTACCTCGAGAAATAGCTCATTATCTTCATCCTCAACACCGTCTTACCTTTCAAGAGGAGTGTCGGTATAAACAAGGTGGATTCCGTTGCAATTGTTGCTTGCAAGAGTTCATCAGTATCATGAGTAGTATGAGTTTCCATTGTGAAACATGTAACTTTGACCTAGACCCCAGATGCGCTCTGCAGACACGGTCTGCTTTCCAAGCAGGGATTCCTACCGAAATCCGGCATTTTTTCCATAACCACCCTTTGACACTCTTTTACTTTAAGACAGTGAAGAATCTTGTGTTTCAGTGTGTAGCTTGCAGGCAACCAATAACGACTGGTCTATCCTACCGTTGCCAAATATGCAATAACTATGGCGTGCACGTGCTCTTCCACCAATCATGTGCTCTGTTACCCTCGGAAATAGAGCACCCATTTCACCTGCAGCATCAACTCAAGCTTCTCACGAGGTCACCATCAGCTGAACACTTCTATTGCAGTGCTTGTCATGTAAAATCGCAAGGCTTCACTTTCTATTGTGCTGAATGCGAGTTCCACCTGGACTTAGGATGTGCATCCTTGACTCCAACCCTTAAACATCACCGCCATGAACACAGTTTAACTTATTTCCAGAGAAGCCCGTACAAGTACCCTCGTTGCAATTTCTGTAGGAGGAGCAGCAGGATTGATGTCTACTGTTGCCTGCCTTGCAACTTTAATCTTCACCATAAGTGCCTCCCACTGCCAACTGTGATTCAACATGAATGTCACCCATATCATCCACTAGTCCTCTTTGATAGATTTGTTGATGGGAAGCCTGACGACCAGTACTGTGACTATTGTGAGGAAATCAGGGATCCTGACTGTGGCGTTTATCGTTGTGATGAGTGCTGCTATACAACTCATATTGACTGTGTGATCTCTAAGTCTGAGGTAAATCCCTCCAGCAATCCAAGAACTTCTATTTTCTTCAGCCAATATTATACTAAGCACATCGATTCTTTACTCATCATTTCCAGGCAGATGGCAATTTATTGGAACAGATTGAAGACCCTCGACTCACCAAATTAAATGAAGAAATTGCAAGTCTTATGGGTATCATCAAGGTAATGGAGACAAATCTGGAGGCATTGACAGAAGATCTGGAGGACCTGAAAGTAAGGAGACTGAAGGACTTCCCAGAGGCATGAGAAGGAGAAGAGAATAGAGTCCCAAACCTTCAGATCAAAGCATCTCTTTTGTTCAATTTATTTCCTATTGAGCATATATGTACAGGTTCGTGAATCCATCCAATAAGACTTGATTCCTCTAGTGTATGCCAACTGCCACTGTAAAATTTTGCTTGGTCCTGCTTTTTGATCAGGTGTTGAACTTCATTTGGACAAATACTTTCCTCGGTTAATACATCTTATTCTTCATCACCTTCGTGTTCCTTCAGTGAAAATGAAACGAACCATCAGTCAGCTTTAAATGAAGCTTCCAAGCCACATTCTTCAAGTGGGTACTACCCCAAGTGATTCTGACCCGAGCACCCTGTAAATAGGATTCAGCTAGAAGAAATATTAAGAATGGGGAAACGAGAGGGGAGAGACTTCATTCGAGACACAAGTTTATTTCCATTTACTTAAGTTGTGTGTGACACTTGTTATTTGGTTAAAAGAGGGGAGGGAGGATTATGGAGTGATTGAGCAATGAGGGTTATACGGTAGGGAGGAGAAGTGATCCTCCGCTATCATTCTTTGGGTAAATAAGATCATGATAGAAAAAAAAAGTCTCATATATAAGGAGTATACTATGTTATTGGTGACATGTATTAAAAATTTTAGTTATTTTTTAAATATTTTTATTGAAAATCACAAAAAAAAGTTATTATATTATTGGATCATGATACCGTGTGACCCCCCCGGTGACATGGTATACCCACATATACAAGACTCCATAATAGTGTGGGACAAGATATTAATATGAAAAAAAACATCATTACCATTGATTATATTATTTATATATAATCATTATTATTTTAACGATAAATCTATCATAATTAACTTAATGGAACCATAACCTATCCCTCCATAGCCCTTCATAATCCTCAGTCCTTACATCTTGTCTCATTGCATGTCCTCTGTTTCTCCCTTCCCCAAGGATGTTTATTTTAATGATAGCTGGCCCTTTACAGATTCGTCAGGTTCAATCTGCTAAGATGTGATCAATTTGCAGTTTTAAAGGATGTGATGCCTGCATAGCTTTATATTACTTTATGAAGTAACCAGCTAGTATGGAGATCTATGCACATTTGAATTTAATATTCAAGCCTGCAGTAAAGGAGTCGTCCTCGACAATTTCCAGGCAGAAAAACAGAAACCAACTATTGCTGTACCTGGATCTATCTGGAAGACCTTCCTTCCTTCCTAGCTATCTTCCTCTTGCTTTCAGTTTTGACCAGACCAGAGATGGCAAGTCTTCAGCATCCGATGCACATGCATGCCCTCATCCGGCGAGCTCTGAGCGAAAATTACAGCACCTATTGCCATCTGTGCTGGGAAGATATTCTGGGCACGGCCTACTGCTGCCAAGAGACTTGCAAATACTCCCTCCATGAAGCTTGTGCCTTGGTAAAACTGCCTCTCCAGATATTGAACCATCCATTTCATTCCCAACACCCGCTTAGCCTCGTATCCTTCAGTGCTGGAGGCACCAAAGGCAGTTACTCCTGTGGTGATTGTAACTACTCCATGGACTTGGACCTTGCACTTGCGACTCTGCCTCTTGAAGATGCAGTGGGTCGAAAAGCTGGGGAGTGCGATGAGGAGGATACTATCCATCATGTCTCGCATGACCACCCGCTCAACTCCTTCCCTGTGAGTATACCTGAGTGGATTTTGTGCAGAGGATGCTGGCTTAAAGTGCCACCTCACTCTCGTCGAGTTTATGGGTGCCATCAGTGCCAGATCATGCTGCATGAATCATGCGCCCTAGCACCTCGAGAGATGCAACACCCTTTTCATCCTCAGCATCCCCTCACTCTGATTTTCGACCTTGGGAAGGGCTTTCAATGCCAAGCATGTGGTGATACGAGATTCAATCAGTTAGCATACTATTGCCACGAATGTCGGTTCCACCTTGATGTGCCATGTGCCTCCACATTTGGTACTCTGCCTCCTCAAGATCTGAGAAATGAGGACAGCCAGGTTATCCAACACTTTTCACATCGACACAAGTTAGTATCCCTTCCCGTGAAGGCGGAGTCCAAATATATCGACTGCTCTATCTGTGACATCAAAATATCAGGTGAAGTTTATTGTTGCCCTGATTGCATTTTCCTCACCCACAAGTCATGCACTGACAAATTATCCCAAGAGATGACACACTTTCTTCATCCAAACCACCCCCTAAAGCTCCTAGAGAAGCCCATATACAGTTCAGGGCGATACAGCTGTTGTTGCTGTTTCAGAGCTGATACTGGTATGAATTTTAACTGTGAAAAATGTCAATTCAACCTTCACCCGAATTGTGCCCTGACAACTCTTGATGCTGCTAACGATGGGATTGCTACCGAGTTTCAACCTCCTTTCCATGAACACCCCATGAAGATATGTTCCTTCACAAAGACGAGGACAGGCATCAAATGTGCAGCTTGCGGGCAATACATCGATGGCTTAGCATATCGTTGTTCCCTCTGTTTTGGGGGTTTCATACTCCATAAATCATGTGCAGAGCTACCCGTGGAGATAGGACACCCATTTCACCCGCAACATCCACTTAAGCTTCTACCAAAGGCGCCTGCGGACTACTTCTACTGTAACGCTTGCCAGTTGAGATCAGAAGGTTTCAGCCTCTGCTGTATCGCTTGTCAGTTCTACTTGGATGTCCGATGTGCTCTGATAAAGCCGACAGTGAAACATCCACGCCACGAGCACAGTTTGACTTACCTGCAGGAAAGTCTAATCCTAGGGCAGTGCGATTCTTGTGGGAAGCGCAACAACCTTGATGTCTACTGTTGCCTGCCATGCAACTTCATTCTTCACCATGACTGCCTTCCTCTACCACCCACAGTTCAGCACAAATGCCACCCCTATCATCCATTGATCCTCTTCGATAAATTTGTTGATGGAAATCCCGAAGAGCAGTACTGTGATTACTGCGAGACAATCAGGAACCCGGAGCACGGCGTCTACCGCTGCGAAGAGTGCTTGTATACGATCCATATCGACTGTGCATTGGCGGAGCATGGAGTGAGTCTGCATTCCAGAACTTCCATTTCTTTGGACTGTCCTTGCCATATCGATCAGATCGTGAAGATTTGAGATCCAGGGTTACATCATCACCTGTGTCAGGGACAAGCATAACCAAGTGGCAATGTCTGTTTTGCAGGATAATCCAAAGGTTGGGGAGCCGGACGAAGATCCTCGGCTCATCAAAGCAAACAGAAAGATTGCGAATCTAGAGGGCACGATTACAGCACTTCAAAGGAATCTGAAGGCATCAAGGGATAAGCTTGAGGCACTCAAAATAGTGAGAGATAGGGACTTCACGAGACTCTGAAGATGAAAACGCCGACCACCGCATTCTCACGTCGGATATTTTTCTATTTCCAAGCCCCAAGCCCAGCACTGAAAAACTGTGCTCTGGGCAAGGGTTTTCGAGATGGATGGTATTTGGGTCAATTTGAAGTATGAAAAATTTTATAAGGGAAAATATGAAGGAAAATTAGAAAAATTAGCCAATTACATTGAAGATAATTATTGTTAGAACACATTTCAACATTACTTTTAAATTATGATAAGAATTAAGCTAATCCACCAATTATATAATTTGAAAGCTGGATGCATACGCAATAATTATTTAGCTTTTCCTTAAAAAAATAATGGTACTATTTGTATCGGGTTGCAGACTTAACTGGCCGGGCCCGACACTAGATATTCCGGGCCATGCTTGCATGATCCAAACGAACGGGCAAGCCTGAATTACTAGGTTCAGGCTCATAACTGATCGAGATGCATATGACGCCAACCTGGTCATAAATATAACAAGTGGGAACAGGAAAATGAACAAATAAAATAAAATAAAATAATAAACATAAATATACATGAATTCAAAAACAAGTTTGGCATCAATAATCAAGATTGATTAATGTGGGGTTCCATATTTGAGTCATCCATACTATAGAATAAGATATTTTGAGTACCAATATGAAAACAAGTGATATATAAAAATGAATATTGTAATTCATGATATTACCTTCAAAATTTCAAGTCCACTGAGACAGTCTTCACCTACTAATGCATCTAATGGATGTCTTAGCTAATCTTTGATGTAAATAAGAGTCTCTCCTATAGTCGAACTATGAGAACTACGAAATGAATCCAAGATACGACCTTCGGTGTTAAAACTACTCTCAGAGTACGATAGGAATAGGTATGGTTAGAACCTCTCTTGCCATCAAAGAGAGAATAGGATACCTCAAATAGTTGATGTTGTAGCAACCTAAAATGCTGCTGAGATAGCTGAAAGCTACCACTATCCCTTTCCTTGGGCAATTATGTGCTTCCCCTAGACTTTCCCACATTGCTTCATCCTCTGTAAAATGAAAAGACGATTCCATAACAATGATCATCCTAGCGAGATCCTCTCGAGCACCATCACTATCAAATTTCTGCAATTCTTCTATACTACCATCTTCCTGCACAGCTACCGAAAACGATGGAAGAACCTTATGTTTCTTGTCCTTCTGAAGTATACTTGCACCTATTCAAGTGACCATGCAATGGGCTAGTTCCATTTTCTATAGCACAAGTGTAAGTCTTCTTGCGGTAATTACATATGGCAACATCCGGATTCTTTTCATCTCGAGTAAAATGATCCTACACAGTGGGCCGTGTCTTTCTAGAATAAGGACTAAATAAAACCTTCACCCATTTTAGATTGAGTAGTACGGACGGTTTACCTGTAATGGTAGTACTTGAAGGGCTTGGGGCATGGTTTGAACAATATTGGACATCAGGCACTGCTGCCCTTGATTCATACAGGCCCTGTTCGGTTTCTCTAGTTCGTTTCTCTCTAGTTAAGAAGCCAACCAAATTTAGCATCGGCGGGGCCCTAAAGGACACAGACATAAGGTGATGGGCATCACATAAAAGAGACACCACAGAGATAATGAAGCTATGGACCTAAGCAATAGGACTGAAGAACGCTAAGATCGCCCTCCATTTAAAATTTCTATATGATTCAGTAGTTACTATATATGTTGATGCTGATCGGGTCTAATGAAAGACAACCGATATCGGCAGTAATCGACCGATTTGATCCACGTCCGACCTTTTTATTTAGTTCAAGGAATGAAGCTTATCCATCCCATGCATCACCTGAATTAGGGTGCAATTATTAAGCCAAAAAAGGTAGAGGGCGTTGGCATGTACATTGAATATTGAAAGAATATGCTCTCTACACGTATTGAAGGGGTCCCCCACTCCATTACGAGGGTGAGGATGGATCGCAATGAATTGCACCATTTTATTTTATTGGCTTAGTAGAATTATTGCACCTCAAAATAATTTAATAAAAATAGTACTATAAATTCCACAATAATATTATTCCCGATCGAATATTAGATAATTATAAAATTCAATTACGTATAACAGAGTGTTATAGGTCCAATAATGTCACTTGCTATATATATATATATATATACAAAGTCAAGTTTCAATACGAGAAACACTCACGCCCCATTTGATACGGAGGAATAAAATTGGAATTGGAATGGTCATTTCACTCTCCTCTCCATTTATTGCATTTTGTTGGGTAAAAAAATCAGAATGAACACTTCAATTTTCCACATTCCTCCATGAAGGACTGATCATTCCCTTTTTTTTTTTATATCACCGATTTTATCCTTACATTTATTTTTACAAATAAAATTAAAAAATTCATAAATTTTAATTCTCAAATTTTCAAAATTACTAAAAATTATTTTACATACAAATCAATAAAATATTAAAAAATCATTTATAAATTTATAAATTTATAAAGCTTTTATAAATTAAAAAATTAATAATTTCAAAAAATTTTGATATATATATATTATTTGTATGAAGTTACTGTTTGGCCAGCCTTTTCTATTATTTATTTTCGTGAAACCGTTCCTTTTTTTCACTTTTATTTTTTTGAAATACATTTCTATTTCGAGATTTCATTTTCCTTTTGGAAAGACATGAGCCCACTGAGGCTTGCTGCTGCCGGGTTGTGATCTTCCCTCTCTCCCAAAAATTTGGTCAGAAAGACATCATTGGCAGCCTGTGAGAGCAGTTTGAGTCGTCGAAGTAAATGAGAAGCTAGTTCCTCTATTTATTTCGTATGGGTAGATGAGAGGCTGATTCCTTCAACTTCAATTGAACTTAACTTCTCTCTTCCTTCTCCCTCCACAGAGTTTGCTCCTCTATTCCCCAGGAGGAATAAAAGCAGTTCTTGATGGGAGGAAGAAGATAAAGCAGGCTCCTTTACCCTCTCCACCTGGTCCGATCACAGTTATGGTCATCTGGGGCTTTATTTCTTGCTGTTTCATGGGACTCTGGCGTGGAAATTTGTGTGGTTTAGAGGGACTCTGGCTCTCTTCTAGCTCTGCCCTCTTGAAACTCTCTCGGGAACCAGCTGCAGTTTGAAGAAATCTGCCGCCACTTTTTTTTTTTTGGTTGGGGGGGAGGGATAAATAGCCGCCACTTTCTTGAAAACACGGAATTGGGTGTTTTCTGGTTCTTGAGCCTTCTAAAGGGTCTCGGATCACCGAGATGTTGGGAATCGGATGCGAGTGTTTCTGCTGGGAAGATTTGTCTGAGTTCTGTCCTCAGGAGCCACAGCCCTTCTCCCTGCCTTCTCCTCTCCCCGACTGGCCTCAAGGTATAATTTTGGCGCTGGGGGATTTTATCCGTTTATGGAATTTCGTTATTTTATGGAATTATTTTTTTATGTTTTTTTTATTATCCTGTCGTGTCCGTGAAGTTATGATCTGTTCTTTCAGCTGGAGTTGGAGACATTTAGATTGTATACATGTTCTTTATGCCTGGTGATATTTTTTACTTGTATTTCTGAGACATGTAAACCCATCTTGTATACTTGAACAAGTTGACTTCAATTGAGGAAGGAACAGTTAGATATTAGTGTTGGTCGGGAACTCGAGGGAGCTCATAACTGTGCTGAAGACGTTTTAACTGCAGAAAGTGTATCCTCCACGAATAGGATGAGCAGAGTTTGCCTTCAAACTTTTTCTATTAATAATGAGACGGTGTTTGTGTTGTGACTCTTTGGAAAACTGTTCCTCCTAAATTGTTTCTTGCCTCATTAGGCCAAGGGTTTGCTACTGGAAGAGTCCACCTAGGTGAGGTTGAAGTTCTCCAAGTAACAAGATTCGAGAGAGTCTGGAGCTTCTATCAGGCACGTGGAAAATTGAGGGGGATCTCATTCTATAAGCCCGCGGGAATTCCTGATGGATACCACTGTTTAGGTCATTATTGTCAACCTATGGACAAGCCATTAAGAGGGTATGTTCTTGTTGTACGCAGTGATATTGATGGGGAAATTTATATAAAACCAGACTCGTCACTAAGATCTCCTGCTCTGGAAAAGCCACTGAACTATTCCCTTCTATGGAGCATGGATTCGGATACTGATGGTAGTGTTTTCTTTTGGTTCCCAAATCCACCCACTGGGTATAAATCACTGGGGATAGTTGTGACCAATAATTCTGCGGAGCCTGATGTCGAAGATGTTAGATGTGTTCGGGAGGATCTTACTGAGCCTTGTGAACCCTGGGATCTTATGGGTACTGTGCAATCAAAACATTCTAGATACCAAATTCGTGTTTGGGAGACGAGACCCTTGAGAAGGGGCATGCAAGGAAGAGGTGTCTCTGTAGGGACATTCTTCTGTGACTCAGTATTGGGCTTAAAGGAACAGTATCTTGAGGTTGCTTGCCTGAAGAATCTTGACTCTACCCTGTCCGCAATGCCGAATCTAGAACAAGTCCATGCCGTTATTAGGCATTGTGGTCCCACTGTCTTCTTCCATCCAGATGAGGCTTACTTGCCCTCATCTGTGGGATGGTTCTTCAAGAACGGGGCACTTTTGTGGGGGTACGGCAAAGAAAAGGGTGAGAGAATCAACTACGATGGATCGAGCTTACCTTGTGGTGGATTCAATGATGGGGAGTTCTGGATAGATTTGCCTGATGAAGATGACTCCAGGGATTTCCTCATGAGTGGGAATCTTGACAGTGCGGAGCTCTATGTCCATGTGAAGCCTGCTCTCGGTGGGACCTTTACAGACATTGTGATGTGGATCTTCTGCCCTTTCAATGGGCCTGCCACCCTCAAAGTTGGTCCAGTAAGTGTTGCAATGAGTAGGGTTGGGCAGCATGTTGGAGACTGGGAGCACTTCACTCTTCGGGTGAGCAACTTCAATGGAGAGCTCTGGAACATGTACTTCTCAGAGCACAGCGGGGGTGGGTGGAGAGATGCTTCCGAGATAGAGTTCATCAAGGGGAATAAACCGATAGTGTATTCATCAAAACATGGCCATGCAAGTTTCCCTCATCCCGGGACTTATCTGCAGGGATCTTCGAAGCTCGGGATTGGGGTGAGGAACGACACTGCTAGGAGCAATATCTTCATAGATTCGAGTGTTAGGTATCAGATCATCGCGGCCGAGTTTCTTGGGAAGGGTGTAGTCTCAGAACCCTGCTGGTTACAGTATATGAGGGAATGGGGGCCGACTGTGATCTATGACTCAAGGTCAGAGCTCGATAAGGTGATCAATCTTCTACCTATTTTTGTGAGGTTCTCAGTGGAGAATCTCTTTGACTTGTTCCCGACTGAACTCTATGGAGAAGAGGGGCCAACAGGTCCAAAAGAGAAGGATAATTGGGTTGGGGACGAGAGATGCTAGATGTCACACCTTCATGTCTTCATAATGAGGGGTCTTCGATAGGTTGTGTAAAAGCTTGTTCTGTGTGATCTGGAAATGCTTCTGAGTAGGATAGAAAGACGTGGAGCATGCATATTGAAGGCTAGTATATATGGTCTTCTGCAACTTGCCAGATCCAGAGTGAAACCAGGCCATGAGGGAGCAAATATTATTGGTAGACGAAGGTGCTTTGGAAATTTCTCCTTCGTACCAATTGTTTGGGGATGTTTGTTATATCCAAGACTGTTTAGAGGGGATGGGCATCTCTACCAATCGATGCATTGGACCAACTATTTGTCATCTCAACTCAGGGAATGCCTCCCATGATTTCTACTGATTTGCTTTCTGACCGATCCCCATGGCTACTGCTAGATAAAATCCGCAGGCCAAAATTAACAGAGAGAAAGCTCCTGGTGATATGATCAAGGAATTGGCAATGATCGTGCCTTGGGAACAGTACCGCACTGATCCGGGCAAATTCCTGAGTCATTGTTTCTGGTTTATCTTCTTGTATTAGCTGCTGCTGTAGTAATAATGCAGGGCGACAGTGCTGCTTTCAAACACTCTGTGTATCATAAGATTTGAAAGAGAATATTCCCAGCATTGGTTCGATTTGTAATGAAACCCTCTACTCTAGAGTCCTAATCAACCACTCAATTGAGAAAAGGAGTTAAATTGTTGGAGGCTGTCGTCTCTTCACCTTGCAGCTTCGGCTTTACCCGTTCATGTTCTCCCAACTGATCTCATTCATGGGCTACCTACGGTAGAAGCAGCAACTAACCTTGTCACGACATGGCTGAATCTGATGCGTCCGTTTCAGAACAAGAACCGGATGCTCCCAAAGCCTTCATATCTCATGGCTTGGTCGGATTCTAGCTAGTGGCAGGGTTGGGCCTTAGACGAAAGTTCTTCTCCAAGATCTCTCTCAAAAATAGAACTGGTGTAGATCAGTTGCTTGCATGATTTACAGCCAATTGAATCACAAATACCCTGCATCCATGACTACGACAGATCTGATCATGTAAAATGTTGACTTTCTATTAGGGAAGCATCAATAAGAAATTCCAAATCACAAAAGTTGGTGCTTTTTTTTTTCTCTCCTTCGAATGATTAGCACTTGAGCTGTAAGCATGACACCAATTAATTATTTGGCTAATTAATGTCCATTTTTCTTTTGTTTTGCCCCAGCCGCCACAACCACCGTTAGATCAACCACCACCGTAAGGAAAATAAGGTGATGATGTTACTACACCAAAATTCATTTTTCATAATTACATGTCACATAGGAGTAAATATTTCAAGACTTATTTGAGACTCCTTTTATCATCGAATTAACCGTATGTCCAACTCCCCCTAGTTCAGTGAGTGTCCCTAGTACCAGCCTTGTGACAATGGATGACAATATTAAAGGAGCATGTGGTCCCATTCGGGTGACTCGGCCTATTTAATGGTTGGGATCTAACGTGCTGCACCGTGAATGGAGGGCGAGGATTGATTTAACGTGATGATGAATTTATCGATTTCAATATAAGACAATCCATCTCAACTGATCCCAACTTTCTAACAAGAATCCAGTTTCTTCATGATTATGTCCAATTCAACATTATCACTATTATGTACTAATCCATCATGGCCGAGTCCCTCATGAGTCATCCACCAATTGACAATTGTAAATTCATCCTTTTTGACACTAGATCGGTAACATACGGGGAGAAATGGAGCATTGTTCAGTTGCTAAATGAAGGAACAGAACTATGGATTACATGTGAAGAAGAAGACATCAGACATCACGGGAGAGAAGCTGTCCCGGGGAAATTTAGCAGCTGAAACTGAAAAGCCAAGTATCAGACTTGCCTGTGGAAGGGAGAGGCCAGTGAGCCCTTCAGGAGTCATCCAGTGAGCATCCGATCTGTTCGCTGATCCTGTCGGAGCCATGGCTGAAAATAGTCCACCCCTCCTCCATTGATAAACAGGAGAGACCCTCTCAAGCATGACGAGGGCTGACTTTCTCCTTGACGATGATTATGGTGATGGTGATGGTGATGGTGGAGGAGGTGGAGCCGTCCTCCGTTCTTCATCTCCTTTCTCCTGTTGACAGCCACAAACAGTGCCACAGGAAGGAAAGTCAGTTTGCTTTCTTCTCGAGAGAAAGTGCATATATGAGTGAGTGACACAGAGAGAGATGAAAATGGAGTTGCTTGGTGCTGCATCTATATAAACTTGAGACCTTAACGTGGGATTATGACCTACTTCAGTCCCGAGGAGAAAATGATGGAGTCAAACTCTCCTCCTCAAGCTCAATTCACCAGACACGAGCCATATATATATGTATATATATAATATATATATATACCTTTTTAATAGCTTTCTGTCGCGGAAATCAGCTCTTTAACGTACCGTGTTACATATAGTTTCACGTCAAACTTCAATTGCTCGGCCCAGCTTAAATTGCGCCTACGTGCAACTACAGCAAGGATTGAATCGAACTTCTTTTGTTGGGGGTACTAAGGTGATTCTAATGGAAGCATGGAAAAGCTAATACACAGTGACTGTGAACTACAATCGGAGTCTACCAGGAAATGGTGAGACCCACGTATCATATCCAGACAAAGATCAAGTTCTCTCCTGTTCAGTAAGTAGCAGACGGTTCGCTCTTTAGTGGTCTGTGCGAGAAATATAACAATATTGACTGAGATACAATTTCTCGTCAAATTTTCAATTGCAGAGGAGGATAAGTGGAATCAAGAGATTCCAAGTGCTAATCCAACTAAGCTCTGCAATATTCCACGTTCTCTGAGTTACAACTGAAGTTTGGCTGTTTCCTCATCAGTAAGCTCGACTCGTATGTCTCCCTGAACATATGTTCTCTTTCTCTGTGATCCCGAAAATGCCGATTCAAAAAGATTCGGATTTCATCAGTAGGACAGAGTCAGGAAAATAGTTCTAGAACGAGCATCGAAGCCGGCTCCTGGGAACACATTCATGTAAGTAACATAGGCCGAGCATGTTTGGAACGTTTTTAACTGATTCGTTCGACTGCAATCCGAGCACCTGATAAGCCAACTGTGTTCAAGGCTGACTTCTGGGGGCCATTTTATAGCTCGGCTAAGCCGAATCTCTTCGAAAATTCACTGAACCGAGGAAATATTAGATTAAGCGTTTATACATCTTGTCCGCCCAAAGTACATTCTTGTTGAATTTTCTAAAATAATTTTATTTTTGCATTTTTTTAAATGTACAATGGTCAACTAACTGTCGACGGATTTCCACAATGTCCACGGCCACGTCAGCTGGTGCCTGTGGCGAACTGGCACCGCGACGCTTTTGTCCCGTCGGACCCGTACCGATAATGTCAACGCTTTTCCCGTAGGTAAATATTGCCAAAATGGGAAAACAAGAGGAAAACTAATGTTAGTCAGTTAATTTATATATATATATATATATATATATATATTAATTAATATTTTATTCAGATTTATTGAATTGAGAAAGTCCATTATTAGAACTTTTTTTTTATCAAACTAATACGTTCCTTTTGGATATCGCTAACTGAGATGTCTATGCGGCCCATTGGGCTTATAGCTCTAGGCCCACCTAAAAGGCCCATCATGAGGTCCATATAGTCTATTTACCGCTAAACAGTACCCAGACATGTGCACGTACGAGTGTACGGCCTGTTCTAGATTCTTCGAATCTTCGACCTTAAGGAATCCGACCGTTGCCTGCGAGATGCGTGATCCGTGGGCTTGAAGTCAATACTCAATTAAACCCATTCATGCAGTAATTTGAATTTCATTTGACCGCCAAATCGGAGAATAATTGGAGCGGCGCTGAGTCGGTGATTCGCTAAGCACCGACATAAACAGCCAGCCGCCTTATGGCTCTATAAAAGGAGCACCGCTCCTCTACTTCACCGATGTCATTTCATTTCCACGTCAATTGATCGACTGAGCCGGAGAGAGTAAGATGGGGCTGAAGCATTCATCTCGTGTTTACGACAACATCGACAAGATCAACAGGCTGCAGTCGCAGTACGTGGAGTCCTCGGGAGAGATCGAGGAGCTGAAAGTGCGGAAGAGGGAGATAAAGGGGAAGCTAAGGGAGGTGAGATTAGAGTACGATGCGATCAAGGAGATGAATCTTAGCGAGAGCGAGAGGACGTTGAGGAAGGCGGACAAGAAGACGACCGTTGACGGGATTGAGAAGATCCTGGAGAGGACGAGGGAGGAGATTCATAGCCTGGAGAGGGACCAGGACCAGACATTTAAGAGGCGGGAGAGGATCAAGGAGAGGACAGTGAGGAGGATGAGATCTGGGCGTTTGGGATCGGGCAACAAGGAGGCCGGTCAGTTGGTGTTGGTGAAAAACAAGCTGTTTGGGGATGTGGCAGCGGTGGCGAAGATGATGGAGCTGATGAGGGCCAGCCCGGGCCCGAGCTCTGAGACCGGAAGCTCACCCATGATGGCTGATGGATCGGGAGAGTCCATTAAGTATGCCCCTGCTAAGCAGGTGGACTCAAAGCTGAAGCTTAAGTTCATCGGTGAAGGTATATAGCCGTGGAGAAGACGAGCATTAACACCGTAAAGAGACGGGCAGCTTCAATCAAACTAAGGTGACGAGATGATGAAGAGAGACACGATCGATGTAGTCGAGCTCTTGTTTTCCTGATGAGACGGTCCAGTCACGGTCCAGAACCGGCAATGTTCTACGTGTGCGTATGTTTTGTTGATTGAACCTGCGACTGGCGCGATTGTGTTGTTCGTACATGTATTTGCAAGGAGCTTTGTGACCTTGTATTTGTAGCAATAATAAACAAAGCTTCCTTTTTGAGTATACATCATGGAATATCCATAACGTTAATGATTTTGGTAATCAAGACTCTTGTAATCATAAAGTCTTCAAAAGATTCCAACCCGTTTCTGAATCAGACCGTAAAGAACTCAAAGAAACAAGATTACAGACCACAGCACCTTCAATTCATTAATTACATAAAGAATTAATTGATCAGAAGGGACAGTAACAATATATTTAGTTGGAACAGATTTATATGTGACTATAGCTCTAAGCTGGGATTCGAGCCTTAGACCTTAATCTCCGGTGTAATGATTGCGATTCACCCGCACGGAGTGTCAACACCAAGAATCACACTGAGAGCCATCGGCTTTCCTGGAGCGACTTAGGATATGGGCTATGAAAATGGCTTGAGATGAGACGAGTTGTCTAGCTAGGGGCACTGAGGGTTCTTCCCGGGTCCGCCGTAGTAGAAGAAGGTCCCCCAGTCGGAGCTGTAGGAGCTCTTGATGTTGTAGCAGTTGGTGTTCTCGGCGAGGGTGGAGACTTCCTGGACAGAGCTGAGGCTGTTGTCGGCATCGACTAGCTCGAGGTTGCGGAAGTAGCTGGCCTTGCCAAAGCCGTCGTCGGCAAAGTGCCCGGAGCCCATCTGGGTGGAGGTGTGCTTGCCATCGCTGCGGGAGTTGACGACCTCGCCACCCCACTCCACCATCGTCGCATGGTCGGCGAGGTGGGTGAAGAGCTCTGCCGGCCAGTAGCCGACCAGGGTGTTGTCCCCGAAGCTCATCCACCAATTCCCCAATTTCGGGTCCTAGAAAAATGCTTTCCCAATGTCAGAATCAAATATAGAATTCCATGATATTTATAAGACCGAAGACTACGGCTTATGGGAAACCAGTGATATGTGGACCTTCCAAATGAGTATGGTGATGTCGTATTGATCGCCGGAGAAGGAAGAGACGGGGGAGATGGCAGCCCCAATGGCTATCCTTCTGTTCGTCTGCACGAACCCGGCACACAGCAGATTGTAGCATCCGGTCGCCTGATACGAGTCGCTCTGTTCACAAAGCACGAACACTCGATGTTATTCCAGTCCACCATCCAATCCCACGTCACCGAATCGTAAACCGTCTCGGCAAACCGACACTCGACTGATAGTGACCAGACGCTTTTGCATTTGCCGACAAACACGGAAATACCATGAGAAATTCCCCCCAGAAACTGTTTCGTCTCCTCCCTCCCACAATGAAATAAGGACAAGGCACGAATCAATTTTCTGGTGCATGGCCACAGCTGAAAATTGAAAGGCCACCTAAATATTACGTGCAATTTGTGTGAAGAAATCGGTGCAACTTGTTCTGATGGGACTGTCATGTGGAAAAGCTTGTTTTGAATAATGGTGGGCTGCTTATAGGGCAAGAAAATCTGACTTGTGGACCGGGGAATTGGATTTCGGCCGAAGATATGCATCTGTGTCCCATAGCTAGCGGAATTACAAATCTGTGCTTTGGACCTTTCACAAAGTATTTTTACCTACATAAAGTTTTGATTAATTCACCTTCGCAGTCGAAAATCAGACTAACATATCTGGACGAGGAAGAAGTGGACTGAACATCGGCCTTGACTTTGACTTTGGACGGTACCATTAATGTGCACAATTGGTTTGATGGAATGTAGCCATCATGGCCATGGACGCACTATGTAATGATTTTTATTTGGAACTAAAGAATTTCTAACAAATTTTTGTAATATGAAATAAATCTAAGATATCTTTTTATAGGGTAATTTACTTTATTTAAACTCAATAATTTAGAAATATGGAATATTGGTAAAAAAAAAAATGTACACGTGGAGAGAGAGGGAGGGGGGGTGTGGGAGCTGACCGTCCAATAGGTGAAGAGTCGGGGCCTGCTGTCACCGTAGAGCTCCGGACTGACCTGACTAGTAAAATAATCCCAGCTTTAGGAGAAAAGAAAAACACACGATGACGATAAATTATATTAAGGGAGACGAACGGGAGATGGTTATAGGGTGCGGGAGGGGAGCAGGGGAACTGGAATGGGTACCTGCCAGCCGGCTTCTATGCTGTTGAGATCGGGGCCGTCGAACGATCCGGAGAGGACCCAAATCTGCGATAGGCTGAACTCGTTGACCTTCTCGATAGCTGGGTCCCACACGTTTATCGTCGCCTTGGCGCCGTAAACCTCGTCCGACGATCCCGTGTAGGCTATCGCATGCTGGTAACAGTGCGCCCGCATTCCCATCAAATCAAAATATGCCATGAGAAGAACAGATCCCCCCCCAAGAATTCATCAGAAATGTCGGAGAATAAAAACAAGTCCTTAAAAGAATAAAATTAACAATAAAAGATGGAAAAAAAAAAAAGAATCCTCGGTATAGAATTTAAGGTAATAAATTCGATTTTCAGTATATTTTAACAATCGGTTCGATTAAATATGTTATAACGATGGGCTGAGCGAAGCTAAGCGACATACCTCATGGCCGTTGCCGCTAACAATGTTGGGAGCGTCGGACAGTCGAGCCAGCTTGGGCCGCCGTTGCTTCTTGCCGAAGTCGAAGAGGGACTTTGATCTCAGGACGTCGTGCACCATGGCGCGGCGCACCGGAACCGTCCCTCTCGGGCACCGTGTCCCGTTCCGGTGCCAGTTCTGCCACAGGACCTCCTCGACTCGGCCACCTCCTCCTCCTCTGTCACTATCACTCACCAACGTCGACGGCGAAGATGCTGATGAGTCCTCCGCCTTCGTCATTGACTTCACCTTTGGCATTTCTGGGGGCACTCTCTGTTGATGATCAAACACATTGAATACATAGACGTATATGTATCATAATTATTTTCTAATCATTAACTAATTAAATAAATCATGAATAGCTAGCAATAGTACTGAGTTAATAATGGCAATATTATTATCTACCAAAAGAAAAATGAAAGACCACACTGTCATCAAAGATAACAACGGTGCCCCCACACGCTAGCTAGCTTGCTAGCTAAGGGGATTTAATTTCTACTTCCCTAATAGCTATGCTTACATAGCCTACTACAACACGTCGGGTCGGACCCTCTTGGAACCCAGACCCATGATCGTTTCTCGGTCCCGTCTTACGACCAATTTTCGTTCCCCTGGAGCAAGTGCGGAGAATGAGGGGGAAGAAACCACTGTTTTTTTCCCCCCTTCCGGTCCATGAAAGGAAAGCAATTTAAAACTGATGATTTGCATGCATTGGAAGATGGATGGTTCATGTATGAATGGGTCATCACCTGGATCTTGTGATTCTTGAGCAATGGATGGTCCAGAGCTGGCTGCTTTCTCTTGTGGATACAGTCGATTATGTCTCCATCTGGGCTCTGAGCGACACAAACGCAGACGCCATGTAAAAGAGATTGACCGCACAGAATGCATACACGAAATGGAGTTTCTTCTAGCTATATACATCAGTATATACGTACGTAGACATGAATAACTGCGATACGTTTGTATGCGTACGCACCTCAATGGTCAAGACTGATGGCTTGTTAATCTTGTCCAAGTGCCTCTGGATCCTCTCCAGCCTGAGGCTGCTCACTCGTCTGTAGTCTCTGTAGTTCAGCGAAGAGACCTTGCTGGGGAAGAGGAAGAAGAAGAAGGAGAAGAAGATTGTCACCGAGACAATATTGAGGATACCCAGCTGAAAATGTGGAAGTTCTGATGATGATCTTCTCTTCCTTGGATCAACAGTCCCCATTGTCTCTCATTCAGTGCCCTCACAAATAACCGAGGTTGATATAGACACACAAAGAGAGAGATAGCGGGAGAGAAGAAGGAAGGAAGGAAGAAAGAAAGGGAGAGAGAAGCGATGAGGAAGAAGCGGGAGGCAAGGGATAGAGAGGGGAAGCTAAGCCATCGCCATTACTGGCAAGAACAAAACCGGACTCCGGAGAACCCAACGAAGGGAAGCAGACATTAAACCAAGAAAATGACTTGCAGTCAGTATCTCTCTCTCTCTCTCTCTCTCTCTCTCTCTCTCTCTCTCTCTTCTTAATGGCTAATGACCGATGAGCAGAGAAGCCTCTTCTCCATCATCAGGCCATCTGCTGAGTGATAATTCATCAACATCATTGCTCCTTCCTTCCTTCCTTCCTTTCCTCCCTCCCACCCTCACTGTTGTTTTTTCGGGGGAATATTGCAACACAAACCCAGCCCTATTCACCCACCCTTTTCTAAGTTTTCTTGTAATAGATAAGAGAGAGAGAGAGAGAGAGGTAAGGCTTTTCCTTTTCCTTCCATCCTGTTTTACACTACGGAGAGCAATGGACTTAATAAGAGAAAAAGATAAGTGATAATTCTGAAAAGGGAGGAGGGGCTTTCGAAGCACTGAAAAATCCCTTGACCTAACCCCCTCCATTTCATCAATGGCCTCCTCCTTTTATTGCACTCCTCTCCTTTCCTTCAATGTCCACATCTACTAACTCTGTTGCCATTAATGTTTTTCTAACTCTTGAAACCTCACAAGCAAAAGCTTACCCACCTTCCTTTTCTTCCCTTTACAGTATCTCGTCTCGCCTGCTCGAGTCGAGATATTGAACATATGCGTTTATCAGGTGCTCTCATGACACCGACTGATTATACCATGTATATCTTATGCAAGTTAGGTATCGTTCAATTGGGTTGTGCATCTTAATTACAATAAATTTCGATCTCCCAACTGACACGATATGACATCCATGTTGAGCCCACACATACGACTAATCTCCAATATGGACAGAGACCATCAACTACTGTTTCCTCCCTTAATTGATTACCCATATTTATAAGCTAATCAACAACCACGCAGAAAAACAAGTCAATATATCTCTTTATAAGGTTAGCACTTTGAGGATGAGAGTAAAAGACCCAACGAGGAATCCTAATTGAATTAAAAGAAATACATGCACATGCATACATGCATAGCTAGCTGTAAGAGTTTGAAAATTCAACACTAATGAATAGGAACAGACTAGGCCATTTTGCATGCTCCGGGTCTGGGAGGGCCCGAGCCAGAATACTGTTCTGGGCTCTCGTGAACCGGGAGCATGCAGAGCTTTAATGGAGTAATTGATGGAGCTTACGGAAGAGGATTAGCTATCTTTATCCCCCTGCTTCAGTGCACTCGATATCCATGTGGAGGCATCATCCATTTTAGAAGTCTCGGGGGTCATTAAATACTGGAATTAATCTAACAGAAAGGTAATTAATGGATTAATGACAGGTTAAATTGCTAAAACAATGGTCACAATTACTAGCGGAAGATCGAATTTATGACATTATAAACTGCCCATGATTGTGCAGTAATAAAAGGGCATAATAAGGTCTTCTTCTAGCTATAGTTGATGAATTGTCGGATCAATTAAATAAGAAGGAAGCCGGAACAGTCAACAATTGACCACCAAGCGTCGTTAGTTTGAGTTTACTGTTCTGTCCTTGAAGTGAGCAACTAATTACTCCGAAAATCAAGCACGATGGCTGCTGCCCAAATTTCTCATACAACCATCCACTTGCCCGTTAACTGGCTTCTAGATTGAATAATTAGATCCCGTGACTTAAGTTGCCAGTAGACGTTCGGCCTTGGTGTACCCAAGGTCACCAGTCTCCGATGACGACATCAAACACCGCACAAAGTTCGCCGAATTCACGTTCGGCCTTCATACGCTTCGTATTTGTTAGGGTCAAAACGTTTTAAGAACGGCAGACAGACGTGTTAAATGGGAGTTTTTGCCGCACCAATAGTGATGTTAACCCGATGATAGACCGATCACCTCCCAATTGATCCATTACCGGCCTCATACCCACGAAAGAAAGACGAGCGTTGTCCGGCTTACCTAAGGATCTGACCAAGTGAACGGGCAGGCGTACAAGTAAATTTTGCAGAGAGCTGTCTTCAAAGGCAAGGAGAGAGGAACGGCAGCACCACAATTAGCGGCAAAGGGAAGCAGGGCTGACTGACTATTCATGCTCTCTCAAGGCAGGGGGTGCCAACCAGAAGGGGCCCACCCAAGCTTGTACTAGAAACATTAAATGACCAAGACATCTGTGGCAAAGTAGGAGTTCTATTCTCAGAACAAGAACAAAACAAAGACAAAAACAAGCAAGAGGCCATCTCAGTGTCAATGGCCTGGTCCCATGTAGTGGGTTACAACATAAGACTGGCATTTCTGTAGATTTCACCTTCCCCTATTGACAGTTGCAGCAAATACAAAGAGGGTGCGATCTTCATAACTGTATGGTTGATAGAAAAAAAAGGCCAGACCGGGAAAAAAGTCTGGGTTGGATGTCGCTTGCCGTTTTCGTGTATTCTCATACCATCACCACCATTTGGGCTTGAGATAGATTGATTCTTTACCTTGTGACCCTCGTAAGCCAAATGAAGTTAAACGGGCATAATTGTTCTTTAGCCACTGGTCGAGTCATCTTCGCTGTCATCGCTCTCATCACTGCATGATCCACATCCGTATAGCAAAGTTAGATTCATTTTGTTAAGAAACCCCACCATTTAAGGAGAATAAACTCCCGTGGGTTTCCATGGCATTGGAAGGGGGGAATTTATTGCACCTCTGTTCTGGAAGCTTTGATATTCGCCTAGCATCCAATCCTGTAATATACTTCTGTGCTGCTTGAACATTTTCAGGCGCTGCACACCAGAGAAGAACTTTCAGTATCGGAAAGATGGAATCTAGAAATATGAACATAATTTGCAGAAGAAGATACTTCTGGTCAACTGGAAGACGTGAAGCAAACAACGTTCTGCAGCAAGTTTGACTGGTGTGCTTCCATCCTTCAAACACTCCGCCACTGCAGGGCCCACAACTGAGATATTGGCTGTTATAATTGAAGGATTTCCCTGTTGTAAAAGCACAGAAAGAGTCACCAAAGTCTGAAAATGAGGGAGGGAAGAACATGGGCACAGGAGAATGTAGAATTTTCACGCACTTTTGCAACAGACTTTATAGCAGACAATGCCCTTCTTCGGACTTCACTTGAGTCATCATGCAGAACAGAAACGACTGCCAAAATGAGATCAAAGTGCTTGCTGTTGGGACCAGTCTGAATCTGACAGAGTAGGAGTCGTCCTAAAGATTTTGTCGAGGTCTCTCGAATAGGGAACTGACATCAGAGTGGGTTCTTGCTTGTCAGAGATTATGGAGAAAAAAGAAGAAAAATTACATCCATAGAATTAATTTCAGGTTCTGTTCAAAAGAAATAACCTTCTCATCTCTCAAGCCAGATTTAAGGAAGTTGACTATCAAGGTGAAGGAAGGCGACCCCACGAGTGCAGAAAAATTATGCCTCAGTATCGATGAGATAGTCAGCAAAGATCCATGTCTTGCAGACCAGCTAGAAGACGAAGATGACTTCAGAAGCTCCTCAAAGAGATCATTCAGTTGCCCCTCTTCCACGTACTGCATAAAGAAGATTAGAATGAGCTGAGAAAATTTATAAAAAAAAAGGAGGAAATTCCTTTTAAGTACCCTCTACAAACCTGGGATGTGATGCCTAGCATTTTCGCAGATGATACTCTAACTTGATCATCATCATGAAGAATTAAATCTCGGAGGTTATCATAGACACGTGTTCTAACAGGGGTGCTGATGCTGTTCCCTGCATGCTTCAGGACACCCTTTAAGGCAATCAAGATAGCCTCACGAACCCCACCATCTGAAGCCTGAAAAAGAGGTTAAGATTTTGACTTCAGAATTTCTACAAAATAACAAATTTGACAAATAAGAGCATCGAATCAAATTGTGAGTTAGATTCACCTGCAAACTTGCCAATAGATCACCAACTAAAGGATCAATCCTTGTACTAAGTGCGCTAAGCTTTCCAAGAGCAAGTGCAGCACTTGATCGAACCATCCTGCATTAGTGGCAACTTGCTAAAGTTAGGGGAAGCGAAATACTAGAATAGCCATTCATTCATAAAGCCTGCAAAGAATTTTCTCTAGAATTACCTTGTGTTGTCCTGCAAACACTTGATGAACGTGGTCTGAAGCTGTGGGAGGAAAGGCTTCAAGGCGATGCCTCCCTTTCGTATTATTATGGTTAAGGTGGACAGTATAGCACTTTTCACTTGCCAAGGGAAACGATCACCAATTATTCGAATAAGCGGCCTGCATTCACATAGATGGCAGTCAGTCATAGGATGCCCATCCATCTAGAATGGTAAACAAGACAAACCGTAAACAAGCTGGTAATTAAATTTAACAAAGCATGAGCTAATGTTAAATCTCATTCAAATATCTCTTGACTTGTGAATTTTCTTCATTATGGCGTTTCATTTTCCTGCTCTGAACCATGCATACCCAGTTATCGGGATCACAAACTCCTTTAAAGCCTGTTCACTTGTAACCTCAATAAGCTCTCCAAGACCCAGAGCAGCTTGCTCTCTCAGTTCAGCAGATCCACTAATAAGACCCTGCAAGGACAAGCCATAAGAGGCTAGACTTTATTGCTGAATCTGCTATCTAGAAGAAAAAAGAAGCACTAAACTGCCTGGGAATTCAAATTTTCTGAATTAGAAATGCTCCCTCTCCAAGAGAAATATACATTCTCTGTATCCTAAGACGTAATCCGAAACACCATTTGAAAATGAGAAAAATTTCTATTAGTAACAAAGAGAAAACAATACTTGATGAAATATCGGAAGCACAGGTTGGAGAGCTTTCCGGAGACAGAATCCTGGAACAAGAACAGGACCACCCTGAAAAGAATAAAAGAATCAAGCCAAATTTTCAACAAAAAATCAAGAGGACAGGAAAATAATACACTCAAGTACACATATGAGGCACAATCTTTCACCTTCTTCCGACGTCGCTCTTTATCTCTGGCTGTGGAGACAGCATCTCTCACAAGTTTAATGAATGACTGAAGTACCTCCTTAGGAACAGAACCGACAACACTTGATAGAGCCTCCCAAGAAACCTATTGAGGAAAGACATTGTATCTAACTCTGATACAACAACGACAAGAAAGGAAATTATTTGTTTTGCAAAGGACATACTGAAACAGTAGCTGAGTCTGGGTCACTGAGCAAAATGATCAGTGTAGATATCATGTTCGGAGCTTCATCCACCAAATACAGCTTGCTATTCTTAAATAAGTACCCAATGAGGTATGCAGAACTTCTCCTAATTGGCGCCTGAAACCGCAAATTCAGAACACTGATGAGGAAGGTAGAAGAGCACAAAAGAAAATTACTAAAATTACGTTGAAACTAGATCTTCAATGCCATTTACCTGACCATCGCTAACACCTTTAAGAAGTTCCGACAATAGAGAATCAATGCCTTCTTCATCTATCACTAGGACCACAGTTTCAGCTGCCTCCTTTGCCAAGGGTTGAACTTCCTAAAATTTAAGAAAGAAGAAGGTTTCCAAGTTAATAATGAGATTCAAGAAAGAAGGGGACAAGAGAGGATAACTCTTCAAAGAATTCCCACCATGTCATCTCCACCCATGGCAGACAGCAAAGCAGGAAGAACTGTACCAAGATGCAAGTTTAGACCAGGTCCTGCAACCTCTGCTAATGCTCCTAGAGCATGTGCATTGAAGGCACTGAGCAAGCAAAAATTGAAAAAATTGAGCACCATACGGACCAAAAGATAATTAAGATGCTCAAACAAATACAAAAATAATCACTTACGAGAGAGGCAGATTGACCAGCTTCGGCAATATATGAGGCAATACAGCAGCAGTCCTCACACTAATCAAAGAGTATGAATTACTGCCATATCTTGTTTTTAAGAAACTAAACATGGAACAAAGTCATGAATGCAGTTTCTTTCACTTGGGTTATACCTTAGAATTTGTTTGAGGCCATCTAGAGCAGTATCTGAAGTCCCATCATCCTCCAAAGCATGCAAAAGTGTGGGAACAATTTCATCTATTGCTTGCATTCCAGCGCTCTGCAGCATTTTCTCCCCAACATAAATTAGTGGCAGGTTTATAATTGAATGACAGATTCCTTAGATGTTAAATTGATACAATGATTAAGAGCAGGGACAAAAGGCACCTTGTAGAGGGTGCTAAATGCCAGACCTGCAGCCTCCCGAACCTCAGACATGCTGTTAACAAATTGTGATTTTGAAAGATTAGCCAACTCTTCTCATAGAATGTTGACGAGAGCATGTTAGAAAACCATTAGGTCTTAAAAGAAATTTATAGATTACAAACCTATCACAGAGTGCTGTGCGAATGGTAGGAATGAGCTCATCCATGAAACTCAATAACTGACTCCGACCAGCACTTGCCATCACCTCACTCAGACCAATGCAAACACCCTGCCAGTCAAAAAGTGTGTCAGAAAATTTCAAAATATAAAGCTTCAATCTCCTAAATAGAAAAGCTTATAATCTCCACACAAGTAATTGCATCATTTTCAAATACACTGCATTTTAGAAGGAGAAGAAACATTTTATTTAGCAGAACATATTATTACAGGGAGGAGGGAACACAGCAAAAACCTCTTCCAAACAATGCCCACAAACTCATCAATTCTTTTCTCCAAAAAATATTTGCAAGTAATCAACAGATTACTCTAGGTCAATTATTGCAACTGTGTTTAAACAGAGCAATCAAAGTCACCTGTCTTCTGCTACTACTAGGATCCCCTAAACCTTTTGCTAATATTGGTATAATCAGAGGAAGAACTCTTTCTCCAAGCTTTCTGACAAGTTCACCCAGTGATCTTCCAGCAACCTGCAGACCATGCAAGTACTTAAGCCTTTCAATAATCTAGTGCAACCAAAGATTCAGCTATCAGTCAATTAAAACCTGTCGCCTCTCAGATGAAGATGAAGCAAGGGAAGTGATCAGGGTGCTCATCAGAACTGGCATAATTTCCTTCAGAGTCTTTGGTGTATTTGCAACTATGGTCTTCCAAACATGTAAAGCAGCCTGACATGATATCAAGACATCAATTAGATGATCAATTTCATCAAATATTTAAACTTGTACAACTAGGAAAGCAAATTCACAGTGTAAATCAAAAGCATATTTAAGGCCTCAGCTGTGATTGAACAGTATAGATGAAACAGCACAAAATAAATTATGAACAGAAATAAGGAGTCAGTGGGACTGCAAACAAAGAGCTGCACTTTAATTTTGGTGACTAATTATGCTAGAAGCTTAAAATTACAGGAAATTGCATAATAAATATATGCATTGCCAGGCCATGGTTCATCAATGCATCAATGGATGCATGCCACGGCACAAAATGAATAATACTTTGAACTTGCATTTTAACAGAGCCATTACCTGACGAACTGATATACTAACATCAGTTCGGACCATATATAGGGCTGCAAGAACTTCATTACGTTTGTCCTTTCCAAGAACCTCAATAATTGCACGCCCATGTGCTTCAGTACTAGCACCTTCATCATCACTCCCACCCTCAAGCAAGGCTTTCCCTGAAGTCCCAGCAACCTGAAAGAGAAGCTCAGTCAAGAGGGCTGTGGAATGATTTTCTAGTTGACAGTACATAAGAGGTTCTTGAGATCTATACCTTAAACAGCAGGTCACCCAGTAACTCAACTGAACTTTGTCGGATTCGCCAGTTGTCATTAAAGATTCCATCCTCCACAGCAGGAAGGAGAAGAGGTAATGATCTGAAATATAACATAATGAGCCAGGATAAGACTCAAAAGCATCTGAAGTTTGTCTTGTAATTGCTGTAAGCATGTCTCAATTTCCCAATTGATAACTGAAGAATTCCCATAGATAAACTGTATCACTGACCACAATCTCTTTCTGCATCTTTCACGATCAGATAAAAGATCATACACATTTTTTTTAGTGGAAAACAGCATGAGAAGTGCCACATAATTGCCCTCAGAAAATAGATAACATTATGTTTACTGGCCTCAGCTGTTTCCACCATATCATTTTTCACCAACGAGGCCATACATAGAACAGGCTGTCCACTCGTTTGATTTTTATAGAAAACAAACACTTTTTTCTGTAGATAGACTTCGTGAAGACCAGAAAAATCAAAACTTCCTTAAATCAATGACAGTGAACATGTTTTGTCATGCAAAATCTATGCAAATAGTTAATCCGAGCAACATAAATAGCACAAGAATCACATACGTTGCTGCATAATGCTCTACAAGAACATGTCCAGCACCTAATGCTGCTTCACGCACAGATTCATTCTCATCTGCAAGACCTGTTAGAACAGCCCATTCCTATTGCTTCAGACTATCAACAGAAATGACAGACATTTTTCCAGAAATTGAAAGGACCATACCATCCAAAATAGCAGGCAGAACCTGTGGCAGATAGTTCTGGAATTGTACGCCCAATGACCTCGGGAAGTACTGCAAATAATTTCCATTAACAATGAAAAAGAATTATATTTCTTCATGAATATAGAGCCTACAGTGTAGAGAATGTTAAGAAACTCTATCCTCAGATCTATTCTATGGGTCTCTGCATAACAAAGGTAGTATCCCATAGGACAATTCACCAAGTCTGAATCTTTCATTGTGTAGTAAACAAACATAAATATTAAGAGTGTACACCTTGAACAATGTCAAGTATCCATCACGAACAGATGCTTTCTGATGAGAACAGTTCCGAATAATGTCAGGAAGTAAGTTCTCGAAGTATGCCATGCCAAGAGCAGCTAAAACCTGAGAATATCACAAAATCTAGATCAGCTTTGATGCAAGATATTCTAGATCTATTGAAAAAAAACCAACTGACTGACCCACTAGGATCTATTAAATAAAATGAAGCAATTCAAAAGGGCAAGCTACACTGCAATCACCTCTGTCAACCCTTGAGCAGCTCCAGAGCGCTCAACATTGCTTCCATCAGATTTAAGAGTATCCAAGAGCCATGGAACAAGATCAGGAAAGTTTTCCTCTCCCATTCCTCTAATAAGTGAACCAAGGGCCCTTGCTGCAACAGACCGAACCTCAGGAATTGGATCCACAAGTACCTGCATTTAATATATCACTTCATCAATTAAAATGCCCAGATGCTCAGTTGCCAGTACTTGGCTACGACAAAAATAACAGTACCTTCTTGACTTCAGGAAGGAGTAACCCAATGTAAGGAATCATATCCTTTGGTTCAGTAACTAATGAGCACATATTTCCAACTATTTGTGCAGCCTTCTTCTTTGTGTCAGCACTCCTCTCTCTCAAACCTCTATGCACAATGGGCACCAACAAGGCAAGTGAAGGGGCATCAATTGAGTTCACAAAAGTGGTCTGCAACAATATTTTGGGGTCAATTATTTTTTAGGATGGGGCAAGGGTAAATCATAATTCATGAGAATCTAAATGCAACTCTTACTTGGAGGAGAATATCAAGAGAGTACTTCGTATGGTCATTGGGATCTGTGAGACCCATCAGAAGGGTGGGCACCAGAGAAGATATCTCAGGATTCTTTATTACACTTCCAACCTAATAGAAGCGCAATTACAATCAAATAAACAGGCAGAATATAGGAAATAAACAAAGAGGCACAGTGTATTAACCTGCTGAAGGGCAGTCTGACCCGCTGATTGGACCTTGGGGTGAGTATCTGTCAACACCTGCAATTTGAGGCAGAAAAATATACATTAACAAGTGAATTAAATAACTTCTCCTAATTCTGCAACCCAAAGAGGTCGCAAATCCATGATTCTGCAGATGTTTACCTCAGTTAGTTTGGGCACAATCTTGGGAAGGCATTGGGAGAGTTGTTGAGGCGCACAATAAGCCATGGCACCAAGCAACTGTACACTACTTTGCTTGGTTCTCCAAGCCTTGTCTTCAAGACCCTGTAGAAATAGCAAATGCAATGTGAGAATGACTGCATTGTTCATCCTTTTCATTATAATTGCCTCAACAGTAAGAATTTCCTAACTAGAAGGCTAGATTACCATCGGAACACCTTAATAGGAATAATCATTTTGATAAAATTGACAAATTGTACATGGGAATGTTATCTTTGAAACCTACATATATGCATTTGAAATAACAAATTACACCAAGTACTAAGGAAAACTTACAGTGGTTTTAAGTAGACATACGAATCGATTTTGAACTTTCAGACAAACCATGAGAGTTTCTTCTTAATTAAAGATTGCACCATATTGAACAGAAAAAAAATGTGGATATTTTCTGTCCAATGTAAGTGAAAATATTGCATAAACCTGAAGCATAAAAATTTTAGTATGCTAAACATAGTGATAAAAATACCCTGAGAAGAGATGGTAGCACAAGCTTCACCCCCTGAGCACTAAGCTGAGACATCATAGCTCGGGCAGCACATTCAGCAGCTTCACGGACTGCAACCACTTGATCGGAGAAAGAAACCAAAAGTAACGGTAGCATTTGGATTACATACCTATACCAAAAGAAGAGCATTTTCTGTGACTCAGATAACTAATATATGATCCTATTATCATATTAGTTAAGATAGTAGATTCTGCACGTACGGCTCAAATAACTTCCCCAACTTCTCACAGAGGCATTCAAATGCCATCAGACCTCCCTCACGACGTTTTGCAGAGTTCCTACCAGGTAAAAGTTCAAACAAAGGACATAGAGATACACATACAGCAGAAAACAATATAAAGACATTGAAATAGAACCAATCTTAGGAAAAGTCTACTCTACTCAGAAACGAATTGTTATGATAAATGCTCAATAAGATTTTCTTCTTTCTATTTTGAATAGGAGCAATTTTAACTCTTTATTCCCACGAGAGAGAGAGCTTTGTTGGCTTTGGTCG
>CXYZ01012155.1:2224925-2249217 GCA_900006705.1 Sonneratia caseolaris
GGGGTGGGGAGGAGCGTGGGGGGAGGAGGTGGGTGGTGGTGGTGGGGTGGTGTTTGGTGACGGAGAGAGAGAGAGAAGATATGCTAAAATATCTAAAAAAATGGGAATAGCCATACCTGTCCATTAGACCTTCTCGCAATACAGCAACAATACCATATTTCTTCAAGCACGATATTCCAAAACCATTGACCACACCAGCAAGTCCAAAAGCAGCTCCACGCCGTTCACCATACTTATCACTCTTCATAAGCTGGTCCAACAGCCGAGAAACCAGAGCTGGGGCATCTTCCTGATAGATTAGAAGGCCAGAAATAAAAAAGAAATTAGATATCAGGATTGATAATGTAATGAAGCAGCCTACTGAATGGAACTCAAAATCTAGAGATACAACAAATAATATATAGCCAAGTCTAAGGAATAGCAAAAAAGTAAATAAAATGCAGTAATGATTTTTTAACAGCAATGTTGCATACTTGTTTTGATTGCATTAATGGAGACAGGCAAACTGAGACAGCACGCTGCACGGCTTCCGAGGGTGTATTTAGCACATCCAATAACTTCTCAACAACTGTATGGACTTTGGGATCACCCTGTTCAACGATGTGAAGATGTAAAACCTAAAGAATATTTGTTCATTTATAAAGATATACATAAAGACAAATTTGGACCTTCGCAAGGTGCTTAGCTAATGCTCCAGTGAAGATAACAACACCCTCTCGAACTAGATCATATTTCTCCTCATCAGATGCCTAAGCCAGAACCAAAAGAAAAAAAAATCAAGAGAAACAATGTCATGAACAAATTTTAGTGGTCAGCTTAACCAATAATATACTTTCGTTATAGCCATTCTTGACTTGAACAGAATACTGCCACACAAGAAAAAGGTACCAGACAAGGAAAAATCAAGGACATGGTTCTGGACAGGATTTAGTCAACTTTTATCAAACCAAAAACTTACCTTTTTGTTCAGGTAGTTCTCAAAGATTGGGAACAAGAGAGAAACATTTTCCCTTCCATGCTTATCAATGACCATGATACCAGCATTAATCATCCTTCCACGAACATCAGCATTTGGATCAGCCTGCAATATCCAGATGCATCAACTTACAGGCCTTGTTCATCTTTTCTTTTCATTTCTATACTATTTAGTTGCATATAAACTATACCTAATGCTTAGAGTGCGGTACCTACAATGCTTTTATCCCTTTCAATTTTTGCAAGTTTTACTATAAGGCAATGCTAAACCCCCAAGAATTGACACAAGGAAATGGACAGATAAATGCTTATCCACAAGCACCTGGCAAGCGTATCTTTTAATGAGGCTGCCTACACATAAGCTCAAAATGAATTCATAGGCTTGTGGTGACACATGGACAACAAACTCCTCATCCCCACAGAAAAAGGGTGAATTAAAAAAAATGGAAAAATTGCTCCTGGTCACACCAACTACCAAGGAGCCTTACTCCGTATAAAAAAAGATATGCATGACAGTCTTCAACAGGTCAGATAGAGCCATCTACCAATAGCCATATGAACAGAGAGGATTCTCATGTGAGCATCTCTTTTCAAATATGACTAAAAGAGGACCAAACAGAAAATACTGCCAACTAATGCAGCCACACTAGAAATACCTCCCAGGTGTACAAAAGATGACCAAATAAAATGGTTACCAAGGCTCGTGATATGAGGAAAGTCATGACAACAGGAAGGTCTTTTGTCCTTAACACATCTGCAGCAGAATACAACGCCAAAGCGATTCCTTGTCGGCCCAGCCAACCAGCATCAATGTTATCTTCTTTGAAATTGGCATCACGAATATATAAAGAAAATAATGTTGAGAGTGCTTCCTGAAATTTTTGTTACAAACAACCAAACTTATGCAAGGAAATATTTGTTGTTAAAATGATTTAAATTAAAATAGTCAGTCACCTGCATTGAATCTGGGTTTTCATCCAAAGCAGCAGCTAATGCCTCTGCAGCTGCTAATCTCACGTTATAGTTAATATTGGATAATGCTCTATAAATTCCTGAATAGTTTGTGCCAATGTTATAGCCATATCGATCCCATATATCCTCAGCCACTCCTGCAACTGACTGAAAGGAATACATAATTAAGGTAGTGAAAAGTCAAACTTATGCAAAAGATTTATAAAATTCAGCCATCAACCTAATAACGAGAGAAAAAACCTCTTGATCAGGATGACAAATGTGGAATTACTTAACTGTCACAAATGAATTCTATCTTAAAGTTTGAAAAGAATGCAGGATAGGTACATTCAGTAAAAAGAGAAATTCTAGCGATCAAAGCCAAACCCAAAAGGTGCAACTAAATATGGACACAAACAACATTCTTAAGGTAAATGGTTCAATAAAGATGGAAGATGAAGAAAACTGAGGGACTTCTATTTCTGAGCATGATACAAATACATGAACCCAATGGAAGGAAATAGAAAACAAAGAGAATAAATGGCATAAAAACAAAGAGGAGGGCAAGCAGGCTATACTTTCTCAGGATCATGTAGTGCAATCCAAATATTTGTTGCAATCTCAACATTCTCAGGAAGGGTACAATTGGCAACAGCAGGAACACATTTTACAGCATTCAAACAGGCCATTCTCACATGCACATCTTTGGCATAAACTCCATATAGTGCCTGTTAATAAATAAAAATAACTATTAATTACTGTACTGAGTAAATCTTAGTAGTGAAACAACATTGTAAAAACTGGAGCATACAGATGCAACTTCAGCTGGCTGCAAACCAAGGCTTAGCTCATTTAATGCAGATCCCACTGAAGCTTGATAAGCAGGAACAACACCTAATACATTGTAGAGAGCCTAAAACCAGGAAAGTTACATATAGTAAGCTCATTATGTACAGAAACGCTTGAAGAGATGTGAAAGACAATACTACCAGATTTAGAACAAAAAAACGGAAAAGAAAGGGTTTAGACATTTTAACTGATATCATCCGAAGACGAGGAAGAGGCAGCAGCGGGTCCAAGTGTAAACTGATGATTCGAAGTACATCATCATGAAGAACTGTCTTCTTGGAAGATAACAAAATCCTCTCCAATATCTAGTGTTAGATCACTCTATAAGTTAGTAACAACAAAAAACATCATGCCTCATATATTAACTATAGCATATGTAAAGCAAAATCCTACCGGGAAAACAAAAGTAAAGGAATCCACAGGAAGACTGCCTGATTTGCAAGATAGAGACAGGGCATTTATTACACGTTCAAAAAGAGACAGTAAATGCTCAACACTGCCTGAACCCCCAGTAAGAGTTAATTCTTCAGAAAGCATCTCATTGTCTTCTATCGCAATCAATCGCAATGCTGTTGCAATATCAAGGGCCCAATTACAGAGAGGCGATGCTGTACATCTGGCCAGCTTCACAAGGGTTTCATATGCAACATCACCAACTATGGGTGATCGCAGCAAAGGGTTAACAAATGTCACCTGAACCAATAATATATAGTTAATTTAAGGTTCAATATCGAATAAATATAAAACTGCAGCAGTGAGAAATACAGCAGAACTTCTTATATGAACTCCCTGTATTGTTCTGATATGAAATGGTTTTATGTTTCCCAAGAAAGACTCAAAATTTATGGAAACAAAACCATGAGATAAAACGGGCTAGTTTTCAACTTTGCATGTAAATTCCATTCCACTTGTTCATACCAAAACTGGCCTAGAAAGTAATTTGCACACTGGCTGGCAGATAAATGTTGTTCATTGAAGAAAGATGGGGCCTTTACCATTCATAATTCAAAGAAGACATCTCTTAATGAGATTACACACAAGGAAAACAATCAGAAACTGCTTTAATACAAAATGAAGAGCACCAAAGCAACCATGCACATATTATTACAAAACATGCTTGCTTTATTTTTACTTGCCGAGAAAAGGAAAACATTTGAATTTCCTTTTTTTTTTGTTGTTAATGAATATTTTAGCCTACAAATATCTAGTTTACTATGGTACATACCTGAAAGACTTCTTTCTGTATAATTACTAAATCCTAGAAATTAACCCATTCAAAATTTTCAATTCAAAGCACATGTTGGCAACTACATGCAAACAAGAAATGAATAGTGCCATCGCAGCTAGTTCTTTTTATGAGGTATCTCTATTTTTCATCAAGGTCCTTTTGTGAACAAGGTACTGTTCTGTCTCTTGCCTATTTGTGTTTCATTCTCCCTTTTTCTTTCTGAAGAATAAGTAAATGTATTAATATTCACCAAGATGGTTGAAATCATATACAAAAGTAAGAGCCTGTCCTATGTATCAGAAGCATGACAAGAAATCAACCACATTCACTGAACAATGATTCCCCCTCCAAAATTCAGGGCCTACTGGTGTTTCTACCACTCCAACCAGAGTAATTCTTCACTTTAGCTCATTCCGACCTCTGATTATCCGCCTCTACCTTCAGAGGGAGTGAAGAATACATCAAAGTAATCTTTTGTGCATCTTAAGTTGACCCGAGTTAATTCATGACATCAAAGTTCAACATTTTAAAGAGTTATCGACCAAGCCCCTAGATGTAACAGTTATCAGAGAAAACTAACTTGAAAGACACTAATGAAAAACCTCACAAAAATAAGCAATTGAGTGACAAATTCCTTATGTATCTTTAACAGAGAAACAAACGGAGAAAGAATAAAGAGGGCATGTACCAGGAACGGCAGCTGACTGTGAGCAAAAATAGGATTAGCAACAGCCATCACCCCAAGAGCTCTAAGCATCAAAGAAAGAGACTTCTGAATTTCCCTGACCTTCTTCCGTACAGATGCCTCTTCTGTGAGCAACAATTCACGGGCTTCCTCTTTTGCAGTCTTTGCTTTATCTAAGCCTTTATCTGAGAGCATCAACTTCAACACTTCAAGTTATTACAGAGATAAATCCTGAGAACAAAATTTTGACAATAACAATAGCAAAGACAACATGCCAGATTTCTTAGTTGGCTTTCCAGAATCTCTCTTCCCAAGGTTTGAGCCCTCCCTATTAACTAGCTCTCTCTTCATACCATGATTATTACTGGTGCGATCCTGCATGAAACTGATCTATCAGAAAATTACTGCTATATAATCACAAAGTTCTTACAGAAATTGGAACCAAATCAAGCGGAACAATCAAAATTCACCATGTCATCTTGATCCTCATAGACTCGGAATCGACCTTTTGCCAATTTTGTGTTCTTCGAGGCAACAGATTCAGCAACATACACACCTTGCTCATTAGAAAGCATCCCTTCAGGAGTTCGGAAGATCTGAGGAAATATCAAGAACAAGCTTATGTGAGTAACTTCTTGGGGACAAATTAGAACACTGATTATGCATGTACAGATCATAAAAGCAAAGTAGTTTGTTTTAGAAACTTATCATTTAGAAGCAACACAATGCCTCTCACTTTTTCTACCACAAGGCTAGAGTTGTTCACTTGAAAAGAAACATCTAACGTATATAAATACTTGAGGAGTTATGTTTCTAGATAGGCCATCAAAGCATCGCCAAGTTACCAAAAGCATCCTCAACCAAGTTCAAGGGGAAAATTTTAGGGAAAGCTTCAAAATTAAATATTTGAGAGCCAAATTCCAATAAAAGTTGAACAATAATCAGATAGCACAGATATGGAGTTAAAGTGGCAGTTCAGAACTGCATATTTCATGTCAGAATCTACAGAGAATCAGTCATCCCACAGCAATCCAGAAACTGACAATTTCTACTACAGAAACTTTACATAAACGTCAGAGAAAACTGTACAAATGCAAAAATGGCCAGGAGAAAATAATATGCAAGGCTAATAATACCTACCTGTATATCAACTTCTGAAAGCATATCATGTGAGGAGCGATCAGGGAGATTATTCAAATGCTGATATGAGAGAAATGAAATTTTTGTTAGCATTTAGGAAAATGTTATAAATAATGCAAAAAATTGCTACTCTTATCAAGAAAGAAAACAGGTTCCTATAAAATTGATATAAAGAAGAATTTCATAACATGAACCTTCACAAATTCTATGAAGGTGTCACTGGGGCTAATAGACATCAAAGTGGCCAATGAAGATACAGCAGCTTGTTGTTCTAGTGGATTAGGGTTCATCAAGCCCTTTGGTCCCAATAAATCCTAAGATAGAAAATAAATTCATCAAGCAGATGGAAGCACATTGTCACCTGAAATTCTTACATAAATAAAACTGAAGTCAAATTAAATATGTCAAGGCCCCAACAATGAAAACTCCACCTAAGCCAAAACTAAGGACCTTAACAAGGATGGCAAGATACAAATAATGAGATACTAGCCACAACCTCAAGGAAGAAATAACCCTTCGAACTTTAAGTATGAAACAGGCCTACTGGTCTATAAAGAAATAGAAACATTTTTTTAGTCAAATTATTCTACAGAAAAATTGGTGACCCACCGTGCACAGAAGTGATATATCTGCAGAGATTATCCCAATAATATCTAGAGCATTCTTCCTTAGACATCTTTGAAGCCTCTGAAAAGGAGAAATAATTAGATGACAATATAGACTTGATTAAACCAACATTCCTGTCTCCCCAGTATTAAACCAGCAACCCTGTCTTGCAAGTATAAAATAACTATTTAAGTTTCTGAAAGCTTTCTCCTCAAAAAAATGTTTCTAAAAGTGTTTTTTTCGTAAGAAGTTAGCCTACATAAAACAATCACTAAAAAACCTGCCAACTTAAACCTAGTCTTCAAATGAATTTTACTAGAAGAGTAGTAATGTTAGCGAGCTGAGGGAGTGACATCAGAAAATCTTGCCTTCCAAACAGAGTCAGCCTTAGCAGATCCAGTGATGCATGGATGATGAGAGCAAAGTATGACGAGCATGCAGACACTGGATGAAGCAGCTAGCGCTGCAGATGACGTGTCAAGGAGAGCCTTCACTAGAACCTCAGTGGATGGAATATTGGGGACTTTAGCGTCCAAAAGATTCTCTGTGTCACTAAAGGAATACAAACTTAGACTTCATTCATCATGTTAGGGAGAAAAATATTGTCACCCCAGAAATTATACATCTCTTGCATAAAATAGTACCTTGTATCTGAAAGAGAGACCTTTTCACCAACAGTGGAAAGGAACTCCATAAACTCAACCAAAAGAGGTTCTGACAATTGAGGTGCTGCAGCAATTATCTTTCTAGTTGCATGAGAAGCCATTTTCCGAATGTCCCAATTTGGATGGCAGATTAAAAAGAATACCAGCTGCAACAAATCATAAAAGGTGTAATAAAGCATCACTTGATTAGATGAAGATATGCTAATGCTTGAGAAAGTAATTAATTAATACCTGCAACAGTGATTTAATAGACAAAGCTTCCAATACCCTACATGTAATGGACAGAAATTTCAGCTTTCACAGTTCAATAACAGCAGTTTGAACATTGTGGTGGAAAATCTAACCTGTGTTGATGCTCCACCAGCAAAACCTCCAGAAGATTGACAACAAGCATGCAATCCTCAGCCGACAATTTAGAGGCCTGTAAAAGCAGATTGGCAGGGTTCAAGAAGAGTTAAGAAAACATAAGGACCAATGAAACATACAAAAAGAGAGGGGAGAATAGATATTATGGACCATTGATAAGGGTACAAGAGAGGGCTCATTCTGTGATATTATGGACCACATCTTCTCCTTAGTCACTGTCTCTTCTGAAAAGAGACAAAAAAAGTGTAATGACATTAAAGCCAAAGAGGTTGAAAATTAAAGGCAAACCAGAGTAAAAATGATTGGATATTCCACTTAAGAATTGACTTCCACTAACGTGTTAACATAAAATACCTGCTTTAATATCAGCAGCTGCTATCTTCCCAACTAAAAGAAGAGCATATAGACCATCCAACCGTTGCACAGCTTTAGTAAAACCAGTTTTAACCAGTTGGATCAGAGGCCCCAATAAGGATGATATCTGAAGTTCATTAACAGATATTTCTCCTCCATAAGTGACAGTAATGACTGGCAATGGAGGAATAGTATAAGGGTTACAAATTTGTTGGTTTACCTGAATTATCGCTTCACCATTTCCACTAACAATTCTAAGACAGCGAAGATGCCCCCTCCTCAAGGCTTCCTTCTCCTTGAGGCCAGAAGAAAAGAAAGAGACCAGTTCCGAGTCAACAGCATCAGATGAACGAATTACCCAGGAAGCTATAGCATGTAGATTTGCCAACTTGACCTCTTCATTTCCTTTTTTTCAATGAAGATACAACCAGAGTATGTCAATGTCAATGTAAATCCATACAGAGGAATAGCATAAACAGCTACAAAGATGTTAACACGAGAAGAAACATATAAGTTCTTGTAAAGAAACTGAAGCACCCCTACTATTAGAAGATATGAATGATGATGAAGAACAAAATTATGAGAAAGTGGTACCTTCACTCTTGTAGCTAGATAACAGAAAGCTGCATATGCCCTGTGATAAACTGTTGATGTATTTCCCTTCAGGAGCAAGAGATAACTCCTGCAGCGCATTGATCATCCCAGTTCTCTGATAAGGAAATGCTAGCCTTCCCTCTGACCCTGTTAATATGCATTGTGGAATAAATATAAATATGCTTGCTTATCCAGACATTTATATCTATATACCTAACATAAAGATTCCTCTTCTACTTAATTTTATCAGCACAGAAGAACATGGAACTTAGTTTCAAAGTAGTAAAAGAGGGAGAGAACAAACCTCCAATGACAGCTTTGATAGCATTAAACATTGCCTCTACAGTGTCTGGGTTACTAGATTTTTGGCTTAAGCACCTTATTATAGCCAAGGCTTCAACTCTTCTTCCCTCATCTGTGTGGCGTGCTTGTGATAGCACCACCAATAGAATTTCCACTGCATACTTACTTAAGTCTAGATTGACCAACTTCAGAAGAATTCCAACTGATTCTAGCACTATTTCAGGATTACGCTTCAGCATTTTGACAGATGATGGCAACACAATGCTCTGAAATTCCTCATGAGACATGCACCTAAAAAGTGGACTAAAAGCTTCACTCAGGCGCTTTGCCAGTTTTTCCTTGGCATTCAGAACTGCTTTTGCATATACATCAAGAAAGACTGGCTGTTCAAAGCACACAATATTAAGTCAAATCAACACGAAGAATTCCACTTCAAACAAACAAGCTGAAAAACTATGGACCCTCAAGTTCCTTACCTTGTACTCTTCAAATAAAGAAGGATTTTCACTAGAGTACTCCAGCAACAAAGATATGAATTCTGCACTGTCCTTTTGTGAAATTCGTGAATTGTTTAGCTCCTCTACAAAGGTCTTGAAGATGCTCAGTGACTGAATGTGAACAAAAAATTTGAAATCAGAACATCTTTTCTCAAGATTGTACAATATATCAGACCATAAAATTACAAGGCAGGCCTCATTACAAACAAGACAAATAGTTGATTGAGATAAAACCTCGGAAAATAAATGGAAAAATAAATGTCTGCACGCCCGTTGCTCACGAAATGGCCGCCTCATGACAGCTGTCAGTAAAGATGCTTGTGCTGCAGCAACCCTAGAGACAGCATTCTTGGAAACAGTAACAAACTGACTGTGACTCAAGAGGATGCAAGACCACTTGAGAAGTCTGCAACAACCAGCATGCGAATGAGCCTTTGCCTGCTTCTCCATAGTTTGCACCAGGGCAGCAGCGAAACTCTTCATGAAAACTGTCTTCTCTAATCCTTTAACAATAATGGCTTCTACAGCTTTCCTCGAATGTAGATCATCGTATATAAATAAAGTCTTAAATATAATTTCCACCAAAATTGATGCCATTTCAGGAGAAATCTCTGCATATACAAAAGGAGAGACATGTCAACCTCAACTTTGTGTTGTAATTCAGCAAATTCCTCATTCATCAACTTTACAAATAAATAAATAGTGAATTTGGTGATTCTTAGGATTTACAAAAACCCTTTCAGCACAAGATCATCGTCTGAAAATCAAAACAGTTCCTAATTGATTCCATATCAAACTCTAACACATAATAATGTTAACTACACCAGTAAAGTTGAAATTTTGGTAGCTCAGAGTATTATCAAAACAAAAGCAGAGCAACATATAGCTTCAGACAAAGCCAATTCACTTGATTTATACATTGCACGTAGATTAAAATAACCATCAGCATCAGCTCAAAAAGCCCAGATCGTTCCTTCTTTTTTTTTACCAAAAATGCTTGGCTAAAATCACTCATTTTTTAACTTTTCTTCTAATACAGTCAGCAAAATTGCACTCCGCTGCAAACTAAGAAGTCGATCGTCTGTGTAGAAATAAGGGGCTGCCTCTGTTTTACCTGAGTTACTGATAACGAAAGGGATTTGGTTCCTAAATATCTGAATCCGTCGCTTGGTAGACGGAGTAGAGACAGACCCGGCAATGGAAACGAGGGATTCGATTGATTCCGCCATTTTCCTCGGTAGGGGGCGGATCGCAATTAGGATCCGAGTTAATTGTTCAGCTGCTGGGGTAAAGGTCACGAGCCCAGGGCATAGCACGGCAGCTCTCCCACCGTCAGACGGCGTCTGCGTGTAAGTGCTGCTTTAGGGTTTTAGACTGGTGATGATGATGCTGCCTTGCTGATACACAAAAATGATATTAAGAACCGTGGATGTTTATATGGTTAGATTAGAGAAAAATAAAATTATTGGAAAGGTAATTCACTGCCAAATAAATTGTGATGTGAAATTTTTTTATTGGGTAAATATTTTAATTTATTTAAAAATATGTATGATATTATAATATTTAATATAATAAGTAAATTAGTACAATTTTACAAAAAGACTCTTTCTCCAATTTTTGCCCGTAATTTATTAACTCATATTTCATATTCCAGTACCCTGAACCTAACATATATATCCCCTCAATAATTGATTTTTTATTCACATTACTGATTTTATATTTTATGTTTTTTTTACCTCAAGAATATTTAATATTATAATGATTTACTAATTTACCTATGAGTCTATTATATATTTAAAATTTATTATTAATATACAAATATGCCATCCTAAAATTTTGAATCATTAAATTTAATTTACTTATGTTATTAATTGTTATTAATTTACGAGACAACTAATTCTCACATTTTACTTAAACAAAATGATGAGAGTGCCGTGTAGCGGCAACTAATTCTCTTCAGTTAAAATTTTCTTTTTTATTATATATATATATATATTTTTGATTTTAATGGGCCTACAAACCCATGGGCTTTCGGGCCATCAGTTTGGTTCTGGGGGCAACACTTAATGGGCCAAAGCCCACGAAAGATCTCAGCCCTTCGCTGACGTCGCACCCAGGCTTGCACAGGTTCCGTACATATTTTCCACTTTGTTTCATTTCATAGATGAGGCGATTTCCGACTGGCTTGGCCCTTTTTCCTAGTGTTCTATTGTAGCATTCCTTACTAGGGTTTGCATACAAATGATATTTATTGATGCAGTTCACGGACTTTGGCACGTGATTTGTGTTAGAAATCCAAGTGTTTAACCAGTACACATTAATAAGATAGATGTGAAGTTGCTGACTATGATAAGTAAATATCAATAATCAATAATGACCTGACTCGAACTGATTGATCATAAGATACTTAATAAAATGTGTTTACGATCCACGTACATCAAGTAAACTTGACGGATATGCATCATCAATATCATCATCATTGGATAATTCTAATGAATCATCTTATTCTTTATAAGCTGAAAGGAAAATTTGGAAGTTCGTGTCTTGTGGCATTTCCAATGTCTAGCTGTTGTTGTTGTACCAGAACTGCTTCTGGAGGTAGTCGATGACTTTCTTATCCACCTGGAAAGCCTTGGTGAGGACATCATCTGAGATCGGCGGGTCCGACCCGAAAAGCGCTCTTGCGACCTGAATAACCCCAGGGTTCTGGCTGCTCAGGGCCGACCAAGCCACCGCTTTGGTCTTCCCGACGTTGAGCTGGAAGTGGATCATCCCGAAAGGGAAGACGAACACGTCCCCGGGGTAGAGGACCTTGGCGAACAAGCTGGTTCCCAAGCTGGTTCGAGGTGACGAACCCGACGTAGAGGGTGCCCTCGAGCACAGTAAGGACCTCGGTGCCCCTAGGGTGGGTGTGGGGTGGGTTCAGTCCGTAGGGGGCGTAGTCAATCCGAGCCAGGGAGATGCCGAGGGTGTTGAGCCCGGGGATTCTCTCCACGTCGACGGCGGTGACCATCGACCCAAGCGGGTTTGACACGTTGCCTGGGATATTGAGGCCATGGGCGAGGAAGTGATCAGCCTTGACCTTGTCGGGGTCCATGCAGAACTTCCCATTCACGAATACTGCATATATAGAAAGGATCGAGAAACTCTTTGAGAATCAACCATCGACACCATAGAGATACGTAAGTGCGTGAATCAACCATAATTATTGGGGCTACAGACAAACGCTAGAACAACTTGTATAAACACATATACACCTCCATCCAAGGGATCATCGATGGCAACACACAAGTCCTGCAGAGGACTTGGGTCATAAGCAGAGGCACTGCCCACGGCCAGACCCAATACCAAAAGTATCAGAAACTGGCACCCCTTCATGCTTTCCTTAATTTCTCAGAAAACGCACTGTTTTGTCTTGTTCTTTTGTATGATTTGTGTTTATTCGCCTTCGCAGTCCCAGTCCCAGTCCCTATTTATAATCGAAAAGGAGCACTAGAAAAGCGATTTCGAGTAACCTAGTCCACCCCTTCATTAATCAAAGGGATCGACTCGTTCATTACCGCGCCTTAGAGTCACAGCACGTTGTTTCCTCATATTGACTTCATCTTCTCAATCCCACATATATGTAAGATTAGTTCATAATTCTCTCCTCATATGGACCTGGAAACGCTGAACAGGCCAGTGTGTTAAGTATGCATGTGCCAATATAATTCGAGGGCTATTGATCTATGTAAGTGCCAATCAACCCGTCCAAAATCTTGATCAAGGGGAAGAAGGATTGAGCCATTTTAATTAATCTAATATTGGTATTGTAACAATAATAATAATTATGAATGATTAGGGGGACGGTTTTTCCCAAATAATTCGTAAGCTCAGTCGTTCGATCTCCACATCTCTAGAATAGAATTGAACAAATCAAAACAATGACCTAATCCATATTAAATATATATCTTTACTGAGGAAGAGACTTTGACAAATTAAGCGCTCGTTTGACTACGTCTCACGTATTAATCTGCCTGCTACGTATCCCACATTCTAGATTAGATGTTTGTCTGCCTCCTCCATCTCGTCCAGGTCCAACCAATAGAAAATAAATCATCCAATGAGCCTGAGCAGGTGCGCATGACAAGTCAACCGGCCACATCGACCGACTGGCGATAATCACCTTCATGAAAACAGTAAGACCACGCGCAGCTGTCGAGAACCTTCCTCGGGGGAATTAAATCATATTCCTCCGTGAACATACAAAGAAGATAACCATGCACACACCTATCGTGGGCGTGGTCAAGTGGTTCGGCACTCATCATTCCAATAAGAGGACTCGAGTTCGAATCCCACCTGCGGCGAGGAGCTCTTAATCTCTTAAATGGGCCGACCTGAGGCGATCCGGGTTAGTCAGCTGAACAAAGTTCATCTGAATACCGGCGGTTTATACAAGAAAAAAAAAAGGATAACCATGCAAACACAGTTAAGGCTTTTAGATACGGATTTGTTCAATGTATTCCCTTACAAGAATTAAAAAAAAAAGTTCGACCCTGTAACTAAAACTACATGCTCATCCATGATGCCATGTTGTAATTGAAGGAGTTCTGCAGTTTTCGACAGCATGGTCAAAGCATAAGAATCGGTACCTGTTATTTGTTGACGGTGGTTCACTTGTAGATGTACATCCTTATCACTCCAGAAAATCGTGCAATCTACATTTTAGAGCGATTGATAAATTTTCAATGGGTTATTATGCCAAAGAAAAAGAAATGAAGAATCGCTATTAGTCTTAATACCAATCCAAATGTTCCTGTTCTTGTTCAGTGGAGCTTAGATCAATCGATGTCCCACCAGAACTGGGCTCGAAGCTTCTCCACCTGGAAGGCCCCGGTGAGAAAATTATGGTTAATGGGCCGCTTCGACCCAAACAGCGAGTTTGCCATCGCTACAACCACGGGAATCTGACTGCCCAGGCCCACGAATGCCACCGCATTGATCTTCCCCGACAGGGAGCTGGAAATGGATCAGCCCCTGAGGGAACACAAACATATCTCCCTTCTTGAGCAACTTGGGGAGGGGCTTGCTCCCTAGCTGGTTAGGCAAGTTTTCGGCCATGGAGCTTTCATAAGCAAAGGGCTAACTCGGCCGAAAGAGAAACATGAGAAAACCCAGAAGAAAAGCAGGAGACCAGCTCTTCTGCAATCGAAAATTCTGATTGATGAGTAGATTACATTAATGTGCACTCTGCCACTCAGGAAAGGAAAATCTCGACCGTTATTCTTTCTTCTATGGAGTGTCCCCTTCATCTTGGAACACTCACATTCTTATCTCCGGTAACAGGGGAGAAAGGATTTTAATTGGTAATGTAAGTTTTGGAATAGACTTGCTATCACTGATGCCTGCTCGAGGATTTTTGAAGGTAAAGGGGGATGCCCGTTTGAATCTTACTAATACTGCAGCGTCTGTCCACCCGATACCAGTGCCCGTTTGCCAAACAGACACTGCCTCTTCAGATTGTTTGAATTATAACAGTCTTTCAATTCATGACAGAAGCTTATTGTGTGGATTAACGAACATACAAAATATGAATAGCTCAGGAAAACTGCAATAACGGAAAAATTCAAACATAACAATCAATTTTAACTTATTGTGCTATAAATCGATACATAAAGCAGCGGGAGCCAAGAAGCTGCTCTTTTATTGCAAATCAGAATCAATAATAGAATGACTTTCAAAGAATGATTCTAGTGGACGGGGATCTAATTGTTGTCCCACCAGAACTGGGCTTGAAGCTTGTCCACAACCTTCTTGTCCACTTGGAAGGCCTTGGTGAGGACATTATAGTTGATGGGCGGGTTCGACCCGAACACTGAGTTTGCGATCGTTATGACCCCGGGATTTTGACTGCTCAGGCCTGCGAATGCCACTGCATTGGTCTTCCCAACATTGAGCTGGAAATGGATCAGCCCCTCCGGGAACACGAACACATCTCCCTTCTTGAGGTACTTGGAGAAGAGCTTGTTTCCAAGCTGGTTCGATGTCACAAACCCGACATACAACTCTCCCTCCACGACCACCAGAATCTCGGTGGCACGAGGGTGGGTGTGGGGCGGGTTTAGACCATACGGGGCATAGTCGATACGGGCCAGAGATATTCCGAGCGTGTTGAGACCAGGGATTTGGTCCACGTTCACAGCCGTTACCTTTGACCCCAGTGGGTTCGAAGTGTTCCCAGGTTTCTGGAGGCCAGAGTAGAAGAAATCCTCAGCGGTGGCAAGTTCAGGGTTCTTGCAGAACTTGCCATTCACAAACACGGCGGATTTCGTGTCATTGATCGCCACACAGATGTCCTGGAGGGGGCTGGGGTCAGATGCAGAGCAAAGTGTGGAAGCGAAAAGCAAGAGGGAGGATATCAGCAGGAACTTCATCTTTGTGAATGATATTGATGCTCTACAACTCAGGTTCTTCTAGCCGGTACTTGCCTGGTGAGGAGCGAGGTCTCTGTACGAAGGAGAGATCTATTTATAGACAAGTCTCATTGACTTTGTCCAAGTGGAAAGAGGCATTAGGAGGTACAAGTTGCCGAGTCTTCATTTGTGCATATTAATTTTCATTTTCTTCCGCAAGTCAAAGTAGAACTCGTCCACTGCAACTAAACACATCTTCTAAGTTTACTCTATCGTATAGTTTATTGTGTCTGTGACAGAACATATTTACCGGGAAGCTTCCACTTTTCTTTGTCAACTTTGTTGGGTCGAGCTCTGCAGATCGAAGACGATTGAACCGGACCACTTCCAAATCAGATGGGAAGGCTGTAGACTGTTCATTAGACTAATTAAACCCTCGAACAGTAACATGTGTACCGGGCAGCTAGTTTTCTGAAAAATCACAAAATGATTGGAAGATGTGGTCCCCATGTGAGCTATTAAAGCTGATAATTATTGAGGTGTGTCTCATATTTGTCAAGTTATTGACCCAAGGAATGGCCAGTTTATGGAGACTCGGACCGATGTCCGAGTGTCAAATGAGTCTCAAGACAATGAAGATAATAGCGTAACCAAAAAAAAGAAAGGAGATCACGCACTCATATACGTAGTTCGTGATGACGATGGTCCGTACTACACAAGCAAAGTCAAAGTGGAGTACAAATCCCGAACACGAGAGACACTCACATCACCTTTATGTGATTACCCTCGTATCAACCCTAGGACCCGAATCCACTTATTTATAACCATACAAGATAATTATACAATAGTGAGGAACATATCCATACTCTATCCCGAACATATCCAACAGTACTCTCTTCTCGATTATGGTCAACGACCATCTACATGCCATAGGAATAGTACTGATGGCGGGGCAAAACGGGTTGGAAATGTGCTGCCTTGTTTCCTACTGGTCAAAGATCTGTTGCCACATCCCCGACTCAATATGTTCACTCTGTGGCTCTGCTGCATCGGATATTAGGGACCTTTCTCACTAAGGTTTCTGATCTTCACACTGCTGGTCTCAGTTCATTCAATGATGAAGTGATTCTCGACTTATCTGGTCCTTTTCTAATGTTGTCTTATGGCCTTCTGTTCTAGGGTCGTATCCGAGGGGATCTTCTCGGTAGAGTCCACGGAACTTTTGGAATGTGAATGAAGCGGAAGATCTCTACCAGAATTCCAGACGTTTGCCCAGAACAACTAATATATGAAGTCCCAATAAGGGAAAAGTGTATGCTACGCAATAATTACGATAATAAATTACTCGGTAGATTGTAAATATGATCAACATACATAAATAAACTAACAGACACATCTCCACTTGATAATTCCACTGAATTATCTTATTGCTCATCAACTGTAAATAAAAAAAAAAGTCCTTAGTTCAATTATTGTCCCCTTGCCATTTCCCTGTCTAATTGTTGTTGTCGTACCAGAACTGTCCCTGAAGGAAGTCGATGACCTTCTTATCCAACTGGAAGGCCTTGCTGAGGACATCAACCGAGATTGGTGGTGTCGACCCGAACAACGATCTGGCAATCGGGATAACCCCAGCATTCTGGCTGCTCAGGCCCGCGAAAGCCACTGCCTTGGTCTTCCCGACGTTGAGCTGGAAGTGGATCATCCCAATCGGGAAAACGAACACGTCCCCAGGGTACAGGACCTTGGAGAAGAGCTTGTTCTCGAGCTGGTTCGAGGTCACGAACCCGACGTAGAGTGCACCCTCGAGCACAACAAGGATCTCGGTGCCCCTGGGGTGGGTGTGGGGCGGATTCAGTCCATAGGGGGCGAAGTCGATCCGGGCCAAGGAGAAGCCGAGGGTGTTGAGCCCAGGGATCCTCTGCACATCGACAGCGGTGACCATGGATCCAAGTGGGTTCGACACGTTGCCCGGGATATTGAGGCCACGAGCGAGGAAGTGGTCGGCTGTGACCTTGTTGGGGTCCATGCAGAACTTCCCATTCACGAATACTGCACAAAAAGATAAAGAAACTCTTTGACAGTCAATTATCTAACGCCATACATATGCAAGTAAATGAATCATAATTATGGAGCTTATAGGTAAACACTATAATAACTGGTACAAACACACAAAGATGTATGATATATGTATACCTCCGTGTAAGGGATCGTCGATGGCAACACAGAAGTCTTGGAGGGGACTTGGGTCATAAGCAAAGGCACTACCCACTGCCAAACCCAAAACCACTAATATCACAAACTGACACCCCTTCATGCTTTCCTTAATTTCTGAAAACGCACACACTTTGATCTCTTTGGTCTTGTTCTTTCTATGTCGTATGTAGATTTCCCTTTGCCATCCCTATTTATAGATTGGAAAGGAGCATTTAGAAAGATTCATATTTGGAACATACGTGTGATCCTTTTAATCTTGGGGATCGACTCGTTCTGTACCAACTCTATCATAGGGTCGTGGCACGTTATTTCCATATTTGACCATATCTTCTCCACAAAACACAGGATTTAGCCATTTCTTAATTCTCTTGTTCGCATACACCTGAAAATGTTGAACTGGCCTACCCATCACATGCATTTACACGAAGGTTGCTAGGCATCAATGGTGCAACTCGTAAACTTCTGCTTGGGTTCACCGTCACGTGTTTCCCGAAACCTTTTGGATATGTGGTAACAGGAAGAAATCATGTGTAAAAATTATATATCGAGCTGGCCTTGGTCCCTTCGTGGTTAATGATCCAATCTTTACCGAGAGGATCTCAAGAAAATAGTTCTTGTAAAAATAAAATATTTATATCATTGAATTAATATGAATTTTTCCCGTACACTTGGGAAACACTACGGAAAACTGACCAATTTTAATTCGGTCAACAGGTACTCGGAGACATCTCATAATCGTGAACTTACTCCATTCATGTAATTCTATCCCAATCTGTTTTAAGGGGAAGGGAGTATTCAACCGGAAGAACTAATTTTCATTAATATTTAAATACGATTTTATCCCGAGCAGGGAGCTGTTTTTCCAGTTAACTGGTCGGCTGATCAAGCGTTTCTCCACACCGTCTCTACAATAGAATATAAATAAAACATTTTCCTAATTAATCTGGTGTTTACTTAGTAAGAGACTTTGACAAATCGCATGCTGTTTGATCTTGTCTCACACATATGTACAGTCATCCACGTGCCACACATCCAACGTGTACTTGGACTACACCTTAACCTTCTCCACCTTGTCTATTATTGGAAAGGATAAGTATGAATGGGTCCATCGTACGTGCCAAATCAACTGGAAGGTCATTCGGTCACTTAACAATCTAGTATGCGAAACAATAAATTACCACATGCAATTATGAGAACTTTCTCGGGTTAGTCAAAGCGTGAAAACGAAAAATAGGAATTACCGATCCAACATGATTGCTTATTCGCTACAAATGATGAGTTACTTGCTGTATGTTCCTTTTCGAATTAGACTGGCGGGAGAAGCGTGAAGCTAAGCTCAGGGATTGCATTTGAAGTATCGGACTGGCACGGATCCCATAGTCTCCGAGAATTTTCGAGACCGCGGCAGATAATTTCCCGACGAGGGGACCCTGCTCCAGAGGGAAGGGAGGATCTCCGGCCGGCGCAGTTCACTAGCAATAGACAGCTGAGATCCTGCCACGTCGCTTTTTACAATAATGCCCTTTTTTTTTCATAAATAATGTCTTAATTCAATAATAAATGTAAAATAATTATGTCGAAACAAAATTTTATTTCTTATGAGATCGATCATGCTCCGATCTTCACTAGTCGGGACATATTGGATTTTCAGATTAGTGCTCCTTCGCAGCCTTCTATTTTATTGTTGCATGCGGAGGGTCATTTTCGACACAATTGCCGAACTCATCAAAACGGAATATATGATCCAAATACATAAATGAACTTCACGGGTACATGTCACCACCACCTGATAACTCCACTGAATTATCTTATTCTTCATCAACTGTGATTAAAAAAAAAACAAATCTTTAATTCAATTATTGTCCCTTGTGGCATTTCCCTGCCTAATTGTTGTTGTCGTACCAGAACTGCTTCTGGAGGTAGTCGATGACCTTCTTATCCACCTGGAAGGCCTTGGTGAGGACATAATCCGAGATCGGCGGTGTCGACCCAAACAGGGACTTTGCGATCGGGATAACCCCGGCGTTCTGGCTGCTCAGGCCGGCGAAAGCCACTGCCTTGGTCTTCCCGACGTTGAGCTGGAAGTGGATCATCCCGATCGGGAAAACGAACACGTCCCCGGGGTACAGGACCTTGGTGAAGAGCTTGTTCTCGAGCTGGTTCGAGGTCACGAACCCGACGTAGAGGGTGCCCTCGAGCACAACGAGGATCTCGGTGCCCCTGGGGTGGGTGTGGGGCGGATTCAGTCCGTAGGGGGCGAAGTCGATCCGGGCCAAGGAGATGCCGAGGGTGTTGAGCCCGGGGATCCTCTGCACATCGACAGCGGTGACCATGGATCCGAGCGGGTTCGACACGTTGCCCGGGATATTGAGGCCGCGAGCGAGGAAGTGGTCGGCTGTGACCTTGTTGGGGTCCATGCAGAACTTCCCATTCACAAACACTGCGCAGAAAGATTGAGAAACCCTTTAACGATCGATTATCGAACACCTTAGATGTAAGTGCATTTGCGTAAATGAACCATGATTAAGGAGAATATAGATAAACACTAAAACTTGAGTGTATAAACATGTACGTACCTCCATGTAAGGGATCATCGATGGCAACACAGAAGTCCTGGAGGGGACTCGGGTCATAAGCAAAGGCGCTGCCCGCTGCCAAACCCAAAACCACGAAAATCACAAACTGACACCCCTTCATGCTTTCCTCAATTTCTCACAACGCACACACTTTGATCTCTTTGGTCTTGTTCCTTGTATGCTGTATGCAGATATACATGCCTTGCCATCCCTATTTATAGATTGGGAAAGGGTATTAAAAAAATAATATTTGGGGCCTGTGTACTGTGATCTTTTCAGTCTTGGGGATCGACTCGTTCCATACCAACTATATATTACAGAGTCGTAGCACGTGATTTCCTCGTTTGACCAGCCTTATCGCCTCCATACAACGCAGGATTTAGCTATTTCTTAATTCTCGTGTTCATATAGGCCTGTGCAAGTGTTGAACTGGCCAACCGACCACATGCTTGTGCACAGATATCATCCGAAGGCAGTTGATCTACCAGTGACAATCCACTGATTCGATTTGATGTTCCTATTGATGGTGCAATCTGAGAAGTTCGGGACACTGCGTAATTCTTGCTTAGGTACACCTCCATATGCATCAATATGTACAGTAACACGGAGAAGTGGGGTAAGATATATCGGAACTTTATACTCGTTTATTGATGATCCAGTAACGTAGAGTATCTTCTGTGATTGTTGATTATTTTGCCATGTTTTCCCAATTAACCCTCCACATCTCTCGAGAATAGACCGAGTCAAATCATAATCTAACATGATATTTATTACACGTAAGGTTTTCTTGGTAAGAGACTTCGATAGATAGCAAGTTGTCTGACCATGTCCCTCACATACATCATTCTACCTGCTACACGCTCCAAATACCACGGAAGTGCTTATCTTCTTTGATTTATAATAAGCATGATAAGAAACCATCGATAAGATTAACGGGTCTAAACTGGAAGACGTTGACACTCTCAATCCCTTCCGAGCTGCAGCATCCGACCCAATCACATGAGTTGACATAGACGCAAGGAAAAGGAATGGAGTACCAGGTGGTAGCTTGTTTGTGAATATGTGCAGATGTGGACACGATTTACTATACAAGAATAATGACCCAGAAGATGTCAATTGCTGCTGTGGACGGATTCTCCTTTGAATTGGGGGGAAGAAATTAAATGTGAGTTAATATGCACAGACGAAGACTGGGCAACTCGTGCTTGGGATGATGTCAACGAACCGATGCCCCTTATGGCCTAAACCCGCCTCACACCCACCCTCGTGCCACTGAGATTCTGGTGGTTGTGGAGGGAGAGTTGTACGTTGGGTTTGTGACTTCGAACCAGCTTGGAAACAAGCTGTTCACCAAGTACCTAAAGAAGGGAGATGTGTTCGTGTTCCCAGAGGGGCTGATCCATTTCCAGCTCAATGTGGGGAAGACCAATGCAGTGGCATTTGCAGCACTGAGCAGTCAGAATCCTGGGGTGATAACAATCGCAAACTCGGTGTTTGGGTCAAATCCTCCCATCAACTATAATGTCCTCACCAGGGCCTTCCAAGTGGACAAGAAGGTTATCGACAAGCTTCAAGCTCAGCTCTGGTGGGACAACAATTAGATCCCCATCCGCTAGAATCGTTCTTTTGAAGACATTTTCTTATTGAATTCAATTTTGCAATAAAAAGCGGCTTCTATGTTCCGCTGCTACCTGTAATGAGTTATAACATTATAAGATAAACTTGTGTTGCTTTTCATGTACGAATTGTTTGGTTCTGCAGTTTCTCTGAGCTTTTTTTAATTTATGTGCTTATTAATCAGCTCCGTGGCCTTCTATAAGAGAATGGGAACATTCAGCTAGTTTAAACAATCTGACGATGCAGTGTCTATTTTGCCAAGAGGCGCCATCCCCCTCGTTTTACATTACCAATCGCAATTCTGTCTCTCTCATTACTAGTAATTACAATGCAAGATTTTTAAGATGGAAGAGATACTTTGCAGAAGTAAGAACAAGCAATCAAAATAATTTCCTGTCCTGAGTTACAGATGTATAGTGCAAAGAAGAACGAAAGTATCAGCATCTTGGACTGCTGAAGAACCGGTCTCTTGCTCTTCGGTCAGGTTTTCCTCGTTTGGCACTCGGCTATGGAGTTTTGCGGGACAACCTGCAATACCGGGAAGATGATTTCAAGAAATGAAACATGGAAAGATTTAGAAGACCTCTCAGTTCTTCAGCTACTCCTGATGCTGCTGCCTGCCTGTTATTCGTTAGAAGAAAATTCCTAATACTAGCAATACAGAAAGAAATAAAGTACTTTCTGTTCTGGTCTCGATATAATCTGTTCATCCAACGAGCGACAGGGCTAGCTAAAGTCACCTAGATGGATTCTATGTGCAATCCACTTCCAAAATAACACAGAACACCTAGGCTGGCAATGGAATTCCAGGGTCAAAAGAAGTCCTCTGGCTCTAGAGGAATCAAGGAGAAATAGTGGCATCCATCAATTCTTGTTGGGCTTCCTTTCACGATAAATCGAAGGTCCATAGCCAAGTAATGCCTTGATATGACCGAAATTTTGGCAATATTTTCCCTTACTTTCATAAAAACAAAAATTTTCAAACATGTTATATAATATTATAATTAATATATTCAGTAACTGTTTTCGATCATCTATCATCTTTTTATCATCACACAACAAGACACACATCTCAACCCATAATTATTGCCAAACGTCTTAGGTCATAATATTGTATAGAGAACTTTACACTATTCGACAAATACCCTATTAATATTCATTCTAGTTGATTTCCAAATCAAAATTTGGTAGTTCTGCTCAGCTAAATGTCTTCCTTGTCTTTAAAAAAAAAATTGCAGAGTAGTACGAGCTGCAACTCAGTGAATACATATTTCCACAGTGAAATAACATGAGTGTATGTGCATGTTCTTACAGAATTTGCATCCATTATGCCAATTAGCAAAATGGTTAGGATAGACAGTTATTGATAGCTTAGCTAGCTCCAACAATTTATGTAATGTAATGTATGGAAACATTCATATCAAATAATAACTATGGGGTCGCTCTACCTCTATAGCAAAGTTATGGCCGTACCGATAACCTACTTTCCGATAGTACTGTAACCTTGTATCTCAAACCATATCATAATATTTTTCTTCCTATCCCTCAACAGTAAGAGTGAACCTATGGCTTTCAAGCCTCTCTTTTTTTTCTTACCTCTCATCTCTAGTCTTTGTTTTTTTCCAACCAGGTCTTGAAATGGGGTTACCCCACCTATTCCGTTAGGGTTATAGAGCCAGTGTCGTTTATATCTCATGTTTATATCCCATTGGGAACTCACGGTAAATTAGTAAGGCTCATTTCTATTCTGTTTGCTTAGTAGTTACCATGATTATGTACAAACACAAATATTAATGCATAACATATAAATATATATATGTATGCATGTCTCACTACTATTATTATTTATCTTTTTCCTATTGTCTTCGTCATTTATTCGAAATATATTTACTCACTAGAAACGACAATTACTTAGATTTAACAAATAATTTTTTCATAATTAATATTTACTAACTACTAATCATAGATATAGCATTTCACAATGGAAAAATGTAATCACGACTTCTGGATCGACCAATCACGAAGCGAGATCTTTAGGGTGGGTATCTTGGGTCTCTCCGATACCTATCACTTGATTCATAGTAAAATTAATACATATCATATGATGATTTATACTTTGATTACAGAAAGAACCTTATCACTAAAATAAAGAATTTACACCCACATAAACTTAACTTCCATGGATATATATATATATATATGCATATGTATATAAGGCTTAAAAGTTTAACCTAATTTTTTCATAATTTTTCCACGACTTGCATGCCTGAAAACTGA
>CXYZ01012157.1:15996-107914 GCA_900006705.1 Sonneratia caseolaris
TAAATTATTTGATTATGTTATAGTTGCATATGAGTTATTAAAACTAAAAATAGAATTAATTTAGATATTTACGTATTTTATTTCCATTCAGAACTTTAATCTCAGACTCAAAATAAGTGCATACCATCAACAATTGGGATAATTTAACAAATTATAATCAAATTCAAGTAAGATTTATAGGTGGTTCGCCTCTCCCTGCTCCTCCACTAAATCCATCCCCGGCTAAACCCGATTGTTGTTCCTTTTTTCTCATCGCTGTTCCCAGCCAACCACTTCCTTGAATTTCGTCCACGAAACCTAGTAAAATTATCTGTCTTCGTTATGGCAGAAGTCGATATTTATTTCTTCACAAGCTTGTGGACTGCATTACGTCTCCTTGTATCCTTATCCTTTCACGGACAACTTCAATGAATCGTCTTCAACAACTTCCTGATATATGGCCGTAATTGTTGACTTGTCGGTAATATGTCAGATTTTAACCCCATTACACATAGTATGTAATGTGGTACTATCACATAAATATTTTTCTAACGCCGTCACCTGCACGTAAGTGCTATTCAACGGTCCCCGAGCAAGTTGTAGTGGTACAGATAAGGATAGGAAATGGGAAATTGATGCTTAATGGATTCAGCAAATTCTCGAGGGCGACATCCAGCTACCGTTCCGTGAATTTGACACAGCGGGGTGATGGGGTCGATAATTGCGGGTGGAAAACGAATTGAATTCTTTATTTGTTCGAATGTCGAGAGCGACTCAAGAATGGTGGAAACCCTCGAATTGTGATTGTTCATTCAGTATGCCGATTCTAAGACTAACCGCAACAGTATAAAGATGAAATCTTAATGAAATAGACTTATATAAATGCCACGGAGACAGTCTGGAATGGAAAAGGGTTGCGAAGTTGGAGGTTTAAATGATAAAGTTTCACCAAAAACTATCAGGGCACATTGTACTTCGTGCTCGGAAGGCCGTTTTCCTCCCTAAAAGATGATAACGGACACAACTCCGACCACCCGACCATCGAGGACCTTTATCTGGCCCATGAAATCGAACTCCATCCTTGCACTGCATCTGCAGAATCCCCTGTCACAGGTCGAGAATTCTCGAGGATTCATCTTGATGAATTTGCCTTCACCTTCTCTTTATGCCAACCCCAATGTACCCAGGTACTTTTTGCTTGGAGTGGATCTCTGGTACGTCATTCTGGTGCCGATTCTTTCTTTGATCAATACATGGAGCTCGTTCCGCAACACACTCTTCCACGCCATGCAAGTTACATTCGATGCAGTAAGAAGAGATCTTCTCCAACAAAAAATTTCAATTTCAGTAGTCTTAGACTATCGTCTCCGAGGGATCCGATTTCCCTTAACAATTGCATTTCAATGCTTCTCAATCGGTAACAACACCTCCAAATCCGATCTTACGGCAAGTAGACTAGTCCATCGGAACTGGTTGGATGAAAAGGGAGATCAGATCATCGCTAGCATTTTCCCTAATACAGTCAGTGCCCGTTGCCATGTCGGTAAAAGTTTTGATTTGCCCGTGCATGACTCGGACACGCATTTGCAAAACTTCTCCAGAGCGGATGGTGATTGAACATGCGCGGACATGACGGTCTGGAGAACACGCATGTGTGGCCATGACGTTTTGCCCTTTCTTTCTTATAAAAAAAAAATCGACTATTCTCAGAATCCCACAAACATATATATCATTTTTCTAGTCAGAACAGCATGGTATGATGTACTACCGCTTTTTGGAGGAATGGCAAGATGTCAATGCCATGCTCTATCATCACCCCAATCTCGTTCGTGGTGTTGTACAGAACCAAGAAGCAGGTCTTTCTCACTTATGGAAGCTTGTCGATTCCGGTAACATCCCATATAATTACGTCAGTGTATGCATCTATCAGCAAATGCATATTCGAAGATGTATTTATGCCTTAATGTGAGTTCGTGGAAAACTTTGAAGATACGTGAAATTTTCTTTTGGCTATGAATAAGGACGATTCGATGATATCAGTTAAGAGTTTGAGTTCCTCCAATGAGCCATATGCTTGGTAAACATCATCCATTAATTTTACCAAGTTTGCTATCTTCGCATTCACCGCTCAGAAGGCTTCATACTTTCGCTCGAAAAGTATTAGAGTAGTGAACATGCAAGTGTCCACGGTACTGTCGCCAGAGAAGTCGATCTTGGTCATGTCCAATTCCACCCACCACCTACAAAACTGCTTGATTTACTACACAATATACATTTGATGATGTCTTGAATGCTAGCTGTATATCTTGTTATTTTGTCAATTTCCTTCATGTGGATCGACTGCACTACGTTGAAGTCCTATGTTGCCAATTTAAGCAAGGAGGAGTGCATGTCGGGCTCTTCCCCGTACAAATCCATGAACCATTTAACCACCAATCTGTTGGGCCTCCTGTGCGAGGGCATATCTAAGGCACGATCCACTTTCAGGGTCAGCTTCTTACGCAGTTCATTTTTCTCCAAATTCTTCGAACGAGCACAAGAGAGGTCCATGGTTTCATGGATGATTGTTTCCCCTTTCACCCCAAGCAATGAAGTTTCGCAGAGACTCAAAAGTCCTTCCACATCCTCCTGTAATGGCTCTTTGAAATTGCCATTCTCGTTCGAGAAACCTCTGAAGACATCTGCATGTTGAAGAAAGTACAGTCAAAGCTAAATGGACTTGGAAGTCAATTATTTCGAGGGGAAGTTCAATTAATGAAAATGAAAGATTGCACCTTGAGGGTCGACATTGTATCCATGCTGCCTGAGAAGTCGAATCCATGGGGCTAGAATCCCATTCTCTTGGATGAATTACTTCTAGTGCTTGTCCCATCTCTGCCTCGAAGTGGTAGCCCAATCCGAGTTGCTGGATGACACCTGTCAACCAGAGTTCTGGTAGTAGATCCACTTGGTTTGCCCCGATTAGTCCCCTCACTTTTTCCTTCATCTTCTGAAGCTCCTCCCCGTGTTCACTCTCCTGCCTAGAACGCATGCATTACCTGAAATGGGAGCTTGAATAAGCAAATTTCCAGAGTCATGCATTCGAACAAGAGCCCCTGTTGAGAATCTTGTAACTTCCTATTTTGGTCTATGGATCGATCGTCTTACATAGGAAACACACCCATCCCTGAAACTCATGGTTTTGAGCCCAATGGGCTTCTTCCCCCATTAAAACTCAGCCGACTGAAAAAGATGGTGGATTTATCACAAATTACCTAGCCAGTTAAGCCGGTTCTATACGTTTACTACATGCAAAGGCATATTTTTTTATTAGAAATCCAATTCATCTCGTGAGGTCAAGTAAGGATTTCAGAAGGTTATGGGACAGTTGAGAGCCGTTTAATTAAGTCTAATGTGAGATCCTGAATGACACATGTATTCTGCGTTCGAATTCTATCGGTGGATCCTCTTCACTTCTATACCTTTCACTTCTTCCTTGATTAGAAATACTAATTAATAGGTGCAACCCAAATTAATTCACATAGAAGTCAAACTTTCCTTACAAGGATTTTATCTATTTGTAATGCCTAAATGCAAAATTTTATTTATAAAGAAAAGGTATATATCAAAAACATCTAAGTAATGTTATATTTGTTATAATGGAAGTTCTTAATCATAATGTTGCATGTGTGTTACCTATAGACCTGACAATTCTTGTTATGTCGTATTTAAACGTATTCATATGTAAATGGTTCGTGTTAAAAGCTCTAACTTCGTGCCCTGATCCATTTAACATGTGAAAATTATATAAGTACATGAAATGATGATAATAAAACTTAATCAAAATATTCACAATATAGAAATAATAATTAACCATCACAACAATAATGCATAATTCCAATAATGAAATAAAATGATAATATATATATATATTTAAACATATTAAATTAGTTTATATATTCGATACACACTTAAATATATTTAACTACACGGGTTTAATTTGTCTTATTGAATACTTATGCCGATTCACTCTTATTCGACCCAAACTCATCTAATTTCGTGCAATGATATGTCGAATTATCATGTTATGTGAAAGATTATCGACCTAGTTAATGCTCATAAGTAAACCAACCAAGAAAATGCCTCCATATGTCTCTTGATAATATTTCCCCACGTGATAAGTATTTTGTTCCGTTCCAACAAGAGGCATCTGTAAGGTCCACTTTCAGGCATAATTAATCAACAAATTAGATAATCTGTCTTCAATATGTAGGCTCGTGTTTTTATATCTTTAATATATATACACATAAGTCAATTTGCTCTAACAAGACTTGTAGAAAATCTTTTGGTGACAAAATTCCATTTTCTATTAGTTCTATGTCATGCATATATATATATATATATATATATAGCTTATTGACTATAATAAATTGAGTTTTTTTAACTCGAAATCACGGTTTAATTTGTATGATATAATTGAAAACATCCATTCTAAAAGCTATTCACACGGCTGTTTCTTCCTTGCTTTGTTGGGGTTCCCTGCCCCACACCTTGAATCTAGCTTAGTTTAGACTCTCTGTCTAGCTCCGTAATGGCAAAGCAAATGATCTTTCTCCGACAAGCAAATGGAATTATATTCTCCCAAAATTTCCACGTGCTGTCTAGGGTGAATGAGAGACACGTGGACTGTGGAACTCATTGAGTTGGTCAATTAGTGTTTGGCACCGGCTTACCGAACTAATATATACTTTTAAGTTGATGTACACAGGCGGAAAAAGGAACAATAATGATCGAAGTTTCTTGATGATGGACTTGCCCGGGTCTTTTCCTTCCTCTCATCGTATGTGGGGCCAAACGTGCCACCGACGATCATGACTTGGAGATAGGCGTGCAACATGAGTGCAAGATTTTTTTAATTGTATATATATTTTTATTTTATGATATTTATGGTTCTATCCATTATATATAATATATTGCCAACGTAGGACAACATCCGTGGACATGATGTTGTCCCACATTGAACGTGTGTCCTTATTAAAATTTCAAAATGTGTCATTAATTATCCAAACCCAACCCTGATTTCGCACGCAACCCTAGCCACCATCACCGCCCCACGTCCTTCCAACGCCAGCCACGGCCGGGGTATCTAATAATTAATTAATTTACGGATCCGTATATTATATAGTTTAGAATCTACCAATTAAATCTTAAATACCAACAATCAAGAGTTTTCAATTCTAAACCTGGTATTTTATCAATTTATCAACAAATTATCACTATAATATTAGAGTGACTCTTTTTTCCATTATTATTAATTAAAATTTCAAAATGTGCCATTAACTGTACGGACCTTGATTTCGCACATGGAGAGATTCCACAACCATATTATACAATTCATACGATATTCTATTCCATATGGCACTATCTTGTATTTAGAATTGACCAATCTAATTTAATTTAAATTATATAAATAATAATTTTTTCCATTTATAACTTTGATTATAATTACAAACTATACTTTATGAATAAATATATAAATAAAGTCCGACCACTTAAAAGCAACCTCATAAATTACTCCATCCATGTGTATCTTTTCCATAATTCAACAATACATGTCAATCTCATTGAGGGAATTTTTCAATATCATATTTAAGTATGAAGTTCGTCCATATTTAAGATTAGTGTGCACAACTTACTCTTCCTCGCGTGTGGATCTCGATCGGGCTTGTAAATGGAAATATTTCCCAAACATGCTAAGAAGGAAAAGGAAATTAATTAATTAATTAATTAGACAGGGAAAGAAACAAGAAACTTGGAAAAATGATATATATAGATATATGTATCTTCCACTTGAGTAAGTATCCAATTGAATTATGTGAATTGAAATAATTTATCTTATAAGAGTTTAATATCTTAGAAAATCAGTTATATTTGAAATAAATTAGTTAAAACTAATAATTTTTCGATATTAGTGATATATATATATATATAATAGATTGTTTCGAACCCCTATTATGTAATGCACTCTTTCTTTCTTTTTTACCAACGTTAGTCATATGTAAAGCTAGACATTTCTTTCGGAAAATGAATAATATACTGGGAAATTTGAAAGAAAATAAAAAAGAAAATCCCAACATCATATTCATATCGAATCAAATATCCCCTTAATGACTACATACATCCTTGAATTGCTAGACAATCAATTCTAGACTAGTACGGTTAGGCGAGCAAATTGACTCCAATAACTCCCATTCGATCATAGTCGGCGACGCTGCATGACAAGCCCATTAGATGGTGCATGGATCGTGTGCATCGTCCATTTAATGCACGTCCTTTTATCACTGTGGGATCAGTAGCTGGGTTTGGCCCATGCGCAGTATATATGATGATGCGCTTCATCATAAGTGCAAAATCAAAACCATCCTTGATCAGATCGGCGAGAGGATCCCTGAAAATCGGCCCGCCACTGTTGGTCGACTGGTCCAACTGTTCCTCCATTTCACACAGATGTTGAAGTTATTATTGTAGTGAAATTTCATTGTATGTAGTCGCACCAGTGTACGGTGGAGACGAATTTTACCCAGCATATTAATGATATTATATGAGTTAAAAATTATAATTTAGCAAATTTTCTATATTTAAAATACATGGAATTCATATATATATACACACACATCATGATATTATAAACAAACAAAAAAATTCGTTTAATTTGGTACCGATATTTATAGTGAGCCTTATGAGAAAAACTCAATTGATCAATGATGGCGAGAGATAGTACTTCACTGTATCATAGAGGATCACATACCGACAGCATGATGGATATACATGCACGAATTACAACTTAAAACATTTAACAACTCTTATTCTAATGCTAATGCCCAGTCTGGTAACATAGATCGGTCCCTAATCAGAACCTTACGACGAGAAGGACATAATCACGTAATATTCGAGATTGACACCATACATATACGTGGCAAGTTTAGCAACTAATCCAAGGGAATAGGCTGGATGAAAAGGGAGATCACATCATCTCTGGTCTTCCCCCTAAAATTGTCGTGTCCATTACCGTACTGGTAAAAGTAATGGCTACTTCTTGCATGATCCAGACAAGCATTCACGAAACTTCTCGAGAGTGGGTGGTGATCGAACGTTTCCTCGTTCATGGTCTTCCAGGTCTCACCTATGAGATACTTGATGTGGTCTCGAGCGGCTCCTTCCGAAACCCCCGTCTCATTCATGTGGCACTCCACCGCCTTCATGTTATCCCTCTCGTCCCGTCCGAACTGTGCAATCAAATCATCCATGAAAAAGAAGAAGCGTAAACCTCTCTCTCTCGGAGACACTCATGCCTCATATAATAAACGCAGACACACGTATTAATTTACATGCATACCAGCGAGGTAGCCAAGTCGTTGACGAGCCGAAGAATCAACGTGGAAGAGAAGACGATCCTTGGGATTTTGGAAACAAAATCGAGCGTCTCTGCTGTCAATGTTTCAGCGGTAGCCATGAAACACCATTGTTGCATGATATGTCCCCCGACGGTGGCTGCTGCCGTGTTGAGATACTCCTCCAGTGTGAGGGGGTTCAACCCTTTGTGATACCATTTTGCCTCGACCAGGTATGCTTTACACTGATCTGCCAACTGATATAGCAACGAGCATATCGACAGAATTACAAATACTAAAATCCATATATTTTAATCAGTCCAGATGGAACAACATTTTTTTTTTTTTATATATATCTTACCGCTTTCCGAAGGTAGGGGATGATGTTGATGCCACGCTCCATCATCGCCCAACACCCGATCTCGTTCGTGGTGTTGTACATAGCCAAGAAGACGGTCTGTATCGTACAAGGAAGTCTGTCTATTCCAGTAATATCCCACCTAAATAAATACGTAAGTGCGTACGCATCAATTAGAGAATGCAACATCAAGGTATCTTAATGATCGTTTTTAATAATGTGATGATATGTAAGACTACGAAGTATGCAATTGTTTGTACGGATAAGGGGTTGGACCTGCTGACGAAATCTGTCAAGAGTTCGAGTTCTTCCCACGAGCCATATGTGTCATAAACATCATCCATCACGGTAATCAAGTACCCGATCTTCGCATTCATCACTCGCAAAGCTTCGTATCTTGGTTCGAAACGCATGAGAGTACTGTGCAAGTAACTTTCCAAGGTGAAGTCCCTGAAGCTGGAGAAACCGATCTTCGTATTGCCCAATTCGACCCACCACCTGCGAAACGCTTATTAATGATCAATTGCTCTTCTACAGAGAAAAAAATTATAATCAACCGCTCGATATTTAATAGCTCTATTGGTTTGCGCTATGTAAGGAAAAATTACATTAAAATTCTAATAAGTTTGTCTATTTTTTAATCTAAGGTACAAAACGTTTTGAACTGTTGATTCAACTACATAATTTAGTCCGTTTAGTAAAAAATGCTAGATGATAATGGCATCGATTGCCACATGTTGCTATTTACTAACATGGCATGCATATATTGTGTCATGTGTATATTAATTTATGAAGCCATGTCATCAAATTAAACACATGGCTTCAAATGTACATGCCACGTCAATAAAAAAAAAAAGTAATAGGCAGCAATGCCCTTAGTGCCGTATCATTATTAACGTTCTATTATGTAACGGTGGTACTATGTGATGGTATTAACGTTTTAGAACCAACCTAACCACTCTAACATTTAAAACCAAATGTCAAAAAATAGTAAACTTATAGTATTTCCACCCTTTTTTCTAATCTCAATATCCACTATGCATCGACTGATGTCTTGAATGCTAAATGTGCACCTTGTCAATTCGTCAATTTCCTTCTTGTAGAATGATTGCACTATGTTGAAGTCCAGCTTTGCCAATTTAAGCAAGGTGGGGTTCATGTCCGGCTCTTTCTCGTACACACCTATGAACCACCTCGCCACAAATCTGTTAGGCCTCCAATGCATGGGCATGTCCAGGGCATGATCTATTTTCATTGCCAACCTTCTGGACAGATTATTTTTCTCTATGTTCTTCAAACATGCACAGGAGAACTCCATGGCTTTATCGATGATCGTTTCTCCTTTTACCCCAAGGAATGATGCTTGGTATAGGCTTAAAAGTCCCTCCACATCCTCCTGTAATGACTCTCTGAAATTGTCGTTCTCATTCATGAAAGTTTTGAAGACATCTGTAATTGAAAAAGGTGCCGTCATGCTTGGTGGATTGGGAAGTCAGTTCAGCAAGGAAAAGTTAAAAAAGCAACGAGAACATGTGTGCACCTTGTGATACACAATGCCCGTGTTGTCTGAGAAGCCTAAACCGTAGGGCTGTGGCGCAGAGTTCGTGGGACGAACTAGAATCCTCTGGTCTTTTATGAATCAGATCTAATGCATGCTGTATCTCTGCCTCGAAGTGGTAGTCCAGTCCGAGCTGCTGGATGACATCTATCAGCTCGAGCTCTACTAATGGATCATCTTGATTTGCCTCTATCAGTTCTTTCACTCCTTCCTTCATCTTCTCAAGCTCATCCCTGTATTCTTTCTCCTGCCCAATGAAACATAAACCTTTACTTTTGAAATCATCAGAACCCTGCCCAAGCAAGCCTTTCCGGAGAGCGACTTTTCTTTTCTTCTTCTTTTTTTGCATCATGAGCTTCTTAATCAACTTTTATCTTGGTCGAGAGTAACCTCTGTATAGAAAACAAAGTTCATATCTAATATTCAGGGGATAAAGGAAAGAGAGAGAGAGAGAGAGAGATGATATATAAAGAGAGGCAGGCTCCCGTACATCGTATCGACTGGCGCGCGACCGCATGTTGTTGTTAATCTCACTAACTAGAGCAATAGTCATTTGTTCATCCAGTGAGACGATGCCGGCCATGATTGGTTCTCGTGGTTTAGCACGCGCAATTCGATGTCAAGGGCTACTGAAGGAAGATGGAAGAGGAATAGGGGAGATGGAGAATGTGAGTGTGAGAGCCGTTACGGTAGCATAGTTAGGGCAGTGGACTTAGCTGAAAGTGTTTCTCCCTCTTCTCCTACTGCGACTGGCAGTAGGCGGTCACGGGACCTATTTATAGCAGAAATCAAGATGCCATAATTCACCTTGGCACTCGGACTCATGGCGTAAAAATTCCATGTTAAAAAAAATAACAAATTGAAACACATGTATTTAAGATCATATATTTTTCTTAGTTGGACACGACCTCAGCTTCTGTTTCTTGAAATATATACTATGTCAAATTAAAATTTGTCGAATCAGGAGTTAGAGGTACACTGTCCTAGCCCACTCCTACCCCCTGAGGTATTGTTCGCTTTGGACAGGTGGCTCAAGTCCGGCCCCACTCTCCCTCATGGTTTTGTCCTCTACAAGCCAATCTAGAGGAATCACCCCTTTAAACACATTACACATTAACTTCTTGAGCGGTGTACGATCATGTCCCCTGGATCCACCCCTATGGGGCCAGCGATCTTCCGCTTGTACACCTCTAGTTAGGAATGGTAGGCCAATTAGAAAATTAAAAAAAATATATAATAAACTATCAGAAATTATTGAAAAATTAAAAAAAACTTATTTATGAGCTCACTTATAGTTGTAAGCAATTCACAATCAAATGAGATTATTGTACTATTAGGCCGGGCTGGGCCGGACCAGTTCTACCCTTGTTTTATCGTGCCATGCTGAGCCAGCCCTTATTGTGCCCTCTCCTTTATCAGGCTGTGCCGGAATGGCCTGATAAGACCAGGCCAACATGATTTGCCACCTCTAATCAAAATAAGAAAATAAGCTAAATTCCTGCCCTGGTCCCTTCTGACCCGAGATAGACAGTCCGCCACTCCATTTGCTTCACAGTAGACGATTAGGCCCAAGAGCTTTGGGCGTCTTATGACCCTTGAAGGCTCGGACCACTTCACCTCCTCGTAGTTGATTTCCAATGGCCGTGTATGCTTCTGGAGGGAGTGGCCGACATACCTCCAAATCGGAAGGTCTCAAGCTGGTCTGGAGAAGCTCAGAGAAAGTGTACAGCCCTCTGAAGTGCGAATTGACCATACAAATCAAGATTGTCTCGCAACTCTGAGACATCATCACATGAGTTGCAAGCAAGATTTGTCCCTTGCTGCGCGTGAGCGGGTTCACAGCTACTGGAGCGAGAGCAGACTTTGCAAAACTGTGTGCAAGTGGATCTTAGCAAGCCACTACCGAAATGGATTTGGATTGGAGTTTGGAAACAAATTATTCAATTCGAAACTGATCGAACCGAAGTTGGGAATCATTTCAAGATTCGGGATTTCATGAATCAGCACGAGAAGAGTGCCACTGATCCCTCATGTCGACTAGCTGAGGATCAGTTAGGAGCCGATGAGCGCAGTAGAAGTGTGCTGGAGAGCGAGCCATTCGAACCCTAGACTTTGAATGTCATCTATTTTATGATCATGACTAACACTCTCTGAATCTTAGAGATTAGTTCAAGGGGGTAAAACTAAAAGGAAGCCAAACAATGTCAGTGAAGGATGGCTGTCAAATTACAAGTCATCTAAGTTCATACTAAAGCAGAGTTTACAACACATACTATTAGGCAAATTTTTATTTTTACTTGAAAAATCTGAATATTACATCTAATTAAATACCCTTAACGATTGGATCCGTAAATTGCTAATCAATCTAACGTGAGGTAACTGGCCACTAGACTAATAATGAACTAAAGTTGCGGTGACTTGGATGTCTGAGTCATAGACTTAATGCATCATCTTTTATAATCGTTTGGGATCAGATTAATTCGACTACCACAAACTCCATAATGCACCATCATAAGTGAAAAAGGAATCATCCTATCAAGCATTTTGCTACTCTCCTAGAGAGTATATCGGATATCCACGAATCTTACTTGAGATGATAGGTGACTAGACTAGTGATGAAGTAGTGAATTGGATGTCTGCATCCTTGACCTAATGCACCATCTTGTATCATCGTCTCGGGTCAGGTTTTGTCTGACACAAATTTCATCATGCGCAATCACAATCGGAAAAACCAATCATCCTTGAGAAAGATTCTCTTCTTATCAAGCTTTTTGGTGCTATCCTAGAAAGGACATCGGATCCGCGAATGACGCTACCTCACTCGATCCGCTTGGTGAGCACTGCATATATCAAGAATGCTCCATAGTCGTCGCTAATATAGTCGTGGCTAATACTTAGACACGAGGGAATTGGTATGCAGATTAGCTTAGGCGGGCATGTACTATTGTTAAATATTTAGTACATAGATAAAGATGAATTGGTACAGTGTCACTGCTCTCAGCTTAATTACTAAGAAATTATAAATTTGATTTTTATCGTAAAACTTCCCGTATTCCTTTATTTTCCATCTATTTCTATTGTCAAACTCAAGATTTACGAGTTTGTTATATAATCAGAAAAAAAAAATTTTATGCATATACAAGAGATCGTTTCCCAAATCACAAACCCATGCGTAAAATGTTATTTACCCACAGATGATCGCACTTGTCTACACTCTTTGATAGATAGATGTGATCGCAGTTGTCCACATCTATCTGTCTATATAAATCAAACGTAAAACCTTATACGTGTCAAATAATAAAATAGAAAGGCACAGCAGCTGCACGTAATGTAAGATTCTCCCTTTTTTTATATTGAATTGTACGTTCATTTCCGCAATTTATGTAAAGTGATCCACGTGAGTCGTAAAGGTCATGGAGCGTTAAATAGGTGATCGATTGAACATGACAGTGTTCAATGGCGCTGACATAGACATGCAACATGGCGATATGACCTGTTATAATTTTATTAAGTCATTATTTTTATACAGAATTCATCTAATGTCCCATCTTCGCGCTATATTAAATCGCTACTTGAGTTATCCATCTCGGACCAAAATATGCCACCTTGCGCAAGGTTTTACGCCTTCGTGTTTTTAAGTTATAGCATATTTACCAGACCATAACATTTAAGACTTACATAAATAGGAGATAATGGACTTAATGACTTTTGACTATTCATAATTTCTAAAATAATATAGTGAGTGAATTCAGGAATTTAGAGGTTACATTTGAAATGTATTATTGTACGTGCATGGGTCGGCTGGGTCGAAGGTGAAATCCAGTTCCAACCCGTGCAGGGTCGGGGCATTATGACCCGGACCTGGCTCGAACTCTCTTGGGGACGGGCTAGGTCCGGTCCATGTAGATCAGGACTAGTCGAATCCATCACCGGCTGTCTAAATTGTCATCCATCATCCCTAAGTTCAGCCTCGGTTGCCTTCTCTTGTTAATTATGTTCCACTGCAGTAGATCCCGTATTCCTGTTTTGTCCTGCTCATTGACGGGAGTTTAGTTTGAGTCCCTGTGGCTATCCACACGAGATTTATCTTAGCTTCGGTTTTTAACCAAACTCCAATGAAAACATCACCGACAATGGCATACAAGACTAGCCAGATGAAATTAGATGTAATAAAATTTGGTACGGCACGAAAAAAGTGTGTTAAAGGACGTGTTTTTTGGGCCACCTGGGGGAATCGGGCCATGTCGGCACTACCTAAAAGCATGAAAGAAATTCAAATAAAAATAAAATTATAAGAAAAGTTTTAAAAAGTAATTAGTTATACATATATAATTATATTTTTATAATTATTTTAATATGTTATTTAAATTAANCCATGTCGGTTTGTACTGCCCAAATTATGAAATTTTCACTCCAGGGCCGAGATTTTTGAGCCGCCTGAGATGATGGGCCCGCCAGCACGGCCCGAATTGCCAGCTCTAGATGAAACGTTCTTCGTTCAGGTTTTTCTGGCCTGGGCCGGATACAGGGCTTCCATATCCTAAGCCGTCTAACAACTGTAGTTGGGCCGGCCTATTTTTCTTATTCGGCCCATGACAGGGTATGCCACAGCTTCCTAAACATGCCCGTGGGATAGCTTTGTAATTCTCCGAACATGTAGGGATGAGTATGTAATATCAGGAAGTGCAGGGGCACATGAGAAATATATTGCGGTAAAGAGTGCACGAGAAACTGAAAGGAGACGACGGGCAATTCGCTGGTCGGAATCCGATCGAACATTTCGCTCTGAACTGTTAATCGCCAGAAGATTCTCCCGGAAGCCCGTCGGCTTCGAAGTCCTTCCATTTGCGTTTCACGATTCTCCAAGCTAAGATCTTTATCGCCCCTATGTCTCTCTTCCTTCGATTTACTGCCTTCGCGGTCGACCAAAAGAAGGCCGACTTTGACCAGTGAAGACTGTGATGAGCTGGATGCTGCACCGAGCTGTTGAATCAGATCACCCTTTAAATTTAAGCATTCCATCGATCTGTAGGATATTACTTTTGCTAATCCTTATTACTATTTTCTTTATCTGAAAAAGACAATGCATCATTTCAAATATATGTACTTTTTTCCCCCTCTTCCATAAAATATATATTGTGGATTTGGATTTCATCAGCTGTGCAGTGGATCATCACTAACGATAACAGCCAGCGTTCTTCCAGTCTCCCCGACATAGATTTTAGCTGTCAAAAGAGTTGTCGTAGTCATGCCTCCTTCATCAGTTGGCATCATCAGGATTGGGCTCATTTGCAGCTCATGCCTCTGGACGGCCTATAAGTCATCGAACAAAGCTGGTAGTCGTCCACAGCTCCCCTGATATATAGTTACTCATCTACGAAAGTTGCCTGCTATCTACAGTAAAAGTATACACGTGTGCACTATGCGTATGGCATTTCAGGACCCAATGCTGGTGTTGTCAGATTGCTTCTTTCTTCTTCAAAAGCATTAAATGGGTTTTTTTTTCATGTACTGCACGAGCGCAACTTAATCGTGCTAATTATCAATATCGAAGCTGCTCATGGGCTGATGACCTGTTTTGATCCGGACTGTCAGCCCCAAGACTGTAGAGCTACCTGCAGGCTCGGATGGAAGATTATCTGGGATGGCGATGGTCAAGTGTCCACGACAGAAATCTATACTTCTCATCTGGTAGCTCGTAACCGGGAGTCAATAATCCCGGATCTTCTTAAGGAATTAATTACTTCTCATTTTTTATCTTATATTTGTCGTAAAAGCAAAGATCGCCCAGGTTGAGAACAACCGGGTCGCTTTCCACCTTCGACTTCACTATCACGTACTGCCCCCGCTTTAACAGGCGTGCACTCTGCTGCTATCTCGAGGCTCTGAACCTGCATGCAGAGCGTTCGTCCTTTGCTGAACCCATTCATGGCGTACTTATTCCATCTGAGAATTTACTATATATATGTTTGTCATGCATATGTACCAGTTCCTGGCACAAGCATCAATCATCGGACTTGTTTTCATGAAAACCGTTGTCTGGTAATGTACTTGGTATGAACTGGCGAAGTCACTCGGGTAGATTGATCGAGGATATCTCATGATATTAGACTACTTCAAATATCACAGTTTTAGTTGGTTCTAAAGTATTCAATTTACGAATCACAATCAAAATCTGCTTTACTTTCTTTCCTTTTTAAGTTTTCACCCATCAAAACTGCAAGTACCTGGAGATAGGTTTCTTCATGTTTCATATCAATTTACCGCTCATGCTCATGCTCATGCGCAGGCACATCGTATGAAGAGAGCATTGAAAAAAACAAAAACACATGTGAAGATGAAATCGATTCCCTGTTTAACTCCAGATCATCATTTTCCTTGATACGTCGGATCTTCGGTGTTTGTTTTCACGGGCTTGCATGAAAAGTGCCCCAAGGTCGAGCTCATCATTGTGCCTGGGGATCAACCCGTCAGCTCGTAGTGACGTTATTGGTGATATTGCCTCAGTCTACAACTCCAATGATTTCAGCAGTTATGAGGAAATTTTTATACCCCGTAATTATAATTAGTATTTTAGTTGATATGAAGCTTTTAATTTTTTTATATTAACAATTGATTATGAATTATTTAATTAAATTATATAATAGTTTAGTAATGAGATACTATTGGCTTATCTCTCTGAAAATTTTTTCCTCTAACATCAAGAACCTAACAAATGATTTTATGCACCAGAAGATATAGATGACAAATATAGATTATAATTAGAAGATTCTTATTTTTTTTATAAGATTAAAAAGAAAATATGATATGAAATTTAAATTTTACAATATCCACTTAGTGAATTGTCAAAGAACTAGGTAGCAAAAATGTTCTATTTTCAATATATGAGAACCCAGCCCTAGCGCTAACCCTAGCCCTGGCCACTTCCCACGAGAAGTAATGAGCATAACTCCAGGGCGCAGGACTGAGCAGTGAACTGAAGTCCCTCTCCATCAAGAAACCATGGATTTGAATTCCTACGGCTCTGAACTGTGTGTGACTCATCTCTTCCCCCCCTCCCCAGCCCCCAGCGACAGCTTCCTGTCCCATCAGTATCGATCACTTACCCCACCAGCGACCTGCATTAACATATTTATCATATACTTTCACTTAATCAGAATTAATCAAGGCAGATATTGATTCCAAACCTTAGTAATTGCTACCAAAACTGGACACCCTCTCTCATTTCATGTCACTGTTCGGCTTCTAGCGTGAATGCGGAAGAACAAAGGACAACCTGGCACGGAGTTACGTTACAGATAGCGGGCAGCGGCCCATCCAAGCCTAGCGTTTACTCAGCTCTTGCTTGGATCCTTGTCCATCACTAGTGAACGAAGTATTAGTACAAGAGAGGAGAATCATGGAGGGCATTAAAATTGCTTAATTGGCGACTACAGCTCATGTGGACCCCCTTGCTTCCCCCATTTTCCGATTCTGAGCGGCAGTAATGACTGATGACCCTAATCTGAAGACCAAGTAGGCATTCAAATCACCAACATGGCTTTATCGGGCAATCCAACACGCCTCTCTCTGAGTGAAATTTTGAATTCAACATCTTTTTTACTGAAAATATTATTGGTTAACAGTATTTTAACCTTAAATGAGTAGATTTGCATCTAAATTTGGATTAAATAATATTTATTAAGTTTTTTAATATCACATAATGTACACTAAAGAATTATAAGAAATGCTTCTGGGCACAAATCTCTAGGCAAGGTTTCCCATTCGAACAATTATTTTTTTTTTCCTTTTGGTGAATTGGGATTAGTAAATTTAGTACATTCCCAACGTTGTGAAAAATAATAAGGTGAAGATGGTGACATTTTATACCTTGTCCGTATAGTGCCCTCAGACTGGCACTGTCGTCATTGAAAACCATTGCTCCGAAAGCAACGTTTCACGCGTTGGAACGATGCATTGCCTCTCGTCGTACTGATACTATGACAAATTATTTTCCCATCACAGTTACGTGAACGTCTAAACCTGTGAGCAAACTTCCTCATGATAAGTCGAGAAGACCCAACTGTGGAATTCGAGACTATCGAAATGCAGATCAATGCACAATCCGATCGCGTTTCTGAGCTTCACGGGCAATCTCTACTTTGCTTATCGAGCGAACACGGGCATTTGAAATAGCTCCCGTTGGACAATTTCGGACAAAAGTTGCGGGAACCGTGGCATTTGTGCTTACCAAAGAAATTTGACGGGCCGGGTGGCAGATGTCGTGGCGCTGTCGCTCCATCTGCCGTGGCCAAGAGACACTTCCCAAGCAAGCCACTGCTGGAGCTTCGCCTATAAAAGAAGGATATCATTGCTTCATAGTAGAGGCAGAACTTCCGATGGCGGTTTCAGTAACGAAGATAAGTATAATAGCCGGTCTTGTTCCTCTTCTCCTTGCGACGGCTGCCTCTGCTCCGGCAAAGTTCGACGAGCTCTTCCAACCGAGCTGGGCCTCTGATCACTTCCTTCATGAAGGAGAGATCCTAAAGCTCAAACTCGATTATTACTCCGGTACTCGAACTGCATTAATTCCATCTAGACCATTAGTTTCTCAACCTTACTCGAGCTCAAACTTGCTTCTTGTTTCCTTTCAGGAGCCGGGTTCGCTTCGAAGAACAAGTATATGTTCGGGAAAGTCACCATTCAGATCAAACTGGTGGAGGGCGACTCAGCCGGGACCGTAACCGCCTTCTACGTGAGCCCACAAACGATTAGAGCAATCGCACTTATTTTTGGCCCGAGAGTGATTTTACCAACGCGTACATTTTATTACTTGTCTCTGACTTTCTGTTCACTGAGTTAGATGTCGTCAGAGGACCAGAAACATAACGAGTTCGACTTCGAGTTTCTGGGCAACACGAGCGGAGACCCCTACTTGGTCCAGACGAATGTGTATGTTAACGGTGTAGGGAACAGGGAGCAGAGACTGAGCCTGTGGTTCGACCCGACCAAGGATTTCCACTCCTATTCTTTCTTCTGGAACCAACACCATGTGGTGTAAGCATATCATCTTAATAACAGTCACCAAACTATTACGATCACGAGCTTACATGAAGTCTTGTTCTTCACCAGATTTCTAGTGGATGAGACCCCGGTTCGGGTTCACCCCAACCTCGAGCACAGGGGAATACCGTTCCCCAAGGATCAAGCCATGGGGGTTTACAGTTCCATATGGAATGGCGATGACTGGGCCACACAGGGCGGGCGGGTGAAGATCGACTGGTCCCATGCGCCCTTCATCGCATCTTACAAGGGCTTCGAGATTGATTCGTGTAAGTGCCCGGCCTCGGTCACGGCCACCAACAACGCCAGGAGATGCAGTGGCGGCGTGGAGAAGAAGTACTGGTGGGACGAGCCAGGGGTGTCCACGCTCAGCCTGCACCAGAGCAACCAGCTCCGCTGGGTCCGTGCCAAGCACCTGGTCTACGACTACTGCACTGACACAGCCCGGTTCCCAATCATGCCACCCGAGTGCGAGCATCATCACCACTAGTGTCGCTCTCACGGCTTGGATATGCACTGTTAAAAAACTCGGGCGCATGTGCTGGTTGAATCATCCTCCACCCGAAAAAGACAGAACTGCTGTATGTCCTGTTTCATGTCCCTAGCTGCAAGAATCTATATGGTGGATGTAAATATATGCTAAATTCACATAATGTGCCTAGAAAATTACATCTTTCTTGTACATGACTTTTATGATTCTCGTGGCAAAGGTAAAAAAACTCACGGGCCATCACGATCAAACATAATGCACGAGGGGAACAACATGATACAGAGGCTTAATGTTGGTTGATCCCCTAATTGGGATTAAGAGATCATATTTGATATTGATTATTGAAACTTTTCATCCTCTTAGTTTTCTCCTTATTATCATATAACTCTTTGGTAATTGGAAAGATAGTGACAAGGAAAGGAAAAAGATGGGTACCTTTTTAACCAAACATAGAGGAACCTATAGCAATCACTTACTACAGAAGCTTGTATTATTTGCTTGACATTATTAAATTTGATGAAAGACTTCACTCACCTCAGTGGGTCCTGAAATTTGCAACAAAGGGACCCCCAATTTCCTTTTGTACTTGAGGACCCACTGTCCTGCGATGGATCACTGATTCGGTTCTTTGCTCGAATCGAAAGTTATGTCTAATGTACTGGAATGACCTTGTACCCTATGTCAGTCAATACCCAGAAGAAAACTTCGAGAGTCCTCTGTCGGCAACACCGAAAAGGCCCGGAATGCAGAAGCAACGGGGCAAGTCTTCAGGTTCTTTATTCCCATCAGTCGATTTCGATTACACTCCAAAACGTGCCATATCGCGTGATGTGTATCTATCTACGAGCTTGGACCTGATGGGTTCCTGTCATCAATGGATATCAATATATACAAGGCAAGACAAGACAGGTCCTATGGCTTTAATGACTGGGAGGGCCACTGGGGTCTTTCAAGTCCAAGAAAGAAGAAGAAGAAGAAGAAGAAGAAGAAGAAGAAGAAGATCAATTTTCATTAAAAGAGCAATACTTTTGGTCATGGTAAAAAGGCCACGGAGTTGGTAAGAGGTGGGGGGGCCCTGAACTGAGCTGCCAGTTGTGGAACCAATTGGAAAAAGCTGAAGACAAGCTTTAGTAGTGATGAATTATTGGTGCCAGTAAAGACACTCCTGGAGAACTCTTCGGGTCAGCACAAGTGTCCGGGATGTGTATATCTCGTAGGCCAGCAAGCTCGGATCCTCGTTGGCATGCACGTGCCGGTGATGTCGCTCGTGCTCGAGTTCGTGCCCCCATGTAAGTTCCCCCAAACCGACGGGCTTATGGGGTGTGTGCACCAGGCTCCAAAAATGGATTCCTCCATGTTATAGGGAAATAGAAAAAAGGAAGGAAAATGAGGGGATGCTCCTACAGTGCTTCGAAGCTTTACCTTAACCTGATTCTGTCAAGGATGAAACATCTTCGGCACCTGTAAACTCGCCAAACTGATGGGGCCTACTGTGGGCCCCGTTCTTTGGGCTTTTCGCAAATTAAGGCCCACAAATCCCTCTTACAATTAAATTTTTTTTAATAAATAAAAATCCAAAAAGTCAACACTCGTGCTGATTCTTCCTGCTCTCACTAACTCACGCGTTCGCTGGACGGCACAGCCCCATTGCTCTCGAGACTCGAGACCTGTTGGACAGTCGCAGTTGGGACAGCCGAAGTTATTATGGACCCAAATCCCTCTCCTCTCTATTACGGGCACGGGTGAAGTTTTTTGGACCTACTCCTCTTCCAAGCGTTTAAACTTTCTTCTGTGGAGCCTTTTTGCCACGAAGTTCACGTCACAAACGATTAGTCGAGCAATGCACAGCATAGGAAATCAGTGCCTTAAAAAGGGATCGGGCAATACTACAATGTATTTTTTAGAAGTATGTTATTTAATCAATATCTAATGGTGTGTATTGATTAAATTACTGATTTCATGTGATCTAAAAATGGTTAATGGTGGGGATGATCAACGAACTATTGGAGCCCACGCTGGAATGTCGCCGATAGCTACCTACGAAGAGCATGGGGAGAGATTTGAGGCGGACTTTTTTTCTTTTTTTGTTTAGGAGGGACTCCTAAGGTCCTTGCCCCTCCAACCAGCCATCTCTTATTTATTGATAGAGATGCCGACGTTTGACCGAACCCTAATTAATCCCCGTTTCCTCGTGCCGACTCATTATCACTTTCTCTTCTCTCTTCCCTAGATGAGTCGGTTTTGTTATGTATGCCGGTGATCGATTGCTTTGTTCGGGTGAAGGGGATTGTGAGGAATGAAGGAAAAGCATATATTATTCCAGAATCAAATGTGCATGTTGGGTAGTGAAACGGAACAGAAGAAAATTCAATGAATTAGGCGGGTCCTGCCCATTATTGGATTCTAGAATCCATGAGCCCACCTTCCCTTGATTTGTGTGGTTAATGATATGCGAAGGCGCATGCTTGATTAATCAATTCCATTAGCTCCTAATGTTGGGTGCTGGCAAGTATCAAGCATTGAATCATCTTAAGATATCAACAAGCTAGGGACCATTGCTTAGATCGGAACCAACCCCATTTGAATTGGGGTAATGTTGCACCAGGAGAGCATAGAGAGAGAGGATATTGATCCAGTTGTAATCCATACAGCTACTGTCTTCATACCTCTCCTCCACCAAACCAGTAGGGCCCGAATCTCTATAACACTGTAAATACTAAACAGACATGGGCGAGAGGGAGAGAGAGAGAGACTCAGCTGAACCTTCATTTGACCTTCCACCACAAGCCTGCAAACGGTATAATCATCTCTCTCTCTCTCTCTCTCTCTCTCTCTCTCTCTCGTGTCTGTGTGTATATATATATTGCTCCCGCTACTCATGAGTCATTAGCCTCCATAGCAGAGAAAAGATTCGTTATCCTGTTCTTCAACAATGAGGAGATTCATCACCATTGCTCTGTTCTGCTGGGTGGTAGTTCAGATCCTAATCATACAGACAGCTGCCCACACTCCCAACTGCTCGGAGTTGGTCACATCTGCAACGAGAGCTCGAGATGGGGAAGCTTCTGCGGTCGCAGGGCAGCCCCTCTCGAGCTACGCGGAGTCGTCATCAGAGGGAGCCGACAGCTCCGCATCCGTGGCGGAGGCGCCAGGGACCAGGCGGATGGGGAAGCACAAGTCGGACAAGTCGGTGGCCGGTGGCGGCGTCATTATTGGTGGCTTCATCACCGCCATCTTCGCGGCAGTGTTCTGCTACATTCGTGTCACCAGAAAGCGAGGGGGCGTCTACTGAGACGAGCTGTTCTCTTTCCACCGGAAAGGAATATGAATTCTTGTGAGTGAAGGCATTGGATATTAGGATCAGACAGATTAGTTTTTTTTTTTACATCATCACTATTTCTGAGTGAGCTGAAATACAACTTAAAACTAGTTTACAATTTAGTTGAGATTCATGAAAAAATTCTCATTGACCCTGACCTAAGATTTGATGTTAGATCACCCATTTAGAGATTTAATAAGAGAACAATTAGTTGAATTCTAAATTGGTAGACATATTTGTATAATAATGTTTAGTTCCGTGAATTACGAACATATTGATTTTTTTGTTATTAACATTCTAAATATGAAACTTTTTTTGGGGTTAATTATGGTCTTTAACATCTTTTTATTTAATTTTGTCCAGTTCCAATGAACATGAGAACATTATTTTTCTAATTAGAAACCATTATCAAATTCAAAAGAAAAATGGGGAAAAACCCCCAACGGAAAACGGGGAGCAGAAGAAGTGGGCGCAGTGAGGTCACATGGAGTAACTCATATTGGTCACAAGGTCAGGATTACTGCACCAGAGATTCCGTGTCAGCCCAATTAAAATAGGCTTGAAAGGAGCACGAGAAACAGTGATGGAGCGGCCCAGACCCAGCAAAGCCCGTAAGCCAATGAACCATCCACTTGCATGGCACCGATGACGGCCGTTCATGCTATGAAGGTGTTCACAGCTTCGTTTCAGTTTCCTGCAGTCACCTTCATGTATCAAAGAAAGTTTCCTTTTACAGCCGACTGATCTTTGATCGGGCTGTTACGATCTTCTCATTTGACAATCACTTCGTCAATCAATGATTGTCATCTCTCTCAAGTGATGCGGTGAATTGTTCATTTTCTATTCATTTCACATGTGGCTGGACAAAGTTGTCTGAAGGAATGGAGGCTCTGCAGTGGATGCTGCTGGCCCTGGTCCTTCTGCTCTCTTTCTCAAGCTTTATTCCTTCTTTACCCTTTTTATTTCATCTTGGTTGATTCATTGCACAGGATACTCAGACAAGAGGCTTCGGACAGTTGATGTCACGTGCTTCAATAGTGCACTAGTTGCGTGCTCCAGTCTTCGTTTTCACCAAAGATTTCTAGTAAAAATCGAACTTCCCCAACCCAGACCTTGAATATCACCTAGATAAGTAATATTGTCTCGAGAAATTGGGACTGATTCTGGAATCCTTGGAGACAATAATGCTGACTCAGCTTCATGAGCACGGGTCAGATGTCATACGTACCACAATCATCGTCAGCATTATCCTGCGATTACAACAATGCCCACTCCAAATGTTAACCGAGAGGAAGATAGCAGAAACTTGTTTAATGCGAGTCCAGTTGATTCTGGAAGTCAGAAGCAAGGACTGATATCAACAGGACAAAGTGGAACATGTTATCAGCAAGTGAGCTCTTCGACAAGGTACATGAAGCTCCATGAATCACCCTACGAGATCTGATTCTGCAAATAACTCCTGAAATGTACACCAGCAATGTTCCCTGTTCCAGGGCATGAAAAATCCCCAAAGGAGGAAAGGCACAGATGAACCATACCAAGTTACATATAGACGACAATTGGCTCCCTCTTATCAACTGTTTTTTTTTTTTTTTTGGAGTTCAAAAGATAGCTATTGATTCATCAGGTCCTTATCATCATCTAATCATCATCAACACCACCACCATCATCAAGAAATCAGCACACAACTATACCAGATGATAACAAGCAGCGTAACCTGAACTAAAAAGATGGGAACTTGGAGAAGAAAAAACATCAAGCAGCAGTCTTTACTCCCACAATCATCCTTGTCATTCTCAAACCAGTCATTGATACGTTCTGAACACCCAACAGCTTAGAATTCCTAAACGGCCTCACGAAGTCCCCAACTTCATCATCTCCGCACTCCTCCACAGCCACCACACGCGCATCTCCCCGCCGCACTGTCCGCTCCATCTCGGCTGCAAATCGCCACAGGAATAGGGCCTTCTCAATGTGAGCACTGAAGGCAAATCAAAAGCGTCTTCGAAGAACGGGAGGTTGTGAGGATCTGCCCGGCTCACGAGCGGGGGAGAGTCGACGAGCTCGACCCCAGTTACGTCGGAGACGCCGATCTCTGACGAAGCCATGACCTCGTGGCCGGCGCCGGCATTTACGCAAAGGACCCCGGAGTGGTTGCGGAGGAGGCCAAGGAACTGGAGGGGGCGGAGGAGGCCGGAGTAGGACGAGACTGGGACTGGAAGATGCGGGTGGACGAGAGTCGGCGGTTCTTCTTCTCGAGGGGGAGGTAGGAGCGGGCGGAGGTGTCGCAGGTGGACTTGGGGAAGCGAAGGTAGCCGGACAAGGCTGTCCGTGGGACGGTGGTCTCAGGGTTCCGGATGATGACGACGAGGAGGGTGAATGTGGCTATGGTGATCGAGGCAAAGGAGAGTTTGTTCAGGAATCCCTCTACGTGTCTCTACATTTCGAATTTTCAGGCGGCAGCGTGTAGTTACTGCATCGGAAGTCGGAGGACGTGACCGGTGGAGCCGAGAAGTTGTGTGCCGGGAGTGATATTTGGCCTAATTATCCATTTGGCCTCTAAACTTTAGTCCTTGTACAATTCTAGTCACCATTGAATGCTGATTCGTTGAAGTTTATTGCACTGCTATGATGACCCCGTACTTATATTTCGTTTAACATTGCTTCCAATATTTTGATATTTATCACAATATGGCCCTCAAGTTTTTTTCTCCCGCGGCAAAGGAACATTAACAAGTCTGTACTCCCGTATATATCCACCGGAATTACATTCATCCATTGCTGTTTAATTTGATTCATAAATCGATGAGATCGCATTCCAGTGGAGTAAGATTATACGATTAATTATTGTTAGAACATCCGTAAAAGCTTGAAGTCGATGATAGGATAATAATAGAAGTCGGCTGCTTATGTGATTTGTTATACATGAATGATAGTTAACTCTAGATGAATCACAGCACACGAACTGTTGGTCACAGAAACACGCCATTTCATTCCATCACCGGATTCACTGCCTATTGTATTTGACCTGTTGAGTGTTGAGGAAATGGCTGGATGCATTGGAGGTTGGCTCTTCCAGCAGCTTCCACCAGATTTTCATGTTATTTGACCATCGTTCTAGTGAAAAAATTAATGCAGTCTGTGTGATCAAGCAAAAGGGTGAGGATCCATAATGTTCATCATCATTAAGTACTCGTCTTCGTCTGCTACCTAGCTGACCTTTTTGCTTGGATAGTATCAATTTCGTTTGTTCTGTAACGGCTTATGGGCCAAAATGGACCTGACATTGTCACAGCTGAATCCTGAGTATTTGGCGTAGCCACAATTCTTTCTTGTTTTAGGTGATGTGGAATTGCATTAATACTGCAAGTCTAACAAGTTCTTGTCCATGTATTCGGGAGCCTAAGAGTCTTTCTTCATTAGCCTTCCTGGTAGCAATGTAATGCATCAGTTGGNTGCTTGGATAGTATCAATTTCGTTTGTTCTGTAACGGCTTATGGGCCAAAATGGACCTGACATTGTCACAGCTGAATCCTGAGTATTTGGCGTAGCCACAATTCTTTCTTGTTTTAGGTGATGTGGAATTGCATTAATACTGCAAGTCTAACAAGTTCTTGTCCATGTATTCGGGAGCCTAAGAGTCTTTCTTCATTAGCCTTCCTGGTAGCAATGTAATGCATCAGTTGGGGTTGTGGATGCTCTGTTGGATAACTTACATGCTTCAACTTTGAAATGCTTCACTTAAGACCAAGTTCCCTGAATCTAACAGCTGCGCCTTCTGGTTGAAACTTCTCTTGCTTCCTAGATTCTTCGGCGGCAGATTAGATCCATTGTCTAGAGATATGATATAACAAAGTTTCCATCTGCTTCCAGTCGGAGAACCACAATCGTGTCAAAAGAAATGGATTTTCACAGTTTGTGACCCAAACAACTGTCTGCAGGTAACCGTTACAATACCATATGTTAAACGCATCTTCTGAGTGGTCAAAAATTGACTGAAGATCCCAAGTTAAAATCTTCCATTTGCAGACTCTAGGAGTATCGTTTCACTTATCAAAACCTGGAGTTGCATTATCTTAACCCAAGCATGGAGGAATTGAGAATAAAAGATGCCCCGGGCATGCACCTAGGGAGATCTCAAGGAGCAACATGCAAGTTGTTCAAATGAGGGTAGTTAGCTGATTCTTTATTTTCCCTTCTCCCAGAGGCGCCACCTTGTGTTTGTTCACAGCTTTGACATCCAGTGCCGAGGCATGAGGATTAAAACCTCAAATCTTTGTTTTGATTGACAGTAAAGGAGCCTGATTTGTCCAAATAACTAGAATCTGGGTCCACCTTATTCTATGATTGGCATTGATATTCCAAGGGAAAGCAGAATGACATAGACTTAACCGTCCAAGAAAATAAAAAAAAGCGACTCTCTTCTTTGCTCGGTTCGAGCATGAGTGATTCTAGCCATGTACCGCCTTTACTCACAGAACCGAGAAGACTATCGAGTTTCTCTGTTTCAATCAGTAGAGACTGAGTTACCGATGAATATTGATATGAACACAACCTACTATCCTGCCTCCTATCTGCAAAAATATTACCTGTTGATATCAATTTGCCCCATTAGAATTGACCCTAAGTAGTTCGAGTCCTCATCTGCCCCTGAATTGGGTCGTACACGAATAATTGAAACTAGAATCTTGATCAACTCGACCTCCAGATGGAGGCATTCGCTTGACAAAACATCTGTTCTTCACAGTGGAGGTGATCACTGCTTCGACAAAATGGCCCGTCCAACAGAGACGTGGTTAAGCTAAGCAAGTATTATCTTCACACAGCATCAACAAAATTCAAGTCAGACTCGCCTACGACACAAAAAAAACAATGGGATTGACGTTGAACAGCTGAATAACATGATGTTTATTTAGGCGACAATGCGATGAAATTACATTTTAAGTCCTCGAAGAACTGTGCGGTCAATGTTTTACGGCCACTATATTTAACAGGGAAATTTGTTTTTCAGCTCTGCCTTTTTCCCCCACTTTTGTAAGGTGACGTTGCCTTCATTTGAAGCAATAATATTGAAAGAGATATTAAGGTCTTGGTCTTCGCCCTTGTCTGCTTTCTAAAAATCGTTATTGCCGTCAAAGTCTTCCTTCATTATTGTCGAAGTCTTCTTTCATTATTGTCTTCCCCACAAATCCCGGCTCTTCTGAACGACCATTATTTCAGATCCCATAAAATTTCCGGCACGAAAAGCAACCACTCGATATATTTCACCGAGCAACAGCGCTTACATTTATTAGGTTACTCGTTTAGAACCACTGTCAATGATAATCCCTCTCGGAATTGGCATAAAAGCTAGCTGTCCCGGCTCAAAATCCTTCGGCATTGAGTTAGCAGAAATACCGTGATTGTAGATAAACAGTGCTCGGAGAGTCAGATCCTGTCACTTATAATGATATACCCCAGTTTGTGGTTAACAATGACCATGATCGATTTACGGTGAGTACTTTTGAGTACTCCTTGCAAGGCTTTCACCTCACAAACTTGTTCCCCTGTTCTTAACCGTGTAGAGGAAAAAGATAGTCATCTGTTCCTTGTTAAGCTTTAATGCTACACCATTCACATGGATTTGTACAGATAACAGTGGAATATTAAAAGGTCAAGGTCTTCCACTTATGTTTGTTTCATATGGACCCGTTCGGAAATTATATAGCTACGTGTATCCCCACGTTTCTTTCGACCCTCTGGCACGTAACACTGACATTAATTCAAACCTTTGTAGATCTGCAGTATCTCTGCTTAACAACTTCTTGGGTCTGATGTGCTACCTAATTTCCAGCACTAAATTGCTGAAAGAAGGCTCTCATCGTAAAACATGAACCTGTTTCACTGGAGAGAAGGAAGCGAAACAGGGTAAGATGCACTGATAAGCGGAGAGCAAAAGTTGCACAAGATTTTATACTAACGTCCTTGTTCCAGACTGTTGGATATCTCAAAGTATGATACCGGTCCACTCGAAGAAGAAGCTTCACAGGATAAGCCATTATCGACAGCAAAGGCCGGTTGCTTCGGAGCTGGAAGAGTTACATTTTCATTGCTTAGAGTGAAGACGATATTTGACATCGTGGGACGATCGCTTGGATCACTCTGTATACATAAAAGTGCCAGTTTTATGCACTTCAATGCCCCTTCTCTGTTGCAAGTCCCTTGAAGCATCGGTTCTACCAAGCTGATTGCGTTATCTTCGTTCCACAGCCTCCATGCCTGGAAAATGTGAACGCCAATGACAGTCGAAGAGAGAAAATGGCTGGAACGAAAGTTTGTCAGGAATTAGAAGAGTGGAAGAGTACATACGTAACTGATAAGGTTTAGTGCAATTTTTGACTGATAAAATCCTGTGTTCCGCTTCCCACTAATGATCTCCAAGACAACAACACCGAAGCTGAAAACATCTGATTTGGTAGAGAAAAATCCATCTAATGCATATTCCGGCGACATGTATCCGCTGCATCATAGAAATTGCCAAAGTGGTAAGCAACCTTTACTCTTTTGGCTGCGAGCGCATAATTTAGCTCGGAAGAAGTAAACTCAGCGAACAACATCTTGGTAAGTAGGAACTTACTATGTCCCAATCACTCTATTTGTACTTGCTGCGGTTTGTTTGGCCTCGAATATGCGCGCCAAGCCAAAGTCTGATATTTTCGGGTTCATCTCCTCATCTAACAGAATATTGCTAGCTTTCAGATCTCGGTGAATAACTCTCAGCCTCGAGTCCCGGTGAAGATAAAGCATCCCTCGTGCGATTCCTGAGATAATCTCCATGCGAGTCTCCCAGCTAAGCAGCACACATCTCGTCCGATCTAGCAAGTTTTCATCTCCACGTTTTTAAGGCAAGTTTGCAAAAAATAATGGACAGAAATGCAAGATAAGGGCCTAACCGAATATGAGCGAGTCTAAGCTTTTATTGGGCATGTACTCGTAAATTAACAATTGTTCGTCTCCTTTGGCGCAATATCCTAGTAATCTGACAAGATTCCGGTGCTGCAGTTGGGCAATAAGCAGAACCTCATTCTTGAATTGCTCAAAGCCCTGACCTGAACTGCTTGACAACCTCTTCACTGCAATTTCTTGCCCTCCCGGAAAGTTACCCTAGAAACAGAATCACATGAACATATGACCAACAGGTTTCCGCAATTAGCACTAAAAATATATAAGAGAAATGAGAAGAGAATCATTGCCTTGTAAACGGGGCCAAATCCTCCCTGTCCAAGCTTGTTTTCATCAGAGAAGTAGTTTGTTGCTTCCAATATGACATTCATGTCAAAGAACGGAATATTTATCCCTTCCTCATTGTTGTCAATGGACTGGCCTGAACGTATCCAGTCTTTGATCTGTCTCTCACTGTCGTACAGATGAAATGCTAAGTTCTTTGGAATGGCTCCTCCTTTTGCTGGTACATGGGGAAAAAATACTGGGCATAAAAAATTTCGTTTTGCTGATTAACAAACAATTAGCTTAAAAATCGCGATACCTTGTTTGACGACATGCTTCCTCCACATATAAAGAATAGCACCAACAGTAATAACTATGGCTGGAATACCTACAGCTACAGGATAAATTATATAGCGGAATTTGCCCTTATGCGATGAACCTGCAACAGATGAATCAAGTGATAAGAGCTCATAAATCCAAAAAGTTGTGCCGAGGATAGACTTGGAGTTTTGCAGAGAGTAGAACACCTAAATCTACTCGAACGTAGACAGCATGACCGTTCTCAGTTCCCTCTTGAATATCGCTGAGATCCCCCTGCCAAATCCAGCATTTTCCTTTTGGTGCAGATTGGTTTTTAGTGTACGAGTAGGCTTGACAACTGCAGTCAGTGAGACATTCTTCCATACATTGTGCTGAACTGTTATACTCGCGTTCCTGATATCTTCTTCCAATTTGTATTACCATTAAGCTCTCAAAGGTTGTTTGGTTGTTCGGTCTACAAGGTAATGGTGATGAAGTTCTCATGCAGCCCTGGGAAAATTTTTCTTGATGCCAATTGTCTGGTTGTTGAGGAGTAAACCCCTGCAAACACCGGCACATAGNTTTTAGTGTACGAGTAGGCTTGACAACTGCAGTCAGTGAGACATTCTTCCATACATTGTGCTGAACTGTTATACTCGCGTTCCTGATATCTTCTTCCAATTTGTATTACCATTAAGCTCTCAAAGGTTGTTTGGTTGTTCGGTCTACAAGGTAATGGTGATGAAGTTCTCATGCAGCCCTGGGAAAATTTTTCTTGATGCCAATTGTCTGGTTGTTGAGGAGTAAACCCCTGCAAACACCGGCACATAGGTTTATTCCGATGGTTGCAGATACCAAAATATCCACAGTAGTTGAACTGGTGGCATGGATCCTTCGGCTCGGACCAGGACAAGTTCCAGGGCTCTGTTCCCCAGCTCGACGTGTAGTACTGTATCATCCCAGTGAAATTCATCACAAGTCGAGCATTTGATGTGAAATTCTCGGTTTGTCCATCATTCAGGGTGGAGGTTTTCAATAGGGAGGATACTGCGGGAGGCAGGCCATCAGGAATGAACTTACCTGAAACACCACTTTCCCATAAGGTGGAAGATTTCCTTAGTATGATCCACCGATTGCTGTCTTCCTCATCCTTCTGGAAAGTGAAGTCTCCAAGGTCAGGTTCATCAGATCCTTTCCACGAAATCAATCTGAAGTCATCTCCCATTACCATTCCGGGAAGGAATGTGTCAGTTGGTTCATCGAAGCTCTGCCATAGCGTTTCCAGTACTCCATCTCTAGATGCTTCACTCAGAACCAAGTTTCCTGAATCCATGAGCTTGGCTGTCCTGTGGGATCTCGCTTTAACTTCAACCTTAGTAGACCAATGAGATACTCCGCCCGTGGCTAACAGGCCGAGGTTCCCATCAACTTTGAGGCGGAAAACTCCACTGTCACCAGAAATTGGGTTTCCTCTGTTCGCGACCCATATGACCGTATGTGGATCGTCATGATACCATATACCAACGTATCTGTTTTCCGAAGTTCCCGGAGAGAAGAAACCGAGTTTGAATCTTTCCCCAGCAGACACAAGAGTTCCCTCCAGGTCATCAAAAATGGGCAGCGTTAACGTATCTGTGCCCTGAGAGAATGGAATCAGGAGAAAGAGGAACTTCAGATATGTGCAGAGAAAGAACTTCGGATGCAACATATGAAGATCAGTTTGCCTGTATTTGCTCTTCGCGTGAGACAATGGGGAACAGAAACCTCTGGCTCTGTCTGTCGATAAACGAAATATCTGCGTTACTATTATTTTTTTTTCTTACAAACTACAGTCTGAAATGAAGAAATTAGATTCTCATATCACGAGGGTAGTACATGACCTCTTGCCGTGGAGGAGACTTTTGTGTTCTTTCTATTCATGGATAGGTCCTCTCTAACTTGTTATATTACTTAAATTACACTCCTTGCCAACATGAGCCAAGAAAAGGGTCTCAAGAAATTGGTCTCGGAGTAGTAATGCCACCCTTAAGAGATTCATGAGTTTCAATGGGGCTTCCATTTTTTTTTTTGTTTCCCCCTTGTATTAGCACCAAACAAATGATTCTGTTCTGAAGGCCCCGGTAACCCTAACTCTAATCAGATATGACGGATTTGTAAAAGAAAAAAGTGAAAATCGAATTTCTTTTTCTTTTTTCTCATGATGAAACCGAGCACAATATAAAATTCTATCATATTTATCGAACTCCGGTGCAATGCTCAGGCGAAACATTTTTCTTCTTGCCCCAGTTAGGAATCAAAATCCTAATGCAATTCTATAGAAGACTGACGTGACAGGTCAACTGTGTGATGGGCACAGTCAATGGTGGAAGCGACTCTTTCTCCACACCGCTTTCAACTATTCCCTATGTATTAACTCCCGACTGGTAATCGTGTCTGTCGACTTTTGCCAGGAGCACATCTGTCTCCACCTATTCTCTGAAAAAATTTTCGTGAAGATGGCAACCCCTACTCCCTCCTCTCCCGTCCACACTATCATCATCATCTGCCCTCAATAGCTATCTTTCTCTTACACGCTGGTGCATTTTCCACGCCATATTCAATTCTCTCCCTCTTACTCGCATAATCCTCTTAGAACTGGAATTACAAGTCTCTCAATGGATCGGATTCCCTCAAAATCCTGTCACGATAGTTATTTTGATGGGAAGAGCCAAGTAAGGCTTTTCAAGATGAGGTGTGATGTTAGACTGTAAATACAAACAAGAGGACTCCAGCCACCCATTTTTTGCCCAATCTATGAAGGTGTACTACTTCTTCCATTAAAAATCTGAATTTAGAATTGAATAGGAGGATTGGAATCTTGGTTCCCTTTCCTTTTCATTGCCGTCACTGTCAGAATTCTTCGAGCTCTGCCCTGCGTTGAAATCTCCACCGGAGACTATCTAGGGGCATCCAAGCTGTGAACCTCATATATTTGCCATGTCATCATACTGCAATCGGGAGTGGGAGTCTCTCGGATATAGACTTTGTTAACGGGAATAATTTCTCAATCGCAAACTAAACTTAGATAACACTACATAAAATACTTATGACACAAAATCGTAAATGCAGTGAAGAAAATTAACATAAATAGAAAACCAACCGAAGTTGAGGCTTATGGCAATTATAGTGTTCTTAAGACAAATTCGACCTCTCCTAAATGTGTTGAGGTGGCTTGGTCAATTGTCTCCCAGAATACAACGATAGTATGAGTTGAGAACAGTACCGGACCTTAAACTCAGAGGCGAACCAATAGATGACAGAACACCAAGACAAAAAATTATGCTCGAAAACTAAATAATGAGATCTTACTTTTTGCTGAGCAATCTGCTAAATATATAAGAAGAAGATAGTGGTAATGGCTTAGCATACCAAGAGGCACAAATAGTCTTTAATTATATGTTACCGTTAATCTATTCATTAATGGTTGATTCATCATTAATCCGAATATTAAGAACGAATTCAACGAATCATTCATAAATACTTTTTAATTGTTAGATTATTAAGAACATATTCGAAAAATCATTTATAAATAACCTTTAATTGTCATATTAAGATTATGTTACCATTAATCGGCCATTAAAAGCTGATTCATCATTAATCCAAACATTGGGAGTGAATTCGAAGAATTATTCATAAATAATCCTTAATTGTCATATTAAGAGTATGTTACCATTAATCAATCATTAATGGCATATTCATCACTAAGAATGATTTAAAGAATCTAAAGAATTATTATATGAGAACGATTTCTCATTTATAATCAAATAAATACTTTTAGTCAACCGTCTTATCCCTGCAAGTACAAGGTGGAGGAGACACCAGCAGGAAGCAGCTCAAGAACCAGAAGTAGGAATTGGTTTAGTGGTTTCTTAGGATTCAACAAGTGTCTGAAAACAAAATTAATTTTGGTTCAAGGGATGCAAGTCTCTATTTGCTGCTGATTGGCTTTTGAGAGGAACTGCTACTCACTGGAATCAAACTTGCAAATGCACTTTGCAGGACCATTATATCCATTCCAAGCCATAGAAACAAATAATAAAAAGGATCAGTAATCCAACTGTCCCAGGACTGCATGCGCTATCCAGTGAATGGATCACAGAAACGCAGAGGAAATCGAAATTGCCATTGCCATCCCATGTCAGAAAAAAATATAAAGAAAGTTTTGGGAACGTACAAGTGTAAGATACATGGATTCTTTTATTTTCACGCCGATTATTGATTTACATGGATTTTGGAACACCACTGGTTATATTTGAGAGGTTGACTTGGGTCTTCAAATAGAAATCACCCGATCTCGACAAAACTTAAGCTGGAAGAGTAAGTTCTTTCGAGAATTTAAAGATTAATTCATTTGACACTCAAACGTCGATATGTCCGAGTGGTTAAGGAGACAGACTTGAAATCTGTTGGGCTTTGCCCGCGCAGGTTCGAACCCTGCTGTCGACGCTTCATCTTCTTTTCTGATTTTTATCTTCTGTGGGCCGGGCCGTGGTTTGTTTCCTACGTTGCCCTTTTCTCTTCAGGCCTGGGCTTCATAAAGCCTTTTCTGCCCAACATGAAGGCCCATAAATTATTGAAGGAGGAAAAAAAAAGCAAGCGGGAAACAAAACAAGAAAGCCGGACAAACAGACACATCCAAGGGTTCACAAGGCCCGCCACAGACCAGCGGGTGCCACAGAATCCAAATCTTCCCGCTCGGTATTCTCCAGCGGCCGAGTCGAATGGAGAGAGGATTGATCTCCGTCGACCGGTGGTCTGATGGAAGCCAAGCCTACTTCCTGACTCACCTGCACGCCGATCACACGCAGGGCCTCTCCTCCGCCTGGTCCAGGGGCCCTCTCTTCTGCTCCCGCCTAACCGCCAAGCTCCTTCCCTTCAAGTTCCCCAACTTCAACCTCTCCCTCATCCGCGTCCTCGAGGTCGGCGCGTGGCACTCGCTCACCCTCACCTCCCCTTCCTCCGGTGCCGAAACCGCCATCCAAGTCGTGCCGATCGACGCTCACCACTGTCCTGGTACGTTGTCTCGTTTTAAAATTCAATATTTAAACTCATTTCCCGCTAATGGACCTTAGAGATGTGATAATATTTTGCGGTGATTCGTTGTGCTACGTTTTAGTCTGTTTGATTCCAATGTTACCTCAAGGATAGGGAATTAGTCTACTTGCTCGTTTGCTGCTCGATTTGATTCATAAGAGAGTGGATTCCCTACTATATGAAGGAACGGATCCTTTTTTATTAAGAAAAATGAGAATTTGACAGGTTCTGTGATGTTCCTGTTTCGTGGAGAGTTCGGGTGCTTGCTGTACACTGGGGATTTCCGGTGGGAAGCGTTGAGTGAAAAGGCTAATAAGTCAAAAATCACACTTAAGAGTGCCCTCAAGGGCAGCAAGCTTGAGATTCTCTATTTGGATAATACGTACTGCCACCCATCATATGCCTTCCCTTCTCGACTATATGCTGCTCAACAGGTGCTTTCGGTAACTTGTCATTAATTTACTCATATAAATTGATTCCCTTATGCTTTTGTTGGATATATAACCCAGATGAGCTGCTAAACCTAAGACATAAGCCTCTTCCTACTTCATGCAGTACCATTAGACATCTCTGGAGATTATTAGTTTAGGGGTAAAAGGTTATTGGATGCTGTTTACCGGGGCCAATATTGATTTCCATGAACAATTGTTTGATTGGAAGTATATTTCCTGCACCTGAATGAGTTTAAGATTATTGTCCAGAATAAATTTACCCATTCTGTCTGCGTAGTAAGAGTAATAGCGACAATCTGGTTAGAAGTGTTTCTGTCATAACATGTTGACAGCCAAACTGGCTAACTAGAATAATATGTTTCAGCAGCCATTCTACTTTGCATACATTATTGCTTTAAATGTTGATTTTGCTATTACTATTCTCTGATGTGTAGCTTCCTGATAGATCTATTGATTAATACTACTGCTCCTTCTAGCTGCTTTACTTGCCCATCTTCCCATAGTAGACCCTTACATTCTGAACTGCATTTATGCATTGCTGTAGGTTGTTGACATCATTGTCTCTCACCCTGAGCATGATGTCATCGTTGCAATTGACAATCTGGGCAAGGAAGATCTTTTAGTTCATGTTTCTCGGACTCTGAATATCAAGGTTTGTCTGTGGTCCATTCTCCACAAATGCCTTCCATACCCAGTCACATATGTTTGTCTGGTCCTAATTTGATGCAAGTAGCCTCTCTTGCTAATTTCTGTAGTTTTTTTTCCCTGCATGCTTTTTTTTAGAGATGTATGAGAGGTCAACTTTTTCATGAAGTGATCTTTCAGGACTTGAGTTCAGTACAATATGATAATAACTGAACCAACTACAGCCTCTATAACTAGAAAAACGATTGCAACATGCTGATATACTTACACCAAAATATAACTATGTCAATTATGATATGTCTAGTTTCTGCTTCAGTTGATTAATCCTTGTTTTTATATTCATTTTTCTGTCAGATCTGGGTGTGGCCAGAACGCTTGCAAACTCTGCATCTTCTTGGATATAATGACATATTCACAACCAATACTTCCCTGACAAGAGTACGAGCTGTTCCTCGATATAGTTTTACTGTTGATACGTTGGAAGGATTGAATAAGGTGAAACCCACAATTGGTGTCATGCCCTCTGGACTACCCGGGATTCTAAGACCCAATGGAAGAAATGGTAATATATGTACTTCTCTAACTGCTGCTTGGAGTAGTGGATTCAAAAGCAATGCAGTTCCTACCATCACCAACAATGGGTGGAAGTGGAACATTAGATTGGTTGAGAAGTTACATCAATATATATATTCAGTGCCATATTCTGATCATGCAAGCTATGTAGAAATTCAAGACTTTTTGGAACTTGTCCAACCAATTAACATGCGGGGCATTGTGTCTTCATCATCTTGCTACATTGATCCTCTCTTTTATTTTGGTCACTTTCAAGGAGTGAATCGATCATCACAAAAGTTGAGCGAGAAGCCCGATGGAGCTGAAAGTACATCAGCCATCCAAACCGAATCTCTAAGCCAAAGCAGTGGTTACCATAATTCACAGAGAAAAAGACGAAGATCTCCTAGAATTAGAATTCTAGGTTCTCGTACAAGCAGAGTGAGTGCTTTGAGGAAAGCTCGGCGTGGCGCCAAGATTGTGGCAGATGACTCTATGGACTGATATTCCCCATATCTTGCTTTCTTCAGGTGTAATGTAAAAGCAACAATGGGAATCTGTCTGTGAATGTAAGCTGCTTCTACTACTGAATGAGTGAAGAGTTATGCTTTGCCACAAATTATGGTGCAAACAGCCTCCCTTTCGTTTCCAATTGACAGAATTTCATACCTTTTCTTTGTTATATCTTTTGAAAGGTGATTATCAGTTAATCTCCAATTAATGAGAGAGGCAGCTTGCAGCTGTATAAACAAGCCTTTCTTTCTTTCTCTCTCTTTTTTGGGGGTTATTGTTCTGGACTCATGCTTCTCAGGAAAGAGGCTAGTGGAAAGATTATTGCTTCAATTTGGCACATGGTGTTTACTGCAGGCAGAAAAAAGGAAGGTTTACAAGTAAAATGTGGAAGGTTGACTGTTGATCAAGCACTCCTTAATACCTCCTGCAGGTATGAATTTGGTGAATGATTAAGAACTCCTGCAAGCATAATTTGATTTCCTGTTGGCTGAGTGCAAGCTGATAAAAGCACCCAGTGGAAAGCCAAGAGAGAGGTACAATTCGGTTAATTCACATTTTTAATGATCTTATTTCTTTTTCTTTTATTGATAAGAAATAGCTTCTTCTCTCGGGCCCATGAACACCTTATAAGCTTATGGATCTAGGCACATCTGTGGATGGCCTTACCAGGGGTTGCACATGCAAGAGAGAACCAATTGTAACTAATTACAAAGCATATGCACATTCTATCCACTTGATGATATTGCTTCAAAAAATTGAGATTACTAAAGAAACTACTTTAGTAAAGTTATCACGCCATGACATTACTCTTCTGGGCATCCACAACTAGAAAGATTTCGTGGTGCTGGGTTATCTAACATGGTGGAACTCATGGTCTGTAGGTTGTTAAAGTTTTCTTAATGCTGATTTGAACTTCTATTCTTGTTTCAGTAGTTTCTCCTTAGTGCCTCATCGATTCTCAATCGTTGACTGTCAAGGTTGCGCTTCAATTTTGCAAAAACGTATGAGCTGACTTTTCTTGGTTTGGATGTTTAATTCATTGATGCTGCTTCACTGTTTTTTTTTGTCACAATCACTTCCAAATGGTAAAAGATTGAAACTAAGTTGTTTCCGTTTGTTCTGTTTGCTGCACCTGCAGTAGGTCCATACACCTATCATCACCTTCTGATGCTAGTTAGTCAAGGAGAAGGTCCAGTATAGCTACTTGTAGAGTTCCGCTTCTGTGACTTGGTCATGGATTACAACATCCACCAGCATTTCTTCGCAAAACTGCATGATTGTGAATCCTATAACCATTATAGAAGTCTATTGGGAAAACTCTGTCCAAGTCAGAAGTTATGTGGATGTCCTGTATGCTTAAATCCATGTCTCGTGGTCTTTGTTTTCCGACTCTGACTGGAGCCAACATCCTGCTCCCTTCTGCTCAGTCATGGTAATGGTTATGTCACAGGGGAGAAGGTAACTAGTACCTCTATGCATGGATTTATGTATTGCTCAATCCAAGTATATTAGAGCCTTCGAAAATGCACTTCTAGCTAACATGACGATTCACATTATATGCACTAACCCCTATTTCCTATCTCTAACTAGAAACATAGGCAAGGTGATGGCGTGCAGATTAGGGATGCTTATCGAGCCAAATCGAAGATTGTCAAACTGTTAAAGTTGTTCAATTTAGTATGAGCATCATACCCTTGAATCATAAGCATTATATAGTTATCGAACAAATTTTATGGTTTGGTTAATCGGTTTAAAAGCTTTTAAAAATTAACAAATTTAATATAAAAGACCAAAACCAAATAAAAACAACATAAAGAAAAATATTGAAATCATAAAATTTTAATTAAAGATAAATTAAATATACAGGAAGGATTAAGATTAGTGGATGGATCTATGTAGAATAAAATTTAGTATGAAATAATGGGAAATATGCTATACAATTGTAAAATAATATATATCTAACTATTTTTTAATTTTCAAAAGATATTTCTAATATACTTATATTTTGTTTTTATTATATTTTAAATATTTTTTAAAATATGGTTTGATAGTTTGAACCGATTAATCAAATCGTTTGAATTTAGTAATTAATCGCACTGAATCATATATAAAAAGCATATGGTCATAAACTAATTTTTTAAGTTCAATTGGGTTCGGTTCACATTTTAATCTGATTCTCCGGTTCTCTGTGTGCTAGCTTAGTGCAGATAGTGAGATGTGAGAATTCCATGTCTCCTGTGAAAGGAGGCATTATTGACTTGACCTGGCTCTGTTAGTTTTGTTTTGAGCTTTATACGTTATTTCTCCAGAAGGTCTGTGGTTCATACTGAGGTTCCCCATCAAGTGCCGGGTGAAGACTGTGCACGCTTACAACTTTGAAAATTATTTCTGTTCAATATCAGACTTCTTTGTTTGAAGGAAGTTGCGCGTCATTTAATTATGTTGTTGCAATGCGAACCACCTTAAAGCAAGTTATTTATGTAGAGTGGGTGGCTTAGATTCCTTTTCTTAATAAATAAGGTTTTTTCAAAACTGGAAAATAAAGTTGAATGCGGTCGGTATAGGTCAATCAGACCTCAGATGACCTTCTACTGCGAGGAAGACTTCGATTTATTACATGAGGTCCACCTTGAAGCGGCCCAAATACGTTTCAAGACTTGACCTTGTCAAAATTGTTGCCCGCTCTCAGGGTCCGCTGCCCATGACTTCTTGTTTCCCTTTCAGAAAGGAAATAGGGGCGGGGGAAGACCTTCATATACCCAGTATGTTTAAATCACTCGAATATCTTGCTTCGAGAGTATCCCTCAGGTTCAAACATGGATAGCATAAACTATCCGTGGTTTCTGCTCTTGCTCTGCTTTTGTCCGTGCAGCTCTCTGTCTCCTGGAGCTGACACCATCTCTGGGAACGAGTCTCTCTCAGGAGACATAACTTTGGTCTCTTCAGGTAAGAATTTCAAGCTGGGATTCTTCAGACCGGGTAACGCCTCCTCCTACTATGTCGGAATCTTGTACAACAAAGTCAGCGTTCCGACTGTAGCTTGGGTGGCAAATCGAGAGAAGCCCATCTTAGATCGTTTCTCTGCTGAGCTGAAGATCTCAAACGGGAATCTTGTTCTCGTCAATGGTGCCCAATCGCTCATGTGGTCTACAAATCTCACCTCCCCGGGTTCGAGTTCCATGAAAGCGGTTCTTCTCGATAACGGGAACTTTGTCCTGAAGGATGGGCCCAATTCGTCTCGGGTCATATGGCAGAGCTTCGACCATCTGACCGACACGTGGCTTCCCGGTGCGAAACTCGGGGTCAATAAGCGTACAAACACGACTCAACTCCTCACATCCTGGAAGAATCGAGAGGATCCTGCGACAGGTCTGTTCTCCCTCAAGACGCAACCTTCCGGCGAGTATTATATTTGGTGGAATTGGTCGGAGCAATACTGGACGAGCGGAAAATGGGACCCAAAAGCCAAGCTCTTCAGCCTGGTCCCAGAGATGAGGCTCAACTACATATACAACTTCACTTACGTGGACAACGAGAATGAGAGCTACTTCACATATTCGGTGTATAACACTTCAATCTTGTCAAGGTTGATCCTCGACTTAACTGGGCAAGGCAAGCAGCTGACATGGTTGGAAGAGACCAAGCAGTGGAACCTATTCTGGTCACAGCCGAGACTGCAGTGTGAGGTTCATCGGCTCTGTGGGCCCTTCGGAGTCTGCAGTGAGAGCACTGATAACGTCTGCCACTGCTTGCAGGGTTTCACCCAGACCTCTCCTGATGACTGGAACTTGAAAGATTGGTCTAGCGGCTGCAGGAGATCTACTAGACTGAACTGCGGAACCAACGCAACTCCTCATTCGCAGAGAGATCGTTTCTCTGCCTTGCCCTACGTGAAACTGCCTGATGATCCACAATCTTTGGAGATTGGAAGCAAGGAAGAGTGCGAAGCGGCTTGTCTGAACAATTGCTCTTGCATGGCTTACGCTTACGAAGACAGCTCATGTTCAATTTGGAACGGGCATCTCTACAATGTGCAGCAATATTCTCAGGCAGACAGCAAAGGAGGTACATTATATCTTCGTCTTGCAGCTTCAGAGGTTCATGACCCAGTCAAAAAGAACAGCAAGGGGATTGTTGCAGGCTCTGCTGCTGGAGCAGCAGTGGCTCTACTGGTGGTTATCCTGATAGGAGCATGGTGGTGCAGGGGAAGTGCAGGTGTGCCGATAAGGTCTCCAGAGGGCTCATTGCTTGCATTTGGTTACAGTGATCTGCAGGTTGCAACAAAGAATTTTTCAGAGAAGTTGGGTGGGGGAGGTTTTGGTTCAGTCTTTAAGGGAACTTTGTCTGACTCAACCATTGTAGCTGTCAAGAAGCTCGAAAGCATAAGCCAAGGAGAGAAGCAGTTCCGAACTGAAGTGAGCACGATTGGGACAATCCAACATGTGAATGTTGTCCGGCTCCGAGGATTCTGCTCCGAAGGGAACAAGAAACTATTGGTCTATGACTATATGCCAAATAAATCTTTAGACTTGCATCTCTTCCCCCAAGATGAGTCTAAGGTATTAGATTGGAGTACAAGATACCAAATCGCGTTGGCAACTGCAAGAGGATTGACTTATCTCCACGAAAAATGCCGAGATTGCATCATACATTGTGACATAAAGCCAGAGAACATCCTCTTGGATGTGGATTTCTGCCCCAGATTGGCTGACTTCGGCCTCGCAAAGCTTTTGGGCCGAGAATTCAGCCGTGTCCTCACCACCATGAGAGGGACAAGGGGCTATCTTGCCCCCGAGTGGATCTCGGGAGTGGCAATAACCACGAAGGCTGACGTCTATAGCTACGGGATTATGCTTTTCGAGTTCGTCTCAGGGAGGAGAAACTCCGAGCAATCAGATGATGGAAAAGTCCATTTCTTCCCAACATGGGCATCAAGAGTTCTGACTGAAGGTGGGGATCTCCTCGATCTTTTAGACCCGAGATTGGGGAGGAATGCTGATGCCGACGAGCTGATCCGATTGTGCAGAGTTGCATGCTGGTGCGTGCAGGATGAGGAGCGCTGTCGGCCTTCGATGTGCCAAGTGGTTCAGATCCTCGAAGGGGTGCTGGATGTTAACGTGCCGCCAGTCCCTCGATCGCTTCAAGTGCTTGCTGATAGTCAGCAGCACATTGTTTTCTTCACGGAGTCACAATCGTCGGGGCATAGCTCTGAAGCGAGGAGCAGAAAGTCGAGCGCTTACTCTCAGAGCATAAACAACAGCTCAACGAATTCCGACTCCTGAGAAGAGGTGATCAAAGAATGTCCGGTAATTGGTGAGCACTCACCCTTAATACTCATATACTGTCCTTGCTGTTCTATAAAGAAGACCCGGAGATGTGCTTTAATTTTTGTGATCAAACATTGCATTTGCGCATGCACCCGTTGCCAATATATAGTAAAGAGGAATACAAATGTGTGCTGTCTTTGAAAATCATATGGAATAAATAATCCGTAGTGTCAAGAGAAGTTGCTTTGCCTGCCTCGTGACTCCAATGCCTTGATTATATGAGTTGTTTCCCTTTTATCGGGGGAGGATTTACCCTTGGAATCGGGCAAGGATTGACAATGAGGTGGAAGTTCTCTTTTGCAATGTCGATGAGTTAGTTCCCCATGATGCGAGTCTGTCTTGGCGTGAGCTGATATTATCCCCTGTACTGGCAGAAGGTCTTCATCCGATTCAAACCCGAAAAGCCCCCAAAAGGAATCCCGTAGGAGGACAGCTTCTCGTGGCCAATCCATGGGCTGGGCCACTGTTCTTCATCACCCTGGTAAAATACAAAAAAAAAAAAAAAATCAGGCCTCACTGTGGAATGTTCTTTGTCAGGTAAGGTTTGTCCTCGCCCAGCAGCTTAAACGAACGACCGCCCGCCCCGTCCTTCTTGTCCTTAGTGCTGCTAGAGTAGCTTATAGACATTAGCAAACTTCAAGAAGCACACGAGCCATTAAGCCATGTGAGCTTTCATTTTGAGTCAGAGCATCCCGTTGCTGAACCAATGACAGGCAGGAGATTCACTGTCTCGTACTCTGCTTTGAGTTAATTAGTGGTTTTGTGCTGTCTCCTTAGCGCGTGGACTTGTGAATGATAATTGATCCTCCCAGTTACATTCCCCTTACATTTTCAATAGAAAACCGCAGAGAGAAAGCTGTACAGCACCTGCATATCATCGAGAAAAGAAAAATGGCAACAGGCATCGAAGAACCCTAAGTCTGGGGACTGCATTCAGCAAAAAGACCAAATTATTGATCCCTTTTGGGTTCACATCAAGGGTGTCCCGCTCTTCCACATGAGATGATGTCATTATCGTGGAGAAAGGGTTATAGCACCTAGTCTCACACCTCCACTCTGGTGTATTTCGTGGCATTTATTTATTCAGCAGTTCGAACCCACATTCATTATGGAAGAAATCTTGCCATAAAAAGTGATATGACTTAAACAGATGGGAGAGGAAGACAAACCGGCTCGTGATCCATAGTGTTGTTCAACCAAGAGATATCTGGTCTGGTCCGAGATCATCCATGGCCAAACGAGTTGTTAATTGAAGAACATGATCGAATGCAATATTGAATCGATCAAATGCGTCCATAAATATCTATACACACATTTTATAATCATTTATTTTCGAGAAAGCCTCAAAATAGTCCTCCAACTTTTGACCGACCACTATGTCAATCCTCCAATTTTTCTAACAACCATTTTAATCCAACATTTGCCAAATCCACATCAAAATAGTCTAACTATCAACAACGTTATATAATGTTTCACGAAAATATAACATGACCATCATATGGCTAGACGTTAGATAATAAAAACATTGTTTATTTGTACGTGTTAAATATAATGGTCACAGAAGATAAAAATGAATTGTTTCTTTTCACATCACATCAAATTAGAAATATTAAATGGACCGGAATGACCTGTAATTAGATTGTCTAAACCTGGAATTGGCCCGGATCACTGCTAACCTAGCACAAAATCGCTCTCATTCGATTGGGGGCAGTTATAGGCCAATTCAAAAATATAAACCCATTGAATCATAATCGACACAAACCGTTAGCCCTGCTGAATCGGCTTGGAATCGTTGAAAACCAGCTCGAACCTCCAAAATCCTACGAATTAACTATCGGATTTTTTCATGCCAATTTAATATTCAATTCAAGGGCCAAACCAGCACAAACCGTTAACTAGCTCGTTTATGAACTGTTCCGGGTCAATTCATATTTATTTGAATCGTGACTCGTAACCAGACCAACACATTTGCTTAACAGGTCAAACTGTATCTGAGTCAAACACTTCTAGGCCCATTTTGAACCAGTTTAGACTACACTTTAAATGTGGTCAAGTCACATTTTCGTGAACGGGAAGATAATACCGTTGATGGCTGAACAATTTTGATGGGGATTTGGCAAATGTTGGATTGAAATGGTGGCTAGAAAAATTGGAGGACTAACACGGTCAAAAATTGGAGGAATAAAATGGTAGTTAGAAAAATAAGAGAAATAGTAGTTGGCAAAACATTAAAGGATGATCTTGATAATTTTCTCTTTATTTTCTTGAAAAATTTTATATACCATTTACTCTTCTCTCCGTTCCATTTACTTTTAAATTCATAAATATCTATAAAAAAAATATCCAAATATATTAACTTGGGAGAGGTTGCGTGGATTACAATCCAATACATGCACATGTAGATTACTAGGAAAATTAATGTTACATTTAATGATGATATTTATGTAGCCAACTGCCAACCAACCCCATATACACAACAGCATCACAAATATAATATATAAAATATATATATATAGACACTACCCGTACAAGCCAGCCTACTACTACATTCCATTGGCTCGTCAAACCCTACCTATTCCATTTACATCCATCCCAAGATAGAGCAGATGGGTAATCTTTACAAAATATGTAATCCCACTTTTGTACTGGCACAGACGAAATCCAAAACATTCACGTCAAAGATTCAATTCCATCGCTATCCTTAAACCTCCATACTATCCGACGGTTCCTTTGATGCGAACGATCCACCCTCGCTGCTGCATCATCAATTCCAATTATATGATTTCAGGTCACGTATATCATCGGACAGATATCCATGTTTAATCGATTAATCTTTAGTGAAGGGTCTATAGTTGTCATTGAATTACCTGCTGCTGCTATACGCCCGCCTGGCGGCGATCCTCCGGAAGAAGATGGAGTACAGCCACACGGACGTGAAGAGGATGGCGCAAGTTTTGCCCCATGCAGCCGTCACCCCTACGACGGTGAGGAACACATGGATACCGCGGTGGCTGAGGAGTGACAGCGCCACCGTCACGAGCCTCCTGGGCTGCCTCTTGTCAGCCCCGGTCTCCTGCACGTTCGTCTCGCGTCTTACGGGTCCGCTCGTCTCGCTCCCATAACCCGATACTATCTCTCCGCCGGTGCAGTCAGTGCGCTTCGATCCTGAGGGGAGACTCGGAGATAGAACCGGTGGATCGACGGTCTCAAACTCCTCGGCGTCTTGGCGATTGATCCCTCCACCCACCTGGCCAGGCGAAGGCTGCTCGGTCACGAGCGCTGGATGAAACTTGCGGTTACAGCTCTTTCGACGTCGAATCCTCCTCGTCTGCAGAAGGAAATAATGACGTGCTCTAAGTACTTCTATTCATTCATAAATATGATCTGATGGTTGAATTTCGAACTTTATATCGATCAAGGAAGCTAAGGAACCAGGGAACGAGATAGATGCAGACCAATGCGGACTCGAACATCACAGCCTTCAGGATTCGGGACAGGGAGCGGTTCCAGGAGCGTGGCTGCGAGTCGTCGTCGGCAACATTTTCAGGAACTAAACGTTGCTTCCGCTCCCGTCTTTTCTTGTCAACAGCGTTACCATGGCCGCCGCTGCTGTTGCCTTTGCAGGGGTCCAAAACGCCGTCAACGTCGACCACCGGCCTGAAACAGAGGTTGCAAAACAGGAACTTGTTCCTCGCACCGCCCCTCATCGGCTTTTCCTTTGATTTGTTGTGTTTTTTTGGGAAAAAAAGACTTTTCAAACGGGATAAAAACGGGTGGATAGAGGATATATATATATATAAGAATTCAGAAGAACACGCCTCGGGGCAGTGCACTCAGTTCAGCATTGAATTAAGAAATCTTTAGCCATACTATTCCGTAATCGAATATAAGAAAATACTAATAAAAATACGGTAAGTATGTAACGGATTATTAATTAAAAATTTTTGTGGTTGTCATATGTTTTTCTTTTTTCTTTTGCTAATTATATTAATGTGATTAGTTATTTCCTATGGTATGATTGTGTGGTTCGACTATTTTAAGATTCTCTCTCACCCCCACCATCTGTAGGGTTTAACTTGAGTCGTACAGCCAATAACCAAAAAAGAGGATATAATTGTTCGCCCAAAAATGGAAGGATATAATCACTCGCATGTACTTGTGTCTCGATTTAGATAATTAAAAACTCGTGCTGATTAATTAGCTAGTTTACCCTCGATAGTCCAGTGCTACCTACAAAGAATGTAGTAATTCCTTCCTTTTATGAACCAGCCAATCAATTCATGATTGATAAAGTTTTACCTTTCATCGGATCGATTTGACCTGAGCTTTAATCAGTTCAAGATGCATTGGACTTCTTCGATTCCAGGCCGGAAAAGGTCTACCTTCTTATCCATTTTATAGTGGTAGATGATGGCTTCATATGATTTTCCCATAAAGAATATTCATGACTGTCGGGCCTGGAGCCCCACCATGATGGGCCCAACGAAATCGGGCATGCATCCCTTGCAGCAGTCGCTAAAGTAGCAAGCCGATCCTAGCGATCGGGGACCGGCAGCAGTAACCTCCGTAACGCTTATAAGTCTGAGCCGAAAGCCCGAGTCTCGTCCTCGTTCTCAAGCCGTCTCAGTAGAAGAGTGAGTTGGTTGTCGAGCAGTCCATTTCTCGCTTAATTAATTGCCTTCTGCATGCGGATTTGGACACAGACAAACAGAACGCTCTCCCAGCCTCCAATCCCATCACATTCATTCCTTTCACTGTCGTTTCGTTCGCAAACTTCTCCGCCCGACCAGAGGTGCGCCAACGACTATAATAGATACATCGACCCCGGAGCGTATCTGGCCATTCAGCACGTTGGAAAAGATCTGCATGGTTTTCACCCGAGCGTGATTCCTCCTCCTCATATATCCAGTCCAACAAGCATTTTCCGATGAGAATATCGATCGCACTGGACGACATATATGCGTACGTACCCAAGGTTTGGTTTGGCTCAGGCCATGTGAAGGGCGATAGAGTATCAGCTTTATTTAATACACTGTGGCAGTCCTTCACACTTCGAGCACGTACAGTAGCTATCATATATATTGCTGGGGTGCCGGAGGGAGCTGATGTGGGGAAGAAGATTTTTCAGAGTGGGTCCAGATATATCACACGACAGAGAAGTCTCATCCACAGAGAGGGGGAGGATTGGGTTGGACTTTGGGGGACCATATCAGACGGCTCTCAGGACAAACCCATCATAGGTTTATATCTTTGATGACAAAGTCATCGAAGTCCACCATATATATATATATATATATATATATATACAGTAACTATTATGCATGCATCTTTGTTGAAATTATAAGATCATGCGGGATTTTTCTTTAACTGCATTATTTGTTAACTTTAATCATTTTTAATTTGGTATGTCCTTTAGCCAGCTCTTATTGATCTGCCAAGAATATGGCCACATCTTACTTAATTATAATTTAAAATTCGTGATTATTAAACTGAACGATGGAGGCCATGGTGAGTGTTTTAGACCGAGTGGTTCCAGTCATAGTTTTTAAAACCGGACCGGGCCGGGAACCGGTGTAGGCATGGGTTCATGGGTTCATGGGTCGGACCGGGGGTTCAATGAGTTAAACCGCATGTTTAAAAAATAATATTAATAATATAATATTACTAATAAATTTACATAATATCATAATTTGAATATAATTTATAACAAAAATCATTAATATAACCATTATATTAAACAAAAGTTTAATATAAAATGTAAATATAAGTTTAGTAAAATAAAATAGGTGCATTACAATATGTTTTTGTTTTTGTTTTAATTTTAAGTCGGTCGGTTTTCTCATGGGTTCAATTGGGTTCACCGGTCGGACCGGGAACCGGCCAGTTCAATCGGATTTTTTCTCTTTTAATATGCAATTGGGTTTTTTGAAGGAACCGGACCGGGTGAGTGGCCGGTTCTCGATTGAACCGGTCGAACCGGCCAACCCGGTCCGATTTTTAAAACTATGGTTCCAGTACCCAAAAAAGAAAGGGTAGAATTTTGAATTAAATATGTAACTGAAATTTCACATTATTCTCCCAATTAATTAATAGCTGGTCTTTCATGACTTGATTTTCACAGGAAAAAAGGAATGCCTGACCAATGAAGTTTTCTTGGCTTGCTATTTATAGCCCCTACAGCTTTAATGCTCAATCCCTGCGGCTAAGAGATAAGCTGCCCTGTAGTAAGAGCCGAGTGATCGTAAATGCCTCAGTCATACGTCCGTCTGACAACTGCGAATGTCTGCAAGGGACAACCTCCGGGGGGGTGCTAGTCTTAATTCCTGTTCATCGTCGAATTGCAACTCCATCTCGATTATTGACCTGTCGATGGAAATTAGACAGACGCTACATGTTGATTAAGAGCACGAGCTTGCTCATCAGGCCCTTGGAAACAAAGGTCGGTTTCTAATCTTTTCGGTCCACTCAGAATTAGACTGAAAATGAAGAAAAGGGCAACGGGGCAAGGCAAATAGCAATCAATAAGACAAGACAGTTTCCTCTCCTCTCTCTTTCTTCTTATTTCTCTGCCATGGCGAAAGTGACCATATTTAACACTCGGGACTCTCTGCAATGAGGAGCCATCAGCCCTCCCCTAACCAGTCCCACCGCCCAATTGCCGCCTCTAACTTTTTTTTTTCTCCTTCAACACCTTTCCCTCCTCGTTCTTCGAACCATCTCTTGTCACTCTCAATGACGACACCTTCAGAAACATCTTCTTCATCATTTTAGCTAAAGCTTAGAGGACTCGGGTTCCCGGTCTAGTCATTGCTTGAGTCTGTCGTGGCAGAGGAGAGGACGGAGCTGGAAGTTCTCCGTCTCTTATCAGCCCTCCGGGATGTGCCGTCCGTCTTCTCGCTGCTGGAGGTTGATCCAAAGTGCTGGTCCAGCACGTTGCTTGGAGTTGGACTGTCTGATCTCGAGGCAGAGTCCTGCACCGATTCGTATCCCTCAGCGGCTATTTGTTGCATTTTATCATAGCACTGCTCCAAGTGGTCCTGCAACAATGTCCCACCATTATCCATCTGCTTCTGATCAATGTTTATAGCAATTTGGAGGATGCTTCCCATGGAGGTGGGTTCTGGTAGAGGCATCATTCACGTTGATAACTATGGCAACAGTACTGTACTTTCGCTCTTGGTAAGTAAGCACAGATAAATAGTTCACATCAACCAGATGACCAATGTTCCACCAGCAAACAATTGAATAGACGAGAAAAGGGCTGTTAATCCAACAGTAACAAAGTAGTTTTATGGAAAAGCCGCGAGATTATTAGAGCATTACCTTATTTACATGTGAACAATTAGAAATCGCATCCCAGAAGGAAGGAAACTGCAGGGGAAACAGCTCGTTGGATGCACAGAGAAGAGCCGACGCCGCAGCAATAGACGGCTTGGAGCCCAAAAGATTAGTATCTGTAAAGTCGTAATCTTTGAAAGGTTTCATGTATCAAAGGTCGATCAGAAAAACAAATTAAAGAGAGAAATGTACCGGTTTGGGCCCTGAGGATTATCTCAGTTGCCCTGGCCTCGAGAGCCAGCCTCAAGGGAAGTTCTTCGAGTTGGAAAAGTGGGATGAAAAACGGGATGAAAGAGAACGGAGTGATGGACCGCATTCGCCATTTCAGAGCCCCCAAGATTAGAACTTCCGTCCTCCGTACCGTCTCGGAGTCGAATATCAAACCTGCATTGCCCTGTTCCATTCCAACACAACTTGATTTGTATCATATAAGGATCCATTTACAATCTCTCTGAAAAGCCAAAGTATTGATCTTATAGTTCGATTCACCTGAAGATCGGAGAGGGATATGTTCAACCCCTGCATCTTAGCGGCTAGAGAGACGCACGATATTGCAACGAGCCTTAATGCCCAAGGATTCGTTTGCTGTATACCATCATTGGCAGTTTTCAATCTTTAGATCCGTCAAACGAGCAAACAAGTAAAGGAAAAGAAGTTGGACGGAAAGGCCATTACCGGCAACTTCTGGCTCGATAGGAACCGATCGAGGTAGTTCACAGAAAGGTATGATGTGAGCCGGTCGTACCCAGAACATAGCTGCACACACACATGAGCACGGAGGAGATTCACAGTCTTGTAGAATTTGCATACAATAAGACACAGGTTCTATCAATCACCTCAGAGATTATGGCGATAATTTCTCTTCGAACTGCAACGTCGAAGTCCCTGAAGCTAAGGCTCCTCATGTACTTCTGGGAGGGCATGTGGTCTGGTTCATTGAGGAGGAGGGAAGAAAGGTCCGTGGAGTCTGTGGGTAATGGGTTTTCAAGATGAAACTCCATTGATGAGATGACTTCAGTCTCTTCAGGTCAATGGCATTGGTATCACAAGAAGAAGAAGAAGAGCTGTTCAATTTGAACTAATATTTGATTGTTTTAAAGCATGGAGCGTGTAGCAGCTTCTTCTATTGGGAAGGAGAACGGTTTTGAGTGGGACTGGCAGGGACATTGCAGGCCAGAGAAATTTCACTGTTGGCTGTTGATATATTAATCAGTTAATTCTTTAATTAGAAGGGTAAGGAAATGAGAACTCATTTTTAATTCTGAGGGATGATTTATGAACGCTTTTATTTTTAATCATAAATGAGATAAATGGTTGAGTGTGAAAATTCATCTAAATTTTAAATTTGTGATTTATATTAATTGTGTTTTGATGATCAAATCACGAGATAAAAAGTTTAGAAGTATCAACAGAATTTATTAAATTATACTATCTTAATTAATTATTTATTTATTATATCCAATCTAAATGGATGAAAATAAGTATGTGGGTCGTGAAAATATTTCTTTCGGATTAAAAATAAGGCACCATTTACTAAGACTATGACTGGGAAAGACACGACATAGGATGCCTTGCAAATTGAATATCATAAACATCACAAATGCATGTGGGTCTCTTGTTCTCTTTCCATCTAGCTAACATAGTAGCCAACAAACCCAAAAATGACAAGTTAAAATGTTGTAGTAATTTTCACACAAAATCACGTAACTGCTCCATGTACATCGACATGTCCCGACAAAGCGCAAAGGAGGAAAAAAAGAACCCGGTAAGAAACTATCCAATCAGAAAATTATTAGACGTATTTTCTTTTTTAAATTTAAATTTCATGGATATTTCAAGAAATCTATGGATTCATTATATGGTACGAAATTACCATCGTGTGATGCTCTGGCTGTTCGGACAACTCGAGTGTCCGAAAGCGAACATCGTAGTTAGGTTTCTGTTACCCTCGTGGTCGTGAAACAAGACAGATGAATTCGTACGTACTCTAAAACTCGCACGATGGAACTCGTACACTGGCTCCGACATGCTATGACGGTACGGCGATAATTTATTCGGGGATGTAGTTTCACATGACTGTTCCTACCCAGCGCTGCTGTTCTGCTTGTGATGTTTCTCACTCACCAGCCGCCCCCACGCACAGCACTCGAATAGTACGCAACAGTTCAGTAACTGCGAAAGTACTAACTAATATACAGGGGAGGGGGATCTTCCCTTTTTCACCGTAATAATATACAACACTGTAATCCAGGTGACGTGACGAGAGGAATCGTTGCGGAGACAGCTTAGTCGAGGAATCTAGCGATTAACGCCGAGAATTGAACCGGATTATCGAGCTTGACCGATACATCTTGTCGACCAGGTCCAAGGGTCGCCCATCATAGGATTCTAACCTTGAGGTGGGTCAATCTTGGGATGGCAAGAAGGGACAGCGAGGGGAAGCAAACAGAGGGATTAAATTACAGGATTTGGGCAGACACTGCAGTGAGACAAAAGCCACGGATGCCAGAAGAAGCCAAAGAGTCTTTAAAGCCTACATTATATATCATGTTTCTTTTATGACTTCGAAATATATCTTCGAAGAACGTCCCCTTGTATTTCTCCAGCTTCGTAGATCTCCACTAACCCCTCTCTCTAATCAAACGTGTCTGTGTTTCAAGGACATCAGGCACCCCATCGGGTCTCGATTACGAGTAACAACTACCACATGTCTTCTCCACCTAGAATTAACGGGCAATAATTCGGCCACTTATGAAGACTTTCTTACCGTTTCGCTCTGTCTGTGGTAAGTTTTCCACGGGGTGGGTGGAAAGTAAAGGAGAGAGAGGAGCGGGCACCTTGAGTTAGACTTCCACCATGCGGTATGGTTAGTGATCATGAAATATTAATTAACTCGGTCCACCTAGCATTTGTTCCGTCCCCGGCCGGGATCCTGTTTGCTTTTCCTTTTCCATCGGGCATCTAATATGACAAGACAAAAAGGAAAACAAAAGGTGAAAGAATACGGCCTAGCCAGTACGATATGGCAGCATGTCATTAGGTGATTCTTTCGATTCGATCTCACTCCTCCGTGTCAGATCAATGATGATGGCTAATATCTCTACACCCCCATGCAAACTGCGATTGTTTCTCAGTTTTAGTTTCTTCACAATTCTCCTCATTGGGCGAGGCAGGGAGTTATTGGATACTCTTCTTCTTCTTCTTCCTCTTCTCGTTGCTGTTGATGTTCTTCTAGTGGGGGTGTGGAAGGCATTGGTGCAAGAGAAAGCTTGAAAGGAAAAAGACCCTACCGTTCCTCAATCTCCTTCCACCACCAAAAAAGAATTAGGTCTTTGCGTATCTGTGCCTGTGCCTGTGCCTGTATATAAATATATTCACACACTCATATGCATGCATACGTATATAATACAAGTCAAATTGAATATCGTATACGTTCTTTTATGCGTGAATATTATATAAGTTAGGGGAGGGAGAGAGATATTTAAGCTTCACGCCATTGCCCCATGCAGCTAGACACCATCATTGAAGGTTTTTGTTTTTAGTATATGGCATGAAGAGTCACTCATATAGATTAGATGGAATTTAAGATTTCAGAATTTTATTAAAAAAGTAATATTATTATATCAAATATATTAATTATTTCTTTACTTTTTTATGTTTTAGAAAATAATAATATGGTCTTTATCAAAAAGAAAAAGGGGAAAATGCGGGTGCTTGTGTGCCTATATATAAAGACTGAATTACAAGTGAGCAAGACTTTACTGATAACCCAATGATTTGAAATTCAGATGAAACAGCTAATAAGTTGAGGTTATTACCTATAGAAAAAGGAGATGTTAATGTGGTAATAAAATGATAACAATGTCTATATATATATATATATATATATAGTGATGATGATGGAGGGAGCAAGACAAATGAAGAGTGGACCTCTCCCTCCCCTCCCCACTCTTTGATTCACATTTCGGTATGATAGGGGACAAAAATCAAGACTGCGTATAAGTTGATATTGTGCGCCTCCCACCCTTCTCCTCTTCATGTTCTTTTGGATGGCTTTAGCAGAGCTTCTCCTCCACTCTGCACACACCCCACCACCCTATCTACGACTAGATATATAAAAGACTACGGAGAGCTCAGATCGACTCCAGACTAAGCAGGTTCGATTCCGGGATGGAATTAGGATTTTGAGGCAGGACCGGATCGACGACAGAAACCGAGTATTCTTGAACAAAACACCCATGCGAATCTAATTGACATATGCTATTCTTCTTTGTGTAAGGGATGGTATTTTTTTTTTTTTTTTGCTGCTGTTATGAGACTGATGCCTGCAGTGAATGTTGGATGGAGATTATCATAAATATGTCGATCTCAGAAACAAAGATCGTGTATGACGTTCTACATCAATGAGCATTGTCTATTAAATTCACTGAGGTAAGGATGCACTAATTGTCGCATCTGTTCCAATAATATGTAATTGCATGCTTCTAAACTGTCGTTTCTATGGATGGATGGAAAATGAAATTGGCTGAAGACTTCTCAGGTGTGAAATTTATTGGTTGCAGACTGGACCGGTTTAGGCCATGCTAGACCGACTGGCCGGGAGTGGCCTGCAAGTTGACCGACCAGGCGGCTTTTCCTGTTTACTATAGTAAAAAAAGATTGTACTTACTGATATTTTCTCCTACCAATTGTCGAGCAACACTTTCAGTATGCTCAGATTGTTGTTTGCATCCAGCTCGGTTATGGGTGGGGCGAACTCAAGATCTGTGGGGGGAGTTGGGTGGAATAGTTTGAAGAACACAACCCATATCTATTCAGAGAATGAGCAATATCAAGCGATATGTGTAACTTCGCATACCTGGGCCGTACATCGGTGTGCTTGGATAGAAGTCACGTCGATGTGTCTGGAGCACTGGTGAAGCAGCAGGGGACTAGCAAGCGGGAGAACAAGTTTGGGAGGTTCAACTGGGAGTCTTAGCTCGAGCTTGACAAAGATCGAGTCGAATCTGAGTGTTCATTCAATTCATTCGGGTAGCTCGCAAGTAGGCTCATCATCTTACTCTCCATTCCATTTCTTTCCGCATTCAATGCGCATCAGGAGCGAGCTATATTACTGATCACAGGCCCATTATATGTCCTTCCCGAGCCGACAAAAGTATGGTGTCTACTGCCTACTGGACTAACTGGATGAAACTTTTGCAATGACGTACGTACGTTGTGAGCTACATTTTAACTTCTAGATGATATATTCCATTATCAAATCATTGGTTATTGAGTGAAAGGCGATCCATAATTCGATGGAGTGGCATCCTTAGATTGATGAAGGTGATTAATTAGCACAATTACATTATTTTTTACCCCGGAAATATGAAGGTCCTAATTTAATTCTTGTTAGTCGTGTACTCATTTATGGCCTCCGAAATTATTCATCTAAACGAAAAGAATAGGAGACCAAAAAATGGCAAAAGAAAAATGTTATCTATCAAAACAGGGTGGCAAAACACTACAAAGAATTTGAAGTTTAACATCAGCCAGAAAAACCAGCAGCGTAGATAGTGATTCCCTGCTTTTTCTACCATAATACGTTCATAGAAAATCGCTAATATCGAAACTCTCGGGAATTTCAAACTTCAGGAAGCTGCCGCAGTAGCTCTCCATCTCCTCATCTGGGCTACTGCTGGCGAATGCAGATGACGTGTTCAGTGGAGTTCCGCTAGACAAAGTCGTGGACATGGTTGAGTCGATGCCGAGGCTCTGGTCACAACTGTTTATATGCTGAAAATTTATGTCCTCTAATGGAACAGTAGCAGCCGGAACATAGTCCGGCTGCGAAAAAGAGATCTCGTTTAACACTGGAACAGCAGAGCCACTCTGTTTGGAATTCATGATATTGGATGAGAAGTCTTCTATACCAGATTGCATCTGTTGAGTTTGGTTTAGAAGAGAAGGGCAAGCTGGGACAGCAGCTGTGTCAATGCATTGTGGGATTGGAGTCTGGATACAATCGTTCAGTGGTTGAGAACTATTGCAAAGATTATTCTCTGGTAAATTCGGTCGAAGTAGGTCGGTGTTTATGTTTCTGAGCGTCAAGATTGTAGATGTGAGCCTCAGCATATCAGGGTTCAACACTGCCTGATGAGTGCTTAACAAGTTTGAGAGGCTGAGAAGATTTGTGCAGCTCAGCGATGAGCTAAGGATAGAGGATAAGTTAAGGAGGTCGAGCCTCGGGGAGTGGGTCACCGGGTCAATCCCACTTCTCGGGAGCCGTTTTCTGACGTGAGTATTCCAGTAATTCTTGATCTCATTGTCTGTCCTCCCAGGCAAGCGAGCAGCTATAGCAGACCACCTAACGTACGTAGATGAAGAAAAAAAAATTCACAATAAGATTGACAATTAGTATGTAGAGATGGAAACAGAGGAGGAGAAAAGATTGACAATTCTTACTTGTTGCCTAAGACATTGTGAAGTTGGATTATGGTCTCCTCCTCCTCGAATGAGAACCGCCCCCTCTTGATGTCGCGTCTCAGGTAGTTCGTCCACCTAAGACGACAACTCTTTCCACAACGCTGAAGCCATGTGCAAATTGAGGAAAGCTCGATGAGAGAAATGGAATAGCTAAATCGACTCTCACACCTTTACTTGTATGTGAACCCAAGACGTTAAGTACATGTTACCGGCATTCTTGGGAAGGACCCGCCAGTTCCCTGGTCCGTGAGCTTGGATGTAGTTGATGAGCTTGAGGTCCTACTCCGGAGTCCAAGGACCTCTCTTGAGACCATTCTTCTTATCAAAGCAAGGTGCTCGTCCCATCTTTCTCCTCCTTCGCCGAGATCTAGGGTTTCGGAAAAAAAGATCTAGACACTTTTTGCTTATGGAAGGAAGGAGCTAAGAGATCGTTTGACTCTTTAACGGAGAAAAAGTGCACTTGTTTGTCTGTGTCGGAGTAGGAAGGCGAACTCTGAGATTATATACAGGGTCGCGCGGAGCAAGACGAAGAAGATGACACGAGAGGAAAGTCAAACAGGTTTTGGTACCGTCCCAGCCGAGTGTCCTCATAAGCAGTAGCCATTCCCTACGTACATTTATACGACAAGGATTATTTGTTACTATTTGGGGGCATAGTTGATGCATTAATCCACTCGGGTACAGATGATATCTACAATTCAAAATCATATTGCAGATCAAGCCGGGGGGGTTATCACGTAGTTCCCACGGGTGGAGACGATGGGGGGCTGGTCTCATATCTATATATAATTGAGATGTTTCCTCGAATTCAATTGTCAAAGGAAACTTCGTACATACTTCGGATGAGGATAATTAACATATTATTGGGCTAATTAGATATATTATATCCAGATTATGACTGAGCCACTCGATTCTTCCTATTAAAGTAAACATCACCGAATGCAGAAGTGCAAGAGAGGGACACCTATAGATGGACAAGAAACATATGCATAAATTCCTATGTTTTTTTAATCATAAAAAGATGCTTATAAATTTAAATTTTTTTATAGAATATAAAAAAAATAGGGATATAAAATATTTGAAATCTTAGTTTTTTTTAAAGGTATAATTGCATTAAATCTAGCTGTATGCGGGATGTTGTTTCCATTATTGTTGTATCCAGCTGCCTTATTATGTCATTTTGGATCCCTCTATGGAGATTTGTGCCTCAACCATGAGTTAAATGGATGGTGCAAGCATGGCGGTACGTGCTTGTGATTCGAACAGGCCAACCGCTAAGGAACAGATTCAACCTAAACCACTATATTGCAGCCACGTAGCAAGCAATGCCAAGTCTCCTCTCTGCTTTCCAACAACAAAGTCAACGGCCTCCTTTCCCGTTACCCGAGGATGAAAACTTTCCCTTTCCGGGCAACAAAAAATGTCTGCTTTCTACTTTATCCACATCACAGAGAGAGAGAGAGAGAGAGAGAGAGAGAGAGAGAGAGAGAGAATAACCACATGTATTATCGAGCTCTACAGGTTGGTGATCACATGTACTATCTGGATAGAGAAGAATTCTTGGATGATTACATCAGTTAAATTAATTATAGTAGATGAAGTTGTATTATAATATGGTGAGCGACAGATTGTGTTCTATAATTTCTACTGGCAGATTGGTCCTTCCTTCCTCCTCCCATCATGATGTGATAAATCATCATTTTTTGAAGTTTAATTTCTTCTGTCACTCTGTGTGTGTGTGTGTGAAAAGCCAGGGGAAAAAATGGGAATTACAACGCCCAATGATTCAAAGTCATTTTGAAAATCAGATGTTCATTTCCATCAACCTTCTATCTAACATTTCATTTTTTATCACATGAAGCTTTCGGTCAAATATCATTTCGTTTCCCTTTCCCTCATCCTTGCTGTTATACTCGCAAGTCACAAACCTAGAACCTCTCCTCAGCTTCTTGAATTCATCAAAGGAAAGATCGTACTTATCGGCTTTTTTTTTCTAGTTCAATCGTTTCGATTTTAGCATGAAATTCCACGAAAATTTTGAGTAGGTCCAACGAAATGATGCTTTTGAATTCAAACAAACTCTATATGATATATTAGCTGCGGTGGAGGTCATATCCTTGGCTCATCAGTGATGTGTATATTAATTAATTAATACATGTACTTGATAGGCACGAACAAAATTGGATATATAGATAAAGATGTGTTTTCTGCTTGCTTGTGGAGCAATAATTTCACCTTATTTTCTAATGTACGTATTTCCAGCTTGTTAGGAAGCACTCGCAGAAGCTGCTAATGATGATCGATGGGCGTCAACTGTGCTTCCGCTAAAATCACGTATCACGGTCGTAAAACGCTGATGAGATCGGTGCTGCATCTGCTTTACCTCTGTTTCCTGCAATTGTCTTTTGCTCGATATGTTTTCACAAAATCGAGAGAATAAACCAGTGCGATACAGTTGCGTAATAGTTATGCAGTCCCCTTGTTCGACATCCGGATGACAATATAGTTAGAGGATGATGAAGATGATGATGACCTGACGATGATGAAGGGATCACGGTGACCTCCAACCCAACAACCTTTGAATATCGCATGGTTTTGTTGTATATTCAGGTGATTACAACAACCTCACAAACTATATGAATATCCATCCATACGCATGGATACGCGTGTATGTCATTCAACCATTCTTGGAAAAGAAAGAGAACGATGGAAGATGCAATAAGGTATTATCCACATCCACGCACGTCAGTCACTACTTCTTATCAATTCAGCTGCATGGCTTGCTCCATTGGGTGGGCACGTGGCGATATCGATGTTTAATGATGAATACATTGACCAAATAACAAGCATTGCTTGTCGAGAGCCTACCACGGGCACGGACGACGGTGAAGTCGGTGAATGGTCGGTTGACCACGTCAGTTAAAAAAAAAAAAAGAAGAAGAGGTGTCACGTCATGTTGGAGAAGTGATGAAAAACAACCGTCAATCATAATAACTACATGAGGACCCAATCCATGAATCCAAGCTATTGGGCTTTAACTACCCATCAATCATGGGCCCGATTATAAGCCCGGTAAGAAGTGTTGGCCGAGGCCTAATTATTTCTTTGCAAAATTAAGTCCCGGAAAAAAAAAAGGAATAAAAGAAAATGACTTGGTGTTAAATTCTATTAGTAGAGAGGGAAAAAAAATATAGCTGATTAATTATGAAAAAAATTATGATTTGTTGACCTTTACTTATTTGAACCATCCATGATGCCGCCGACGAGAAACGACAAGAAAGGAGAAGTTGGTGAGCTATTTCCTCTTGCTGACTTCTGCCTTCTGTACCATCGCCGCCGTCATAGGACTGGTTCAACTTCATCATCATTCATTTGCAATGCTCAAGCTCTGATGATCTGATCAGTTCTTGCAGTTGCAGTCGAACGCCATCATCTTTGCGTTCTTGAGCCGTAATAAGTCAACGAACGGGGAAGAGAAAAGAGAGGACAAACAGGACGGCTCATTTCCAACGGTTTAGTCTTCAATCTTCCGCATCCTCTGCTCCAAGTAAGTTGACATTCCTCTGACGCTTGAACTGCAGCTTCTCAACTAACCAAGACTCAATAGCTAGTTTTCCTATCCTACTTGCCATTTTCATATAAGCAATGAGGGAATACTTGTTAGTTAATGGAAACAAAGTTCACCTTCGTGGTTCCCGGTCCCATATTTTTTTACATTGGCCATCTGTAGCCATAGGCTCGGCTTGGTTGTGGAAATGGTTTACTAATGACATTAATTGATTTTTGTTACATTCGGTTTTCCAAGGTAAAGGCATATATATTGTATTTGAATGGATTTGAGCCGCCAAGACCACCTCGGCCACCTCCTTTCCGCCAGCAAAGGAAACTCCAGTTTGGCTGCGGTTACCCTACTAGAGCTTCAGCCTAATGATGTTAGCCTTTCACAGGCCTTCACTAAGGTCCTCAATGAACTCAAATGTATCTCCTCCTCCCGGTGGACTTGTTGGAGATCTAACTGAAACTGGCGGGTGTTGCCACTTGATACGGTTCTGGTCTTGGGGGTACGCTTGCCCGGTTGGAAGGTGAGATGATCCAGGGGCTGATAGTTCCACCAGGTCCTAAGTGCCACGAGCAGACCTACAAAACAAGCCTAGCCCGGGCAAGATGGCCGGAATAGCCCTCTGATGATTAAGTTAGCACAAGGAATGCAGAGGATTCTAATGAGCTGTGGGGACCCTCTTTTGGTTGGAGTATCTGGAAAGAATTTACATTCTTTTCTGTGACATGGGATATTTATAAGGACCATGCTGGAGACGAACATGTCATGCCAACTAAATAGGGCCATGCCAACCGACTTGTTGCCAGCCAAGGTGTGGTCGCCTGGTCAAGAGTGACCGAGAAGACCAGTTGGAGAAGAGTAGAGTGGAGCCATCAGACCAAGTGTTGCCTGGTGTGCTGACTGGCCGAGGCAAAGGGTGGCTGGCCGACTAAGTGGCACCAGGTAATCTGACAGGTTGAGAGTGGTTTCCCTGTCACCACTGAAGACCTTGTTGTTGGGTTAGAGATCCAGCAAACTCAGCCGTTGTTGTCCAGAAAGTTGCTGGAGCTGTTATACACTCCGATGACCTCAATGAAGCTCCCATTGTTGACAACTTTGCTGTAGATCGAGCTGGTGGTAGCGGCAGTCATAACAGATGTGGAGGAAATGATTTTTGGTGTAGATTGTTGGCACCTTGGAAAACAACTTATGGATTCAAGAAGTCTGGAAAATGTATTGTCAATTGTTTTCCTATTGAACGTGTGACTCTTTGACTGTGCCAAAATTTGTCTGCATTTTGTTTTCAATGTCAACAATTGTCTATGCGTCCTTGCAGATGGAAAGGATTTCTTCTTCTTCTTCTGAATCCACTTTTTTGAGGAATTTTCGCGTTCCAGCTTATATTCTTCTGCCCGATTCAGAGGTTGATGCAACAACTGCAGAATCACCAATATGTCCAGTGTTAGTTTTCATTAACCCGAAAAGTGGGGGTCAGATGGGGGCAGACCTTCTCATCACATGCCGAACCCTTCTGAATGAGGGTCAGGTAGATTTACACTACGAAATGTTGTGCATTTCAATGATTGAGTTTCCGATTGATGCTCTAACAGACTTCAAATTTTCAGGTATTTGATCTGACTCAACAGGCACCTGGTGAGGCATTGCAAACAATTTACATGAATTTGGAGAGACTGAAGACCGGGGGAGATAAGCTTGCTGCCAAGATTGAGGAGAGGCTGAAGATTATTGTGAGACAATTGTTTTACAAATACCAACTACTTGTTATAGCATTTCACTTCCATTTTGCTATAGCTCTGCATGTTCTAACAGGACGTGTTGGACTAATAATGACTAGGTTGCTGGTGGAGATGGAACAGCAGGTTGGCTCCTTGGAGTCGTCTGTGATCTCAAGTTACCTCTTCCACCACCAGTTGCAACAATGCCCCTTGGGACAGGAAACAACCTTCCATTTGCATTTGGTTGGGTAGATAAATCATAAATCTTTCCTAGCACCACATGAAGCTTTGCGGGATATCTTTTGACAGGTCAGTGCAGCATTTGACATTAAGTGCTTAACTCTCTGACAGGGAAAGAGAAATCCCAGGACAGACCATTGTGCAGTGGAGACATTCCTTGACCAAGTGATGAAGGCAAAGGAGATGAAAGTAGACAAGTCAGGCTTGCTCCTTTTTGCTTCAACTTCCCTGCAATGTACGTTAGCCAGTTATGATGGAACATATTTATTTACTGAATCGCTTGTGATGAATTTAATGATGCAGTTGGCATATACTTTTGCGCATGAGGGCTCCTAAAGAGTGTTCTTTCGAGCCTATTGCACCTCTCCACCTGCCCCATTCCCTACATGCATTTTCTCATGTTTCTTCCACAGATGAATTTGGCAGGGTAAAATTTAAAAGCACCACTTTCCACCTTCCGCACCTTCTTCCCTCAAATTGTTATGTCTGAAATATGACTAAGTTCCTCTGATCAACTTATAATGTATGTGTTGGTTGGATTGATAGGAAGGTTATGACACTTTTCGTGGGGGATTCTGGAACTACTTCAGCATGGGTAAGACAGGATTCTTTCTGGACAATCCTCTGAGGGCATTTTCAATCCTCCAAGAATCATTAACAGTTTTACAACAACTGGTATACAGCTTCCCCATATCTTCCTATCTCTTATCTGTTTTTGGCATCTTCATATTCAATAGGAATGGACGCTCAAGTGTCATATGCATTCCATTCCGAGCGCAAGTTGCATCCTGAAAAATTTAAGAACCAGCTAGTAAATCAGGTATTTATGCAGCAAACTATACCGAAAAAATTATGTTCTTGATCATTTGATTGTTGTGCAGTCACCTCTAGTTCTACATCAGAGCCCTCTTTTCTCTCTTGTAGAGTACTTACATGAAGCTCGGATGCACACAATGATGGTTCCTCCCTTCTCTCTTTCATCAGAATTCAGAGTAGGTTGATTCTTAGATTCAACTTGCTACTGAATAATGTTCTGAAACTTTTACCATGCAATGCCTTATCCAGTTTCTATGACAGTCTGAATCTATTAAGGCAGAAAGAAAACTAAAACCTATTGAATATAGGAACATAGGTCAGCTTGCTCGTGTGAAAATCATGAAAAATGGGCACTGGCAAGAGCTGAATATACCAAATAGGTAAATGTCATAATTTTCATATTTGAATTTACTCTAGTGATCTCTTTTATCCAAGTATTCTTTTGACAGAACATGACAGTGTTGCGCCCTACTTGACAGCATCAGGTCAATTGTCTGCCTGAACTTGCCAAGCTTTTCTGGTGGACTTAATCCCTGGGGAACTCCAAGCACCAGAAGATCTCGTGACGTCAGTACTTAGTCAAAGCAAAGAACTTAAATTCCATGTTGCTTCAAAATTACTTCCCTTCCATATCTGTCAAAGCGTAGTCAGATCGTAATTGGATAATATAATTATTCGCAGAGGGACTTGACTCCACTTTATGTAGATGATGGACTTCTCGAGATTGTTGGATTCAGAAATGCCTGGCATGGGCTCGTGCTGCTTGCCCCTAAAGGTCACGGGACTCGTCTTGCTCAGGCTCACCGGATTAGGTTCCAGTTCCACAAGGGTGGGGCTGACCACACATACATGAGGATTGATGGGGAGCCTTGGAAGCAGCCATTGCCAATGGACGATGATACTGTGGTGGTCGAAATCTCCCACCTGGGTCAAGTCACAATGCTTGCAACTGACGACTGTATTTGCAGGAGTCTCCGTGACCCATCGTCAGCCGCTTCCCATCATACATCTGAGGAGGGGGACTCAGATGATGAAGATGAAGATTCTGCCTGTCCAGCAGGGGAAGAGTGGAGAAAGTTCGGAGCTGCAGATACTTTCAAACTTCCGGATGGATATGACATTGCTCATCTAAGTTGATCAAAATGTGAGGCTGATCGTTTCTCTTTTAATAAACGATGTGCGAGCCATCCAGACATTCCATTCTATCATCGTTTACTGTCAATAAGCCCCTGAAATTTGCAAAGATCATGACTCAAGTTACAAACTTCTGGCTTTTATCGATAATTTTCTTCCATTTGTAAAACACACTACTTTTGATCTCAGATGATCACTACTACCTCCAAACCGCATGGACATTTGGAAATATCGAATTGAGAAGCGATAAAGCTGAAAACCAATAAGAGAATGAGATAAGATTCTTATTTCATGGAATCCAAATCTGATTTTCCTCAAAACTGGCTGTACAAGATGCAAGAGAAAGGCGAGGTTCGGATAAATTCAAGTATATCCTTCTTCAAATGGTAGATACATCTTGAATAATGATAAGATAAAATTTCCATACATGAGAGGATACAACAATATTTCTTCAAGAAAAACAAAGACTGCATCAATTACAAGTGAAAAATATTTAGCCTGCCGAAGCAAGAGCTGGAACCAAGCAAGCCCCAACTCCTATAGCTCGAAGCCAACAGAGTTGGAAACACCGAACCGTATCTTTAACGAAGATTGTCAGCATTGAATGAGGAAGACATGTATTGGTGACTACTGAACAATGCGCTGATACTCCCCCAAGCATTTTGTGATAGCCTCATTGGCCTTCTGGGACTCTGCCCTTTCTTCTCTTTTCTTCTTCTCCCTGAGAGCCACAGGTTTGTCAGAAAACTTATGGTTGCACAGATGATCACAGATGATGCTAAAAAAGTGAACCAGATTTTACAAATGATGCACATCGAAGATCCCATCCCCTCAATCTAGTCCTTGGAAGAAAAAATAGATATACAGGGGCACTGTCTAATTAGCCCAAATGGAAGCTGATATATTGTAAAAGTTGGTCAGTGTACGGCGAATTAGGCAAAAATAGTTTAATGAATATGGAAACCATCTATTTTGATGGCTTTCCTCCAACAATTAAGGAGTTGTAAAGAAATGAAACTAAGTTTAAAGAGGGGAAAATAGACCAAAGACATGTAAATATCATTGTCATAGAGTCATATTACCTATCAACATACTCCTTTAGCAGTTCCTTTGCTTGAACCAGCTTGGAGAGCAGGTTGCGGTAGACATCCAGGTCCCGATCTACACTTCTCTTGTTAACATTTAAAGCAGTGCAAAGCTAGTAATACAACATAAAAGAAAGAGTATAAACCACCAGTAAAATCAGGTTCATTTCTCAGAATATTCAGGAAATTCACAATCACAATCAGGCTGCATTGCTTATAAACTAGAAGTAAAATCTCATAATATTCATCAAATGAAATCAGCAATGCAGGTGTGACTGAAAGACTGAGCATTGAGGAACTGAAGATCATCTTAGAACTGAAATATCATTTAAATTAAAATCCACGAAACTCTCCTACATAAAATTAGGTCCAGTAACACAGAGATGAAACCTCGCTTTACCCCTTTCATCCCTTTTAACTTTTATGGAAATGCTGGGGAAAAAAAAAGGTGATGAAGGAGAGGAAACCTTTTCCAGGATAGTGGGCTCCATGGCATTTGCCAACTCAAGAAGACGGAAGAGCCCCACAGCAAAGAATCGGCTATAGATGAAGCTCCCTTTGCTCCCAGCTCTTTCTGAAATGTCCTTCAAAATAACTTCCACTTCCCCTTCTCGGGTTGAAAATCCAATTAGTGAGTCAGCACTTTGGGAGCGAGCCCATTCTTCTAGCTTTTGTGCATCAACTCTGTAATATGTTTACAGTCATATGACCGCAGAGAGCATTTAATTTTTCCATTGTGCATATTTCAAATACCACTCCTCACCATGATCATTTATATTGTGAAACAACTGGGTTAATCTGTGAACTGACCATCTTCACTATCCATCATCTCCATAATGCCATGTTTGGGTATAGAGAGCAAAATAGGAATGTCTCAGAATAAAATCACCATGTAAAAGAACCATTACAACGATGATCTAAACAGTTTTCTTTCCCTTCTTTCGCACAGAACATTGACCAAGAACACCATCTAAAACAGGACAAAGATCTCAGGCATCAAACCTGTATTGCTGGGGGTCCTCCTCCAGTGCACGGATGTACACCTCAAAGATGGATTCTCTGTCCTCGTCACCTGGGTACCCTTCCATGAGTTGATCATAGACAGTAACAAAACCGAGGGCAAACACAGGGTCGTACTGATAATTGTTCTTGTATCTCGTCAAGTGTTGCTGGACAAGCAATTCCTGTAGCACGGTGTTGTAGATACTAGGAATCGGCTTCTTATATGCCTTGAGGAAATTCAACTTTGTCTGAGAGACAGTGGGCAAATCTGAAAAACGGCATGTATGCGAATTTGAACAGTTCCATACAAAAAAAATGGCCAGAGTGCGGTTCTTTAGACAGCTACTCTGCACTAACTAGTCAAAACAATGCTCAGTCATTAGCAGAGTCAACTTAATTAGCCAGACAGCAGACAGAAATGCTTGCTAACATGGACTCAATCAACGAATTGAAACAAAATTAAAATCGGAAACAAGAAAAAGAATCAAGATTCGTAATTAACCAATTGATTACTGCGATAGAGACTAACAATATTGTGCGATTCCTATCCGATAAAAAGATGGGACATTTCATTGACGTTTAACAGCGACCCGAAACTCGATTTCGCGCAAAAGCAGAAGGCTTGCTCACCCGAGGCAGCGGACATGCACTGTACGACCATGCAGGAGCCCGAGGTTGAAACTCTGAAACCGGCAAGGTCACAGAGGACACTCGTACGGAAGCGAATCCCCTCAGGGAAGTTGGAGACGAGGAGACGAGTCGACGACAGGGGGGCCCTCCTGTCGGCAGACGGTCCTATCGCCGAGAAAGACAAAGAAGTAACCACCGCCATTTCCGGCTGGAAGCAGAGGGAGATAGATTGACGAGCTTCGGTGGAGCTGAAGCTAATCAGTAGTCCTCCAGGAAGTTTCTTCTCAAAGTGGGAGGCTCGTGGAAAGGGAAGATCTTCAAGGTATCAGTGGTGGTAGTCGAGGGAGGAAGAAGCAAGCAACAGCAACGCCTTATCCAACCTTGTTTTTTCCGGGCCGAAATTACACCCTTGATTTTTTTTGGTCGATTCGATGTGCATCTCAAACCAGTAATTTCGTGACGCGTGGCCTTGGGAGATTTATGAGTTCAGTCCGCAGTCTGACTCTCTTTGGATTGTGGGGTTAAGGTTTGGTACGGCCAAGTTTCACTTTGGACCAGGAAGCTCGGACTCGAAGCCGTGTTGCGCCCAAGTTTAGTGTCGCTTCAGAGTAACGGGGAAGTTCAGCAGCCCCCCAATCCAGGAAGCGCAGGTGGAAATTTGATGTAATGCCATTTTTACACGGGAGAAGTCGGGATCATGTAGGTTGGTTCTTGGGGGATTAAGAACTTATAGGACTGGGGAATGTGCAAGCGCGGTAGTTTCTCCACCTGTAGAGTGGCAAAAAGAACCCAGAAGAAACTGCATATTCTCTAGAGATTGACTGGTTCGGGTTTGTAGTTCGAGTTGACCACCGTCAACGAGCCTTGACTTAGAACTCTCTTAAGAAGCACTGCAATTTTCCAAGTCAAACCCGATTGATAATTGTCAGGTTAGGCTGCTGTATCTCAATCTCAACCTGTCCCTCGAGCCTGAGTTGGCCTCCCCGGTCCCAAATAGCATTCATTCACTGGAAGGATGTACAAGAAGAGAAGGTTCAGATAGTGAGAGAGAGAGAGAGAGAGAGAGAGAGAGAGAGAGAGAGAGAGAGAGAGGAAGAGGGAGAGGGACATTGATTCAGAGATCGAGGATACCGAGGGGGAGATATTGCAATTGCCGACAAGACTCAAATCTCTCCACCTTTAGAACGCAGAGCATAATTTGGATGCGGTTGGAACGGCCCACTCTTGCTAAGTTCGTGGAGAAGAAACAGGGGATTAGAAACTCTGAGGAGGAAAAGAAGATTGATGTGACTCCGCTTTCAGCTCGAAGCCAAAGATTAATCATCAAGTGGTCTAACCTGGGCCAGCTGAGATAATCTCAGCGGTCAAATCACGGCCAACAAATAAGCAGGAAATCATCCGGTCCTGTCAGTTCAGAGCAGGAGGAAACCATGCTTCTGTAGCTCCAAGAAATGGATGAATTGAATATCACAAGGGAGAGGAGGAAGAGTAACAGTCTCACAGTCAGCCAGAAGACTGAAAAAGCCATTTCCAAGGCTCAGCCTCCGAAGCAGGCTGCAACTACAGTTGGGTGCAAGAGAGGAGAGAAGAAGGAAGAAGGGTTGATGATATCGGCAATTCAGCCAAAAACGCTATTCAAAGGAGGAGACGAATCGACCAAGAAACCAGCCAAACTCGGGAGGGTCATCCCAAGCAGGTACAATCAGATAATTACCAGTGCCACACAATAATGGTCATTCCCCGAGGACAACAGATTGGATAGAAGCCGGCATCTCAGGAGAGCAGCACCACTGAGCCTGAGGCTAAGACCAAGAAGCGGCGGGGAGATCCCAAGGGAGTTGGTTCTGTATAAGAGCAAGGAGGCAGAGGAAGACAAGAAGGCAGCAAATGATCCTTCCATAATGACTCCGTTATCAGTCGTCAGGATCGGCAAGGCGCTGCCAAAGATCAGGGCTGCAGGGGATTTCCTGATTGAGAACCTGAGGAATGCAGGGCCGGCGAAGAGTGTTGCATAATTGGTGGGACAGAGGAACTACTTCGGGTCGAGCAAGGAAGAGATGGGGCAGGCACCGTTTTGTCAGGCTCTGTTAAACATCCGTTACAAGACTTACGTCTGTCACAAGAAGATCCAGAGCTAGGATTCGAAAGCCATGACACAGAAATTACAGAGTAATTTCGTAGTTAGTGTCTTCAAGAATACGCTGACGCACCAGTTTGTCCATACTGGTACATGTTCAGTCAACCTATGGTGGGGAAAACCGTCTTGGTTTAAAATGCTTTCTTGTCCAATGTTCACAGTTGGAAACCATGACCCTGTTATTCATATGCAGATATATTTGGTAGATGCTCTCCCAATGATGACTGAGTGAGGGATAATTTCTCGGTTAACAGAAGAATCAGCCTGCCTGTACCGCTCATTGGCAACTCATGAACATCTAAGCTGAGCTTCTTATCTTAGTCTCGCCAAAGCATTTCTCAAGGCATCTGACTAATTGAAGCTGCTCAGATCTGTCGAGTCAGAATCAGAGCTGACCTTCACCAAGCATGAAGATAATAACCGTTTAACAGGATAACATTATCTCTTGCCGAGGGCTGGCAGGACCAGGGCACTGTTCATATACAACAATTGAAATGGGAACCGATCTTACTGCCTATAACACCATCCTAGGCATGCTGGGTCGTGTTGAGCAATGTTACATTATCCTGTACTCTTAAGGATTTACTAAGAGTCTCAAGGCAAGTGACTGAGAAACAAACACCAAGAATATACGTATGTACTTCAGGACTGTTGACTGCAAGTTGCAACTCCAATCTTCCTCTCTCTCTGAGCCAACTCAGCTGGGTCAAATCTTCAAAATTCACATCCTTTCAGAATGTATGATTGGAATCCACTCTGCATTGCAAAATTGTCGACAACAAAACTTCTCTGCTGCTCTGATCTTCCTATAGGCAAGCGCATCCTTTAGGGAACAGAGGAGTAGGATCCACTCTGCATTGCAACAGATAAACAACAAAAACACCTAAAAGTTTTGCCAATCAGAGGACATCCTCAAAGATTCCTATTCTCAAACACCCACAAACAGACGGCTCAGAAGATTGCGTTGAGTTAGTTAAAGGTTAAAGCTGAAGAAACAGGATGAAATCTAGTGCTGTTATTTAACTCCATCTCCATGGGAAAAAAACAAGAGAAGAAGCTGATGACAACACAGAATTTATGAGTTTGTCAGACTCCATACCAACCACATAAAAAGGTACGAGTATAGTTAAACTCAAGCATACAAATTTTTAACTGACAGGACACGTGTAAAAAGATTTTGCAAAGACAAGAGACTTAAAACCATGTCTCAGACAGACCTAGTATTTTCATAGAGTGTGGACCCCAAGTAGGTTCTCCCTGCAAGCAGGGACTTGAAGCTACCCACACCTCAATACATAGAGGAGTCATCATTGGCATCCGTCAAGTATAAGGAACAGGATGAAACGTAGCGCTGTTATTTACCTCCATCACCATGCGGTAGAGAGAGAGAGAGAGAGAAGCGCCGTGGGAGGGGGGCGTGGGCGTCTAATGACAATACGGAATTTGAGTTTATCAGGATTCATACCAACCACATAAAAGGTAATAGTTAAGCTGAAGGATATAGCTTATTTGAATGAAGGACATGTGGAAAAAGATTCATAAGGATAAGAGAAATATAAATCAAACGTCTCAGACATATCCAGTTTTTTCATATACAGTCTGGACCCCAAGTAGGTTCTCCCTGCAAGCAGGGACTTGGAGCAACCCAAACTTCAATACATGGATGCATCATCATCGACATCCTTCACTTTGCCCCCCAAAAAATGATAGCTCTTGAAGTGTCGGAACAAAATATACATCCTAAGAAGACTAAAACACGGATGAAGTTTAATAACTGCAAGGAAACAGATCAGCCCATGTAAATAATTGGAGGAGAGAGCTCAGAATACAATACAGCCCTATCAATCAAGAATTCTCTGAAGCAGAACTGGCATTCAAAGCTGCATGTCATCATCATAGCCAACTAAGATTATAAAATCAGAACAAGCTTAAATCCAACCTTTATCATACGAGTACATCTAAAAGAATATATAACCCAAAAGTCCGATTTTTAACAAAACTAATGAGTTATATTGTTCTTTCAACATGAGTTGTTGCAGAAAATCATGAAATTGATCGAAAATAACTAACAAATATTAGATCCCGAGGACCGATCATAAGATTGAAAGCGAAAAAACAGAGAGAAATTGCCAAAGCATGGAAATATTATAGCGGAAGTTTTTAGAGGCAAATAAATGGCAATAGAATAAGCCCCCACGTTAACCCCGCCAATGATATCACTATATGCCTCCATGACTAGCCTTATTTTCATGGCATGTCACCGACCGAAAACAAGCTAAAGGTGTGTCGAGGCAAAGCTATATGAATCAAGATGTCGCGGTCGAATTGACACAGATCAACCATAGATTCAAGAGTGAAGCTGAACTGCAACACGGACGGCAATGTTCTAGCACGAGCATTGGGGCCGTCATCATCACCGTGATCTTCAGAGAAGCCCGGGGTGCTTCGTGCGACAACACTGCAGAGGACGGAGCAAGCTCCGCTGCCCCGCAGCATACCTACTCGAGACCTCGCTGTAGTTGGAGAGAGACAATTTCAGTAAAGCAACAAATGCTCAAATCGCATGCGAAGCGACAACGGTCATAACCTGCCAAGACTACGAAGCGTGAACCCTAAGATGAACGAGGATCAGCCATGGGCAACTGATGGTTTATATAGGGATTTTTGAATCGCGAGAGGAAACTCAAACCCTAGCCTGGTAAGGCGGCAGGTTTTGGGCTGTAACTTTACATTTCTTAGGCCCATGAGAGGCCCGCGCAAATCAAAGCAAGCCCATTTTGTTTTTTCCATTTTTTTAATCTGTGCATATTCTCACAATGATCTCACATTTTCCACATATATCAATTAAAATATTCACATCCGTACCATTATATAGAAATCCATTAACGAATTCTTCTTTATTATTATCCTAAAAGTCTGATTTTCCTCATAAAAAAAAGTAAAATATCAAAAGAAATTCTAGGCAACAATAATATTTTTTTATAATTATCTAAAATCTTAAATTTCCTCTTCAAAGAGAAAAAATATAAAAAAAATTACAAAGTAATAACAAAATGTGTATAATGTAAAATTTTATTTGTTGGGTTCTAATTTGTATATATTTGATATGTCAACTATACTTCAAAGCATATCATACTATACCATACATATATTTTGATCATTTCATCCAATTAAGTGTATCTATATGCTTATTATTGTCGATTGTAATCAATATTACTCACCATGCATAGCACGAATCGTATACTAGTCCCTCATATATTCAATCCAAATACTCCTCAGACAAATTTACCAGTTTTACAAGGGCTGTGTAAATCGTCGAGTTGCATGCATGAATATCGCCTTGTAGCTGTTGGTAGACTTCTGCCCATACCATGAATAGAAGCTTTAAGCGCTGTAGTTTGCTCTCGATGGGTTCAGAAAGTCATAAAGAATATAAAGAGAACATTACAAAACAGCAGTTTTCCTGTCCTACTTGTCCCTCAAGGCTCAACTACATTGACAAAGATTTTCCGAACAATCAGATGATCATCCATGTTAAATGCCGGTAACCAGCCCACTTAGCAGCAAGCCGAACTCCAATTGCCAGGGCCACTGCCAATAAGGGCAACGGAGGCCTCCTCAACATGATGTCTTCTTCAGCTGCTTTGCCTTCTGAAAGCTTCCTCGAATGGTGACGTATTGCCAGTGTGAGGTATGAGGTTATCACCACCGCTCTAACCCAAGGCTCTCCTATTGCAGCCATAACAGCTGCCGCAGGCAAGGCTGAAGAAACATCATTTCTCCTCTTAACCAGACGGGAGAACCCGTAAATCCCAATCAATACAGTCCAGAAGAAGGGCTCTGTGATATAGCCCTTCACAGCAGCATAGCCTACCAGACCCGAAAATGTCAGAGTATAAGGTTGGCTCTTTACAGCATCCGGAACAACAGCTTCAGCAATTGCAATAACCACAGATGCAAGAATGACAACTGCAGTTAGCTCAGGAACAGGGGCATATGAAACTATACTGGAGTAGAATGCTCGAATGGAGTACAGTGTTGTCTCAATGAATCCGATCGTAGAGGTGACGGGATCTCCAATGAAATGGAAAATGAAGGCCAAGAAAAGTTTCAGGAGATATCCTACAAAGCCCAAGATTGCCCACAATGCTTTTCTCCAGTTAGACAGTTCAAACAGAACTGCCCTCCATGCGTAGACAAGAAAAGCCGCAGCTGCAAAAGTTGATATGATCAAGTCAAGTCAGCAGTTGATAAAGGAATAATAAACAATAAGCACCAACATTTATCCCGACCGAGCAATCATATAGCGCTATAACAACAGCAACTCCAAGCAAAAACAAAACAACAAATGACACTCTAAAGGGATAATATCTAAGTATAGAAACCCCACAGGTTCCATGTCAAACAGAAAGCAAAAATCAAAGTTCTTCCAGAGACCGTTTTGCAAAGAAAATGAATCCTGGAAGAGCAGCAATGGTTTAGGTCCCCGCATACTGCATAGATCCTACAGTGAAATATGGAACCATTACCCAGGATTCAAGAACTGCTCCGGTATGGACAGAAACACAGGAACTTCCGACGACCTTATATTGATCTAGCCTGATCAATTCAAAGAGGAAATTGATCTTTCTATCCCGTCAGTCTAAGCGTCAACACAATTTCCTGAGATCAGTTGTGTAATAAATTCATACTACCATTTTCGATGGCATTACTTACTGAGTCAGTAATAACTGAAATTCACATAAATGCTTGCTTTAAAGATGATCAACAGTTTTACCAGAAGAACAGTAACACAATATTAGAAATGGGGTAACAAAGCACAAACTTTCAACTCAAGCTGCTATTGCAAGGAGAGATAAATGAAAGCATATATACCTACAAAGAAAGGCCACCGGACAGGAGGATCAGGAGCTTCCTTGGTCAAGTACCTGAACCGCTCGGGCATGGTGCTCTCTCCTCTCGCCGCTCTCTCCGCCTCATCCATCTCGGTTCCCCTTTTTCCATCACTCTTCGCTTGCAAACAAAACTCTATGTTCCTGCTGCCGAAAAATCCCAGACTAGTCCTCGGAATCGCGAACTTTTCGTGAGCGAGCATCGGATTGACTGGTGGGTTTCCTGGTCTGAGAGAACAGGACGGTCTGTTAAGGCCATGGCTTCGGGGCCAAAGCTGAGCTGCAAACCTGGATTTGATTCTAATTACAGGAGGGGTTCCGAGAGAGAGGCGAGGATGGGGAGCAGCGGAGATCGTCGGCGACATAGCTCCGGTGTTTACAGCGGTTCCGCCATTGTTAAGCTATTAGCAAACCGCTCGGCTTGGAGGACAGAGAAAAGATAAGCATTTTGTTTTTAGGGAACAAGACGTGGGCTTGGGCTTGGTCTTACTGAATGGGCTTGAATCTTGAGGCCCATAATGAGCACAGCCCAGGCCCAATTCGACGCGGCATATCGTCAGTCTCTCTCTCTCTTAAAAGCGCCTTAGCCAGGAACAACCCTCGACCAGAAGGCTAAGAACGTCCCATGATCTGACTTAGAAAAACTATCGCCAGCAGCTGATTCTCACTTTGTCTTTCATTCCACATCTTAAGGTCCAATCATATCATTAAAACTTTGTTCTTGGCAGTCCAAATGCCTATATCATTTGAAAAATTCTTAAGTGAATCGAGATAATCACATTATATATTAACTCAGTCGACAATTATTTAAAAAGATACACATAATTGGTTGCAGAAATTTTATCATTATCAAGATATGACACTCTTTGTATTGATATATCATGTCGGATTAAGTATCATTCAATAGTATTTATCGAACTAGCAACCATCAAAATTTATCGGTATACAGGTAAGTTTATTATACGGCATTCGTATATCAAACGTCGTAGGAAACATCTTAGGATCATGTCCGGTTGGAGGTATAAACGAAGAACAAGTGATGGTGAATGACCCCAACCTCTGATCGTTCGAGTTACACCCTCGATTATTCGAGGTAAAATTGAAATAGGAAACATACTTCAGGGTGTAAACTGAATTTAACGAGGAAAGTTTCGAGTGTATGAAACCAAAATGACGTCGTTTCACTGGCATTCTTTAGTCCGGCATCCACTCGCCGCTCGGTATTTCGTCTAGTCGTCGGCCCGTGCCCGGCTTGTGCACGTATTGGTCTCCCCGCTCTCTGAAGAAGCCCCGAGCTATGGCGACTACACTGACTGCGGCTGCAGCTCGTCGATTGGTGGCTCTTTCGTCCCCAAGGCTGTCAGCTCGAGCGACAAGTCTCTCTCAGCGCCGGGGCCTGGCGGGGGCTGCAGGTAAATTTCCATCCGCAGATCCGTTTGCGGCCTGAATGTCTAATTTTGAGGCATAGTTACCTCAACCGTATTCATTCTCTGCTAATTTCCGACTGTTTTTTGTCGAGTTTTACGTAGTGGATGAACAATAGATCGGACATTTAGATCTTCTTGTCAGAAAATTCGTGGAAACGGATAAAAAATGCAACTTGGGGATATTGCTGACTATTTACTTCGTTGATGCTGATTGGATCTTCGTAGTCATATGTGTTGCTACTGGAAACTATGCCATTAGATTGGCAGGGAAGAAAGGTATTTCTCTTCATTATCTTTGGCGCATAGGTTACAGCTAGTGGCAATAATCTCTTCTGGTTGAACGGTGGATTGAGAACTGTTAACCGATGAATGATGAACAAGAAGAAAATTTCCCCCCTTTAATTGATAGTTTAGAATTTGACTTCTTGGATCCTTAGTGTGCATACTTCTGTGAATGGTCCGGTCCGAATTTCCTCCATCTGGGTTCAAACTGTACCTGGATTGTCAAATTTAGCATAGTGGAATGAGAATCCAGTTATCACGAAGGTCGTTCAAAGTGCATGATGTGGATATACCTTGTGCTCTATTCACACTGTGCAGTTCTTTGTCAATCTTTTGTTTTATTTATTGGTAAGTATTCATCTAAAGTCATGTTTACAAGATTTCACCTTTAGCAGTTTGGTGCTAGCTTTATTGGTTAATTTGGAATCTGATCCAGATCATCATGGTCCTCCAAAGGTTAACTGCTGGCAGGATCCTATGAACCCATCCAAATGGAAGGAAGAGCATGTGAGTCTTAAAATTCCTTTCTTCACTAACTTTTTAGCTATTTGGAATGGTCATTGTGCTAAAGTGTCACACTTGATTTAAATTTCTCATTTAGAATCATGAAGATGACACATATTCTTTCTTTCAGCATCTCCCACATTTTCTGCTAGTTTTCTACTCTGTTGTGTTCTGTCATGGGATGTATAACTGTACAAATACTGTATTCTGATTTGTTTGAATAGAAATTTCCTGCACCATTCTTTTCATTGCTCTGTAGATATTAATTTTCCAATGCAACAGGAGTGCGATGTTTCACTTAAGCGATTAGCTTCCTGTCTTCACATCTGCCTAATATAAGATCATTCAACTTTCTAGAATGCACCTGTGTTAGTCCTCATGTTTTTCTGGTTGCTGAAATATTGCTGTGATGATAGCTTATATGATGAGGAAGAAACAACATAGAGATGAATGCAGTAGCCGTTCTACAGTTTTATTTTGCATCCTCCTACTTCTGGATCTTACCTTCTGATGAACTGAAACTGGAAAGTCAGCTTCTGGAGGATTACATTCAAATTATGTTGACTGGATACTGTTTTCCCTGCAGTTTGTGATAGTCTCTTTATCTGGCTGGGGTCTACTGTTTTTTGGTGGCTACAAGTTCTTCTCAGGTGGCAACGGCAAGAAGGAAGAGGCAATTTTTTTTAAAATCTGTCTATGTTTACTATGCTTCAAATATCAATTTGGACTGAGTATTTATTTTAAATGATAGTGTTTTTAACTGGGATCTTAATTGCTGAAAACTTTGTACTGTTGTTGGGTCGTTCAGTTTCAGCTCTTCGTTTTACTGCTATATTAACAATCTGCAAAATTGCTGTTTGCTCACGGATACTACAACTTTCAATAACATGATTTCCTTGGACATGCCCCAAACTTGAAGGAGGTATTTACCATTTTAAGTGTGCTGATAGTCAAAGTTGATTTGCAGACATGTAAATTTAGGAAAATATTGAGACATGTTGTCAGTGAGTAGGAGTTTGTTGGTTGTTCCCATCACATCTTGGGCTGTTCTTGAAAATTGTTCTCATGGCGGTGCTTATTCTGTCCCTGCAGAAGCTGATAGAAGCATCACACTGAGATAAGGAGCTCAAATGCATCCTCGGACGTTATGTAATAAGGCATCTCAGACCTCATGGCTTGGACATTATCTTGATTGTTCTTAACCCCTTGTCGGTTGATTAATGATCTGAACTCTTGATTAAATATATATATATATATATATACATTGGTGAGTTACTATCGCAGATAGTAGTTGCCGTGCAATGATCATTGTGCCTTCACATTTTCTGATCAGTTTTTTATGCTAAGGTCTTTCCAACTCGACAGTCTCTTGTTTCTAGGCGTAAGGTCCAGTGTTTATGCATTTGGGAGGCTAATTGTCCGGTTGCTGAGACCTCTGGGTCAATGGCATAGCCAGGATCTGTGGATCAATGCCACACAGCCGATTGTCTCATTCTCACGATAATCTTGAACTGGCAGTAGCAACTAGATCGAAAATATTCTTGATATGATAGTACCAGTCTAACTGTGCCAGTGCACCTCCTGCACTTATGGATAATATCATTCAAAAAGTGAACTATTCCATTTACCTGAACTATTTTACCGTACACTGTGGACGTGCAACAGAACTCTGCATTCACAGATCTGACCAGTACCGACTCAAAAACAGTTTATGAGGAAGTTAGAGGAAGGGCATCAGCAGCTGGCTCACATGGAATACTTGCCAGGTGATGTGGATGATATCCAGACTCCGACCTCGGGCCAGGAATGTACAAGACATTAACCCTAGTCATTGGGTGACTCGGTACAGCCTTAGTTCGAATTATTAGTAGGAAGTAACAACCAAGGCATCACGGCGGTCTGGGTAACGGGTAGCCAAGTCAGCAGCTAACTATGACTGCTGGACAAGGTCTTTTAACTGACATAGCCGAGTCTGTCACATTCTAGCTCGGCTCTCTCTCGATAGTCCACTGTCTGACTTCATGCCATTGGAAGCTAACCAGAAAATCGGCAGGGTAGAGGAATTCATACCTGAAATAATGTTATAGCTCATGAATCAGTCGGGTGACCCCAAAGTTAGCCCCTGATTTCATGTTATTACAAATTCTACACTATATATTATTTATATATAATTACGAAGTTCATGGTATAAAATTTTGTCTGTAATTACCAAAATTTCACAATCATTTCAATGTATTACCAAATACGACGATCTCGCTTTTTCAACTGGGTTACGCAGGAAAATTTGATGTACCGTTGGAAAGAATGTCGCCTGAAATGAGTTTGTGGCCCGGCCCACTAATGAGGAAGAATCCTGCTTCGTCAAGGCATGAGCTCTGCATTTCACCCCCAACGAGATTGAGAAAGATCTGAGCTCTCTGAAGCCTCCTCTGCTCACAAATGTTGGGAAGGATAGGAAACGAGTCGGCGAAGTTAGAAGGTTGACGGTGGTTTCCGGAAAGAGACCGGTTCTTGGATTTAACAATTAGTGAGGTTTTGGTTTCAGACACTTGGGCGACTTTATACGCTTCTTTACGGTTTCAGCTTAACTCTGGAATGAAAATGTTGAGCCACCCGCGTAGTGGGGTTGAGTCTCCTGGCGAGGAGCAGACGAAGATGCAGAAACCAAAGGGGACTTGATGGAAAAGATTATCTCTTTGGGAAGCTCTGAGGGATGGGATTTTGGAGAGGATTTTGATCTGGCGGGCACGTGTCTTGCTGAAAGGTGTTCGATGAAATGCTTCGGGAAGGAGATGACGACAAAGGGAGAGGGGTGCAGTCCGTTTATTGTCTTAGTTGCTTCTTGGTAGTCTATTGTGTCACCCGTTTACATGAATACCTTCTCAATTCTCAAACGCCACTGCAGCTCAGGAACCCTCTTCAATCCAGGCATTCCTGCAAAGAGCCCATCCTCAAAAGTTGCTGAAGTCATTGAGTTCTGTAAATTGGGATCACTTTCTGATGCTATTCGACTCCTTAATTCCGCTGATTCTGCCGAAATAAAAGCCAAGCCAATCGTTTATGCTTCTGTCTTGCAAACCTGCAACAAAGCTCTTTCATTTAACCTTGGCCTTCAAACCCACTGCCATGTCATTAAGTCTGGTCTCGAGACAGACCGGTTTGTCGGGAATAGCTTGCTCACTGTTTATTTCAAGTTGGGTCCTGATTTCTCAGAGACAAGGAGGGTTTTCGATTGTTTGTACTACAAGGATGTCATTTCTTGGACTTCGATGATATCAGGGTATATTCAGGTTGGGGAGTTTGAGGAATCACTCAGACTATTTTGGGACATGCTGGGTTCAGAAATTGAGCCCAACGGGTTCACTTTATCAGCAGTCATCAAAGCTTGCTCGGAGCTTGGGAAATTGAGGCTCGGTTGGTGTTTTCATGGGATGGTTTTTCGTCGTGGGTTCGATTCCAATCCTGTCATTTCAAGTGCCCTGATCGACATGTATGGGAGGAACTATTGCCCCAAAGAAGCGCAGAGGCTGTTCAATGAGTTGCTTGAACCCGATGCCATATGTTGGACTTCCGTCATCTCAGCGTTCACTAGAAATGATCAGTTCGAGGGAGCGTTGGCCTTCTTCTCCTCAATGCTGAGGAATTACGAACTTATCCCTGATGGTTTCACGTTCGGGACTGTACTGGCTGCCTGTGGAAATCTTAAGAGGCTGAAGCAGGGCAAGCAGATTCACTCCAAGGTCGTCACTTCAGGACTCTCCGGAAATGTGGTTGTAGAGAGCAGCCTCATGGACATGTACGGGAAATGCGGGTCCGTCGGCGATGCTCGAGGAATCTTTGGTAGGATGGCCCACAGAAACTCCGTTTCGAGGTGCGCAATGCTTGGAGTTTACTGTCAGAATAAGCAGTTTGAGGCCGTCCTTCGACTTTTCCGAGAAATGGAGGAGAGAGACATGTACGGCTTTGGGACGGTTCTTAGAGCTTGTGCAGGAATTGCTGCGGTTAGGTCAGGGAAAGAGGTCCACTGCCAGTACATGAGGAGAGGTGGGTGGAGGTGCGTGATTGTCGAGTCAGCGCTGGTCCATCTCTATGCCAAGTGTGGGTGCATCGATTTCGCGCGGAGGGTCTTTGTGCATATGCCGATTAGGAACACAATAACTTGGAACTCGATGATCTGTGGGTTCGCTCAGAACGGAAGAGGCGAGGAGGCCCTCGAGATATTCGGCGACATGATTCGGGAAGGTGGTGCCAGGCCCGACTACATCAGCTTCATCGGGGTCCTCTTTGCCTGCAGCCACACGGGTCTGGTGGACGAAGGGAGAAAGCTCTTCCTCTCGATGTCAGAAGAAGGGCACGGGATTAGACCGGGAGTGGAGCACTACAACTGCATGGTGGATCTTCTGGGGCGAGCGGGCATGGTCGAGGAAGCTGAGGAGCTGTTAGAGAAGGCGGCAGGGTGTAGGAAAGACCCCTCTCTGTGGGCGGTTCTTCTGGGGGCCTGTTCGACGAGCGCCCGGCCCGCCGCTGCGGAGCGGATCGCGAGGAAGGTGATGGAGTTGGACCCGGAGAATCACCTGAGTTATGTCTTACTAGCTAACATCTACAGGGCTGTTGGAAGGTGGGACGATGCTGAGGAGACCAGGAGACTGATGGATGACAGACGGGTAAAGAAGACGGCCGGTAAGAGCTGGATTTAGATCGAGGGTTCTCTTGCCACGGGGGTACTCTCTTTATGTTTCCAAGGCAGAGTTTTCTTGAATTCTTCTCGCATTAGGTGTGAATCAAGAGTCCGACCGCACAAATCTAAGACGATCAGAAGGCAAAAGTGGCCGGAGAGCCTTGACACTGTTGTAGGAACAAACTGCGTGAGAAGCTAAGCTCAATACAAGGAATAGAATTACTTTAATGACTTGGAAAATATATGCTTGTACACTCGACTCTCAGTAAGTCCGACAAAATGCTGCGTGTATCTCCCGTACTGTATCGTACCAAATAAGATTTGCCCTAGATAACGTTGTAGCTAGCTAGCTAACCAGAGAGAGAGAGAGAGAGAGAGAGAGAGAGAGAGAGAGAGAGAGAGAGAGAGAGAGGGTCTTGAAAATGTCAGAAATGTTAAGGGAAGAAGGAAGGAAGAAAGAAAAAGAAGGGAAGAATCTGACTTGAACAATGGTGAGCGGCACAAGCATTGGAAAGCAGAGTAGAGGGTGAAATTGTTCTCCGTATCAAAGTGCAGCCATCACGGTTCCTCTTGCAGCCTCTCGTTTCATCTCTGCCGCTTTGCCACTTCCGCGGAAGTACATGTAGACTTGCTGCAAAGTCAGGATTCTTATCAGCATTGTCATACGATAAGAAGGTACTACTACAGAGTGCCAAAAATGGTGAGACAATTTCATATTTGACCTGTATGACCCAGATGCTGACAAGTGACTCGACACAGAACAGCCCGAAACCGACAAGGTAGAATATCTGCAGATAAGAGCAAGAGCATGATCGGTCAAGTTTGGCCTAGGCACTCGGAACTACTCAAACCTTTCCTCTTGGTTTTACATTACTCTAGGACTTGGTCCATTATTTTTATTAAAAAAAAAGGAAAAAAGATGACACAAATTATTGAAGTTGACAGCATGATGAATTGGTAAAGGCAACAATATTCCTACGGAATGATATATATGTGAATTTAATAAGAGATGCCAACTTACCCCAACCAAAGCGTTTTGGCTTAAAACATCTATTGCAGGCAAAATACCTCTGTCCAAAAAATTTAGCACAGAGGTCAGATGCAAAGCATAGAAACAAATATCGATAACATACAATCTGGTCATAGTCAACTCTACTTCAGTTCATCATGAACTTCAAAACTTGGGTCAGATGCTAAATGTTACAAGCTCACAGTTCAAGCACGAAAATCACTTATCTATTCTTGGTTGAGATCAAGTCCATGAGGCAATCCACTGAACATAATTTTAAATGAATTAGCTTGAGGAGCGAGTACCGCGGAAAAACACAAGATGCAAGAGGTTCATATCTTAATTACGTACGTCCAAAACAACAGATGGTATCACTTTTCAGAAGATTAGCTATCACTCCCAGTGATCATATATTTAGAAGATTCGATACCCATAACAAAGTGGAAATAGAAAAGGTTGTGCAGGATTAAGCAGTGGGTAGGGAGAGAAAACGGAAGCACAGAGTCATGAAATTTTATATAAATCAACATTCTAAAATATAACAGATATTCTAAAAAAAAATTTACGCGAGGGATTTCCCCTTGAATACAATTGGAGGAGCAACTGCTGCGAAGATGCAAAAGCCAATATGAAGCTGCAGCACAAAATAAATAAACCCATTTACAGTCTCGCCTCAAAAAGTTTCCAGAATGTGTGCCAATGCTGAGAAAACCCACCAGGTAGAACAAGAAAAACCAGCCAAACTTCAGTGCGCTATCAGTCCTAAAAGGGTTACGTGGTACAACTTGATCAGATATTAATTTGTGCATAAATAATGGCAGGTTTGAAACTAAAAGATGTCTGCATGCTCCTTTTCAAAATGAAATTTACTTTTTCCAGGTTTATTATAATCATTTAATAGAACTACTTTTAACCAGAAATGAGATTATCCATGAGCGACCAACTATCTATATGCAGGAAAATGGAAGAGGCAAAAAAGCATTTTGACCAAAAGATACCGTCACAAACAGAAAATGAGTTATTAAGTGATATGTCCACGAGGAAAAAACTGTCCCCATAATAATAACATAAGGATCTGAACACTGTCTCCAGGTTGCAGGATAGGCAGCACCATTTCTTGAATTTAAGAAAACAATACCTCATAGCCCGATAAAGGGGGCGATACCACAGAACATAGCCTCCAGGAATCCCTGAGATGATGTAGATAATGGCAAGAAACCAAATTTTCGGACCTACAAGGCGAGAAGATTGACATAATTAGGCAAGATTTTCATACAAAACAGCATCGGCTTCACTATGCATATGCTAAAGGGCTAACCTTCTCCTTTAATCCAGGCAGCAGTGACAGCCACGAAATTCCACAGCAGACAGAGAACCAAGCCTGCATAGCGAAACTAAAGGCATAAGCTCATCTCCATGAAGACCATCATGAAAATAAAATTAATGCAATATCAAGCTCAGAAATTGCTTATAAGATCAATAAAACAGATGTTGGAGACTTTAAGGTAAGTACCCAAAAATGTTGTGAATGCAACATATTGGACTCTTTGTAGATGGATTGGTATTTCATTTGCAATGTCATGATGGATGAGAGGAAAAAATGGTGGCCAGTTTTTCTCCTCTATAATGATTCCATCTGCCAAAGACCACAAAAAGTTATGGTAGCACTTTGGACAACAGAAAGAGGCAAAGTATCCCTTCCCTTTCGAAAGAAAGAGGAAAAGGAGAACAATACTCTGTGCTATAGCATCTTCCTTTCTTTTAAGTTCCTGCAAGGCACCATCAGGGTGAACGCTAGATTAGTCAAAGTTGACTAGTCTCTCAAGGCCAAGAATTTTGGGAAAAAAAATGAAATTAGCCATCTTCCAGTAATCTCAACCACAATTTTGTTGCAGAATCATCAGGGTTTCACTGATTAACCTGATTCCAATCTGTATGCAATCTATAAACAACCAATTAATATGTGTAAAGCATAAGTTATTAACTGAATTACCTGTTCCCTCTTCTTTAATTCTGCTTCTTTAGCCTGAAGTTCCTTCTCCTTTGCTTTAAGATCCTAAGATTGGGTTGGAAAAGGAAGAATACAATCGATAACTCTTTTGGCAAAGCAAAAGTGCCCTCAATACAAGGTAATGTGGTGTTTGACCTACCTTTGAAGAATCAAGAGGAATATCTATTGTTGCACCTCGATCATAGGGCTCAGGACGAAGAGATGAAGGCCTTGAAGTTGCTGGAGATACCCTCCCAGGATTCTAGAATTCCACAATAACATTTTGAGGTGCCATGTGAAACTAGGAGATGAATGAACTACGGAAAATAAACATATATAAAGAGGAAAGATGGAAAACCTGACTCAGTAAACTAAAATAGGCCAGTAGTTCCAGAGGGACTATATTTTAGAAAGAGCACAGGAGTATAGCTTTCCACCATTTCTATAATCTCAAGTAAAATAGAAGAACATAGAAATGTCTTATAATGGTATTAAGAACATCGCCACTGTAGTTTGATCTTCCACATTCTATATGCAGTGGCTATGACAATGTAGTCAAGCGTAAAAATCGTGTCTTGTTCCATTAAAATAGTAATAAGCAGCAGACAAGTTTCTTAATATGTTTTCTTTTAGAGCTTAAATATCCCAATTCTTCAAATGACTGACATTTCAAGTCAAGTACGCAGAGTCAAGCCAGGAAATATAAGCCAATCATTAATGCATCAACCGTGCGATGTGATGCACTATGCACTGGGACTATCATATTACTTCAAGGAAAAAAAAAGAGAGAGAATAAACAGATAAAAATCAGCCTCTCTCGAAGTAAACAGCGACTTTTCAAGCTCGGCAGAGCACTCAATCATTTCAAAGTTCAAATCTACCATAATCTTCCGAGTAATTCTTCTGCTTAATTATGCATATATGGAGTAAGAACCAGTTTATAATCTCACTTCAGACCCAGAGAACAATTCATCAGCTCACGAGCACATCTAATATACTCCACCAACATTCCACGTATAAATAGTAATTAAAAGGTCTGACACGTCACCAGTACTTGAACCATCACAACGGAGCAGGCAACAGAGTTGACCCGTTCGTACCAGACAAATGCAGCAGATCTAATTAATCCGCCCAATCGGCCACACAAAAGCACGAGCGTCGTCGACGAAATTGCGTCTGATACTACAAACACAGTTCAAGCCAACCGAAAAACCAACATTCAAGTTGGCTGACATCAATGCGGAGGCACAAGACACTCAGACGTTCCAAAGCCGGCGGCATTTAGATCAGTGTGAGCCGCCAGCACGTCAGACGAACCTACCGAGAAGGGATTGACCTCTTCCTCCTCGAAGGGGCTGGGATCGTAGCGACTCATGAGGGCGAACCAGCGCACGAACAGATCCGAGGGACCTCTGTGGAGGGAACGGAGCAGACGAAGCGGGTTGCAGTGACAGACGGTGACGGTGACGGTGATTTACCGTTTCTAGTGAGTAGTGACAATTGATTGGGATCGTCGTGCGTAGGCCGGAGCCAATTGATAAATGCATGTCTTTCACCTTGTCGGTGCGGTGTCTGTGTGACCAGGGGGGCCAGGAAGGTGAAATGTCCGCTTAGGACGACTATTTTCGTGGCCTGTTTAGTTTAATTTACAGCTGTGCCCGCCCCCAATTGCTTTCCTCGTCTGATACGTAATAACAGTTTCAGTTTTTTTTTTTTTTTGTTTAAAAATTAAAAGTTTCAGTTACGTGGAATCCTTTTGGCGATCCGGTCCGCATACCATCGAGGCGTCCCCAGCCCACCGGACAAGTGCAAAGAATGGTTTTATCCATCGACTAAGTATATTAGGAATAAGAGAAGAAATTCGACAAAAGGATTAGAGAGATTCTTCATGTATACACGATTCATGATTCCTAACTGAATAGTCGCAAGCCATCCCCAGCTTGAGATAAAGAGTTTCTCAGTTTAGTTTTTAGTCAGATGAATAGTCTGCTGTCTATTTAACCATGTCCACCGACAATGAAGAAAATACACAGGCAGAATATATAGGGAGTGTCCCCAATCACTACATATGTATGTATGTATGTATGTATGTTCGTAGGGGCTTCACAGAGAATTTTGATATTCATCTACCAAAACCAACAATCAAAACAATGATTATAAGACAATTGGGGGAGCAGATCTGGCATTTTTTCTTCTAAGCTGACAATCAAATCAAATTGATCACAAAAAACAATTGAGATGTTATCCAGCACCGCACCAAAGTTTTACTGCTGCAGATTGAGTCACCTAACAATGCGAAATGATAGGCCATTTGGTCTCTGACACTAACGTTTGGCTGTCAGCCTGGGCCTGCTATTGCAGCGCGCTTGCAAGAAAGAACTCTCGTGATAGTGGGGAATCTATGAGCATTCAAAAGGCCGAGGAGGTAGTCCAGCTTCCAGAAGAACTTACTCAGGGGGAAGGCTCCCTTCTTATCATGTCTAAAAGGTCTTGCACCACTTCGGACATCGGCGGCCTGAACTCGGGCTCTGACTGCAGGTACATCAAACATGAACGTGTGGATCAGTGAGAAAGAATCCCCCAGACCGTCATAATGACCGATTAGTTTGAAGGAGCCACGATTAACTGCATGGTTCACTGTTCCTCTTCATGGATAATTCTATGAGACTTTTTCTACCTACCTGGACACATCGGGAAATAATGTCGGCAAATCGTGACAGGGATTTGGCTGTGTATTCTCCCTTGACAGATGGATCAACAATCCCTGATAATGCGTCAATGTCATAAAGTTGGGGGATTGCCCATCTCACCAGAAATTGCTCCCCTCTACTCCGGGCACTGATGGAAGGTATACAAGAAAGAATTATCAAGTCCGAAAATCACTGCCACAACTAAAATTTATTGAGTCCTCTCTTTCATAATGCCATTTTACCTGTCATAAGATTTTCGTCCAGTCAAAAGTTCTAACATGACAACCCCGAAGCTGTAAACATCACTTTTGATTGTATATGTTCCAGAGTCAAACTCTGGAGCTCCATAACCATATGCTGACGGCAAATGCCCAGACAGCTGACATATTTGAGAAGGAATTAGAACCAATTCAATGCTAAAAACCCATAGAGTTATCTAGCGAATTTTAACATTGGCAAAAAAAAAAAAATATAGCGATTCTTACAATGGCTCTGATCGTTGCTGTGCCTGTGATAACACTTCTACTCATATTTGTTATTGGAAGTATAATATTTCAAAAAAATTCCTTCGTATTTCTCATCAACACAATATTGACTATGATTGATATATGTTAGGCAGTGGCAGATGGAATCCGTGAGCTCAAATTACTGGCGGCGAAATAGAGAAATACCAACCTGACTCACAGACCCAGAAGAAATTAATGCAGCCAACCCACAATCAGAAACACGCACCCCAAGATCACCATCAAGGAGAACATTAGCAGACTTGAAATTCCTGTGTACGATAGGCGGCTGACAGACCTCATGTAAGTACCTTTGATCACAGAACGATCCCACAATTAGGACGCCAAGAAAGCACTATATGACCATTAACATATACACATGAACAGAATATTGCTCAAAAATTTCCGAGTAAATGACAATGCCAAGGAGAAGATACTACCACACAGAAATCATTGTTTTTTTTTCAAAGCATTGTTATTTTCCAAAAAATGGTATTAAATGAAACATGTTTCTCTGTGTGTATCATTGTTATTTTAGAGGCTGAAAATTTAAATAAGCGCTTATATATGTGTGATGTACGTGTAGAGAAACTTCATGGTAGGAGTTCGATTATAATCACACATAAAAGTATGTAGAGCCTATCTGAGACGGAACACCCACAGAAAATTTGATTCAATTGCCAAAAACCTCAATAATCAAATTTCACATTAAGGAATGATCAAAATCAATAATAAACCAACTTACTCTAAGGCTCTTGCCGCTCCAAGTGCCATCCTGATGCGGGTATTCCACGAGAGTTTCCTTTTAAGTTCGTCATCTGAATACAATGCATCCTGCAATGAGCCATTGCTGCAATACTCATATATGAGAAGCCTCTGGCCATGCTCAGCACAGTAACCCATGAGTTCGACGACATTAGCATGTCGTATACTGTCAATGTTGTTTACCAATTCCAGAAATTCTACATCCTTTTGCTGACTGGAAGCCCTTTTGCCTAGTTTCTTCACCGCAAACAACTAAAAAGCATCCAAAGGCACATGAGCAACTTGCTCAATTTTGTATAAGCACAAGAAAATATATTTTACTACTGCCCTCCCATGTCACTGATCTTCTTACCTTGCCATCAGAAAGCTCAGCCCTATAAACACTGCCAAGCATTCCGCTTCCAATAAGATTTTCTTGAGAAAAGCTGTTTGTGAATTGCTGCAGGGATGCAACAGTGAAAAACTTGGCAGAAACAGGAGGTGCCAAAGGCTTGGATGCAGGCTTCATGTGTTTTTTCTCCTCAGCAGCAGTGGGATTTACCATCACCTCAGGAGAAAGTGGAGGAAACTGCTGGGCAGGAGGAGATGCAGGAGGTGGAGGAGGCGGAGGAGGTGGCATCATATATACATCAAGTGCATTCATATCTATTTCAGAATCGTCCTTCCTTGGTACTTTTTGTACATTTCCATTAAGCACACTTGGCTTTGGAACAGCTCCCATGGACCTGGCTTCTGGTTGATGATCCTTGGTCACCTTTACAGCTGTCTCTCTGGGAGCTGCTTATCGAATTTTATTTCAATATTCCAATAGAAGGTTAAGTTGGCGCACTCAGTAAGAAATGAAGATAATGCAATTTGTTGAAATCACTTGCCTCTTTCCATTTGGCTAGGTGCTATGAAGGCAGATCCATTATCCCTAGCTTCAGTTCTTTTGCCATTATATGCTTCCATATCCTGCCTCTTGGAAATTCGATTGTCCTCATGTTGTCTTCTCATGCATGTAGGAACGCAGAGTACACAGGCTAAAGCCAAAATTATAAATGAAAGTACAGCAGCAATTGATATCCAAACAATCCTTTTGGTAGATACTTTCTTCTTCCCTTCAGAATTTGATGCACTTGGCCCATCAGCCTGTTTCAAAGGTGATGTTTTATTGGATGGAGCCCCTGGCACAAAGAAAGGAGGTGATGAAGATGATGGTGTTGATGGAGATGGAGGTGAAGGTGAGGGAGCACTGCTGGAATTGAAAGGGTTTCCATCTTTCCTGCAGAACAAGAGCACGATAGAGCATCAGAAAGCATGGAAAGCAGGAAGCAGTGGACTTTACATAACGGAGTTTTTTTTAATTATTTTTATTGATACTTTATATAGGAGAGTGAGAACCTCACCTGAAATTTGGGATGCTCAGCATTTTCTCAGGAACAGGTCCATTAAATAGGTTATTCTCTATATTCCTGATCAGCAAGTCATAGGAAATAGTAATAAGTTAAAGAGCTCTGCCATGATATTACCACTGTCTTACCAGCCACTACAATGTGCAATCTGAGAAGAGAATGTTAAGGAAATTACAGATCTCTCAGAGGAAGATCCTGCAAAACATTGAGAGTTCCAGACAGCTGATTGTCTTGCAAGTGGCTGCAAATTTAGAACCTGCTGATCAATAAATAGAATTTGGCAATGCAAGGAACATGTTATGATGTTTATACTGACAGCGTGGTTAGAGATGATAAATTTTCCATAGATGGAGGCAGATGGCCACTCAGATTATTACTTGATAAATCACTGGCCAAAAAAAAAAAGATCAATCAGAACATTAAATACAAAACTGAATTTGAAAGTAGAGAGGGGTCTAAAACACCCACAGATTGATCAGACCAACAAGGGTATCGAATGCATCTGGTATTTCTCCACTCAGAAGATTATTATTTAAAGACCTGAAGGAATAAAAAGACAATTTAAAGAGCAGAGGTATACAATCTGTTTGCAACTTCTAACTGAATGAAAAAGTGAATAAATGGAAAAGATAAAAAGCTTACATGTCTGCAAGTTGAGTCAATGTCGACAGGGAACTTGGGATACTTCCTGTCAACTGATTAGCAGAAAGAAACCTGCCAACTAACGCATATCATGCCTTAGCCAAGGGGAAGCAGCAAATCAGTAGGAAAACCATATATATTTAATTATTCTTTGTAATCAGGATATTACATACAAGTTTTGCATGGAACTGGGTAAATTTGATGGAATGCTCCCACCTATATGATTGTTGCTCAGATCTCTGCCATGAGAAATCAGGAATAATTCAATAACACAATCCACGAAACACAGAAACAAGCAGGCCAAACCAATGCCTATCATGAAGCAACATGATGAAACCTCTAAAGAGGTCCTCAGTTCTGCTTCAATTGGCTGTGTACACCCAGTTGCCATGCTGTTAAGGCAAATTAGTTATCGATGATAGACACAAGGTAAGCATAATTGGGTAACCTTGTAGCACGTTAACTTAACAAAAGAAAATCAACAAACTCAGCGCATCATCTGGTAGTATGGATAGTAGTGAGATCTAACTGAGATAAAAGTGATGCCAAACCTTAATTTCACACTCATCTAATGTGATACACAATAGGCAAAACTTTATATCACCAGTCCCATTCCAACAGATGAGACAACCACTAACAAACTCAAAGATTCAGAACATCTTAAGCAGTACATGTTCATGCACATGGCCTGTGCATGTTTCTGAGCACATACTAAAAGAGAGGGGCACTTACATTGCTTTAATTAAAGCAAACATGGATAAGTTATCTCCTAATTCCCCTCCCAAATTCGCTCCATTGAGGATACTGCCACAAAGAACAGTCTGGAATAAGGAGTGGATAACACTGAGACAAAGAATGGAATCCACGGGGACAATAGAATGCTGCCATACATTGACTTGATGTCTGAATTATTACATTGAATGCCTTGCCATGCTTCTCCACAAGGGTCCCCTCCAGTAGCAACCCATCCAGGAAGAGCAGGAGAGCCCAGAGCAACATATAAACTATTAATTGCAGCAACTGCACCAACAAACAACAGAAAAAAGTGATAAGCGTTGATCTTAAAATCGATAGATTCAGTTCCCCGACAAAGGCTCCTGTGGTGGGAAAAAGCATCACCTTGAATAGGAGAATTTATATCAATAGTGGCTTGCAACTGAGGGTTCACTAACTAGGATAATTCTAGTTCCAACTATTACTATATTACAAAACTTAACAAAGGAGACGACGATTTCAATTTCTAGAGCAGGAAGTAACAACTGATTAAGTTCAATCCAGGTAACTGAATTTCCGGCAGAATCAGAAATGAACTTGATGCGGCCAAGTTCGATTTATCAGCAACTTCCAGCATTTTCTCCACAGTTAATAAACTAACGAAGCTCTAAATCCATTCTTACCGTCGGTAGGATTTGTTAAACCATGTAGAATCCGTGCAGCCCAGATCAAAACGAACAGCACAAAGAACTGCAAGCAGATCTTCACGTTCACGTCCTCTACAGCCGATGCAGATATCCTCTGAGCCATTGGTCTCAAAACCAGTTGTTCTCGCATAGTTCCCCTGCGGTCCCCACTAATAACTTGACCCTTTTTTTCCTGCAATCTGCACACTCACGCCAAGAACAAAATCAAGTATACGGTAAGAGATCTAACAACGGCGACCATGATTAATTAAGTTCCCGCAATTCAGCTGCTCCGGATCGGTCGCTCAACAAGAGGCATCCAAGAAAGTTAAAGAAGACTCCTACACTTGAGAACTCCGCACACAATTACCAGCAACTTGCGGGCAACGACCGAGATTGCTTAAGAAAGACCACGTCGCCGTGAAGTCAAGCAAGTTTCAGCTAAGGACATCGGAGGAATTTTACGGTGAGAGACGAAGATGAAGTAAGCGAAAAGGTGCAGGAGGGATTTGTTTTAGCTCGTTAAGATGAGAAAAGCGGGAACTGAAACGTCGTAAGGTTCACTGCGTGTAGACAACGAAGGCGGTCAGAGATTCGTTATTGAGTAATGCACCACCAGCATGCAGTGGCGCCGACGCGATCGAACGGATGACGGCGAGATAAACACTAACCTCGGGGAAACAACTGGAAGATCATAGACGGATGAAGGCGAAGCCGCTGTATAGAAAAAGCCTCAGGGAGACAGAGACCTGTTCTCCCCGTGTTCGTCTCCTCTCTTTCCCCTGCGCTTGCTGCCGGTCAGTTCTCTCTCTCTCTCTCTCTCTCTCTCGATGGAGTTTCTAACGGAGATGAATTATGGTTAAATTTATATTAATGACCGAAATTAGAATCGTATAAAGTCAGTCCACTTAGGACACATACCCGCACGTCGATGCTTACGTGGAATCAGAATAAGCAGCGAGCAGGCCATGAAATTCGCCGACACCGAAGAGTTCGTGCCCATTAATCAGGCAATTATGATAGTTGAGATTGAGGATATTATTAGGTTGTGTGCTGATCACGATATAACCCCCGGATTAGTACAGGTGAATGGGTCATACATAGAAATTTGTGAGCGACTTCACGCATATTACGAATTTTTGGAAGTATACTATTTATTTAAAATTCAATCATAGCTGCCACCCAGGGATATGAGGTGCTAGTAGCATGAATTTAATTTCTATGGGCGGCTGAAACACGACAAAAATTGCCGACTCAGTGAACTTTCTTTTCTTCTTGTTCTCCTTTTTTTTTCTACTATTATAAGGGTGGTAAGATATTAGTATATATTACTTTTTTAATAATAATATCTATTAGAGTAATAATTGGTTAATTTATTAAATAATATAATATATAATTTAAAATTTAGTATTAATCTTTAGGTATTAATATCAAAAA